>BLBF01000052.1:20384713-20446803 GCA_015471245.1 Laticauda colubrina
ATATATATATATATATATATATATATATATATATATATACACATACACACACACATATATATATACACACACATATACGCACATGCACACACACACACACACAGAAACACACACATATATACAAATAAACTAGCAGGCAAAGCAGGTAACCATAAGACCTGGCAAAGGTTGAGAGTAGAAAAGTTGAAGAAAGAGATAAAGGGGCTAACTCTAGTTATATAAACCATGCTTTAAGAAGAAATGCTTACAAAGGCAGAATTGAGAAGACAGCAACAGACAGAAAATACTGCCTGTGCAAAGAAGCACAGACTGATGACAAACAATGGCATAACAAACAGCAACAATAGAGCAGTGGAAGATCTGCAAGAAATACCATTTGCCAGCAAACAGGAACTGATGGGACCAAAATATAAACAAAGTAATAGAAAACAAAGAAGATAAAGCCCATGTCACACTGCCCAACGGATGCAAAATGGACACAGCGGACGAGCAAAATGTTCAATCTGTTGTTATCCGCTCTCAAAAGGGGCAAAAATTTGCATAACCGGAGCGGATAACACAGACGCGGGGAGGACGCAGGGCGGATGCAAAGCGGATGCGGAATGGAAGCCCAGCGGATGGAAGCGGATGGGAGAGGATGGCACATCTGCTAGGCTTCTGGGGGGCCGCAGCAAAGCAGACACGGAATGGATACAGCGGATACACAGCGGATGCACAGCAGATGCACAGCGGATGCACAGCGGAAGCCTAATGGATGCCTGGTGTTAATTGCGCATGCGGGGGGAATGCATTGCGTCAGCCCCGCAGATATAACAGAAGCAGCTCGGAAGCACGTCGCCATTCAGAGGAAAGACCTCCTGCCGGACGGATTGGCTGCCTTGCCTGCCCTGCCTGCATGTCTGCCTGCCAGCCTTGCTGCCAGCCTTGCTGCCAGCCTCCCTGCCAGCCTCCCTGCCAGCCTCCCTGCCAGCCTCCCTGCCAGCCTTGCTGCCAGCCTGCCTGCAAGCCTTGCTGCCAGCCTCTCTGCCCGCCTTGCTGCCAGCCTCCCTTCCAGCCTTGCTGCCAGCCTGCCTGCAAGCCTTGGTTCATGTCTGCCTGTCAGCCTTGGTGCCTGCCTGCCTGCCAGCCTTGGTGCCTGCCTGACTACCAGCCTTCCTGCCAGCCTTGGTGCCTGCCTCCCTGCCAGCCTTTCTGCCAGCCTTGGTTCCTGCCAGACTCCCTGCCAGCCAACAACCCCACAACCATGCGGAAGCACAGCAAGCCTCAGCCATTCGCTGCCAGCCCTGGCAAGAGGGACAGGGCTACCATCCTGCCTCCTGGCCCTCACTCTGGTTCTCCTGGGGCTTTTGCAGCATGGGCTCGCTCTTCTGGGGCTGGCGCTTCTGCTGCTTCTGCTTCTGGAGGAGCTGATGACAAGCACTCCAGCACAGGACACCTCCACATCACCTGGACCCTTCACCCCTGAGACTGAGTGACCAAGAGGAGTGCCAGAGACTCATTTTTGTTTTATAGCTTCTTGTTAACAAGGTCTATTTATGATTCACACACTTGCTTCATTTCTTTTTTTTAATAAAGTCTTGGTGGAAACTTTTAGAAATGGTTTAAGCCTTTGCATGCTTGTGGGATGGGTTAAGATAGCAGTGGGGTGGGCAGGGATACCTGAGGAATGAGCAGAGATACCTTTGGGATGGGTAGTAGCTGTGGGATAGATAAACCTCCAGCACAAGCATTGTGGGACTGTATGGTCCACCCTCCCAGGTGCAACACCTATGGCCCTTTATTATCAATAATAATAATGTCATAATCATCCACACATGTCAACATAAACACAACTCTTTATTAAACGCCCTGTTCATTCCAGGCCCACCCAACATACATGGCCCAATCTCATCCGTGTGATGAGACAGGCTGAAGGAAGCATCCATTAATCATCTATTATCCTGTCTTGCCACTCCACTGCTCCAGCTGGGGAGTTGCACCAGCATCTCAGGAGGTTGCGCTGCTTCTTCCCTTCACATGAGGCTCTGTTGGGGCCTTGCACATCCACAGTGTCTATCAGGTTTCGCCCTTGCCTCCATTCCCCAGGCTCAATGTCCCCATTGCCTTGCTGACGGTCCACAAGCCTGTCCTGCAACACTGGGTAGCGGGTGCGCATGAGATTGTGCTGGATGCAGCAAGCTCCCATGATCCTCCTCACGGTCTCTGGGCTATGCTGCATGGTGGTGAGAAGTACCTGGAACCTGTTGGCCAGGATGCCAAAGGCGTTGTCCACCACCCGCCTTGCCCAGGACAGCCTGTAGTTGAAGATCCTCTCTTTACAGGTGAGGCCTCTGGAGGTGTAGGGCTTCATGAGGTAGGTTGTGAGGGAGAAGGCATCATCCCCCATGATGAAGTAGGGCACATCTTGTGTGTCATTGGGCAGCAGGTCTGGATCTGGGAAGCCCACAATGAGGTTGCATTCCAGCCCCTCCTTGAGGACACTGGCGTTGTATACCTGGGTATCTGAAGATGAGCCGTTGCCTGAAGCATCGATATACATTACCTTGTATTCAGCATTGACCATGGCGAAGAGGATGATGCTGAAGAAGCCCTTGGAGTTGAAATAAGTGGACCCTGAGTTGGGTGGAGATTTGCAGGCCATGTGCTTGCCATCTATGGCTCCAACGGTGTGGGGGAAGTTCCACTTCTGATACCACTGCTCTGCAACTTTCTTCCATCCTTCTTTAGTGGAGGGGTACTGGAGGAGCTCCTCCTTCTATTCTTCGATGATGGCCTGCACCACTTCTCTGACCACAATGCTGATGGTGTTGGATGGCACCCTCCAGCCGTACTGCATGCTCCTGTAGGTGGTCCCGGAGGCCAGGTGGCGCAGAGCGAGTGCCACCTTGAGCCAAGGTTCCAGGCTGGGGCGGAAGCTGGTGCTCTGCTTGGTCAACCTGGGTGTCAGGTGCTGCACAACTTCATCAAACATGGCTGGAGGCATCCTCATGAAGTTCTGGAATGCCCGAGTGTCTTCGTTTCTGATCTCCAACATCAGCTTGCTGTACAGTCCGTCCTCTGCTCTTCTGGTGAACCATCTTCAGACCCAGACTCTTTTTCGCTGCCTCTTTTTCTTCTCGCAGTAGAGTTCACAGAGCCTGTAGATGGCTTTACATTGTTGCAGAATGATGGTGGCTGCCGAAAGGACTTTGTTGCAATCCATGGTGTACATGACTGGATGCTGTGGAAGAGCTAGAGTCAGATGAAGGCTGCAGAGGTCTGCACCGCTGGGCTGCTGTTCTGAAAGTGAGATGCAGATGAGTTGCTCCCCCTTTTTATTGGAAATATAGGTTTTCTGCTCCGCATCCTCTAGGCATCCTCTAGGCATCCTTAATATCCGAGATAGGTCCCCTCTGCAAATGTTTTTTTCCGTTTTAAATGCTTTGTTTCCATGCTGCATCCGTTCTGCATCCGTTCTGCATCCGTTCCGCGTCCGTTCCGGTTCCTCCCTGCATCCAAGCGGATGTTAGTTGCGCGGATGTGCAGCGGATGCCTAGCAGATTTTGCGGATGCGTAGTGGATGCAGAACGGACGAACTGGATACATTTTCCAGGCAAAAGTTTTGGGCAGCCCAAAACTTTCTGAGCGGATGAAACGTCAATAGACGGATGCTGGACGGATAGAGAGGAAGCAAAATGGAGGCAGTGAGTATATCGCGTTTTCCAACGGATGGCAAGCTTTTTTGTCCATTTTACATCCTCTTTGCATCCGTTGGTTCAGTGTGATATGGGCTTAAAGTCGTCAGGTACTTTAGAATTCAAACAGAGAAGCATCTGTTGCACAATGCTGTTGATGTCACATAACCATTGATAAGAAAGATAAAAAGTCTGGATTGTGGACATTGCAACACCTGGAAAGAAGCAGAAGGGAAGAGACAGATCTGTACAAAGTCACACATATGAAGATTTGCAAATAGAAGTAGATTGATTGTGGTAAAAAAAAGCAAATATAGTACTTGTAGTAATAAGCAACTTAGGTGCAATCCAAAAGTTAGTGGAGTACCACTTGAACAAAATCACAGACTATCAATTGGAAAAGGCAGCTTTATTTGAAACAACTTACATCCTGCAACAATTTTTTAAATTCCTCTTAATGTTTCATTTTTTTAAACAAGAACATTTGCCTCTCCAGATCTTCAAAAGATTCCAGAGATGGACAAAAATGTCAAATCCATTTTAAACATTTGGCTGACTATATGACCAACTATAGTATATTTTTCCTTGACTGCACAATAAAATTAAGAAGGAAAAACTTATTTTGTTGTATTAAAACATTAATATCCTGCTACTTCTGCATCTGTAAGTATACTCATTAGTTTTAATTTGTAGTGCTCTTGCATAGATACCAAGTCAGCACTATCTACATAGTTTTTTTAATCTTTTTTTTAAAGAAGGAAAAATTACAACTTTTTTCTATTTTATTTATAACTGACTGCATTTCCTTCTGTTACTTCTATGGATGCACATATGGATCACAGTAAGGCTATTTCTTGCAGATATTAAATATCTGAAAACTGCATGGCTGACCTATGGGAAGCAAGTTTATAATATATGACTGATACAAATCTATCAGTCAACAGATTGATGCTGCCATGGATCACACACTTCCTACTTACTTACTGTAATCTGCAACTCTTACACTGCAAAAACATATGGACTACACAACTCGACCAGGGCAAAGCAATAGACGCAATTTACATAGACTTCTGTAAAGCCTTTGATTTAGTGGTACATAACAAACTACTCCTAAAGCTAAAATCTTATGGTATCTCTGGACAACTGTATAATTGGATAGAAGCATTCCTGTCAAACAGACAACAAATAGTCACAATTGGGAGCGTCCTATTAAATTCTGTACCTGTCAACAATGGTATCCCCCAAGGCGGTGTTCTAGGACTATTTCTCTTCATACTCTACTTGGAAAAGGGAATCTTCCCAATACCTGGAATAGGAGCCTATGCTGAATTTGGGGGTGATAAGTGGAAGCTCATGGTTTTCTCTCTGATCACAAAAAAAATACAATAAAAAAATAAATGTGTGTAATATACTGTACCACTATGCCAAATCTATTTTGGTATCCAGAACCTGTTATATGCTATACTCATAATTTCATTGACAAAAACTTCAATGTCTAAAACATAATCCGGTTTGCTACTTCAGGATCTTTCTCTACACAAAGGATAAACTATTCAAATGAGATAAAAAGTAATTACTGTTTTCATAAAATGTGTACATGCATCTGTTTACGTGTGTAATATATAGGCATTATGCATTCAGCAATTGCCTGTCTGCAATATCTCCCATGAGAAATAATTAAAATATATGAGGTTGGTGAAAAGTTCACAAACATATAAGATAGCTGTATGAAATGTGCACAAAGTCAATGAATTTTAGACATCTCAAAAGTATATGAAAATCTAGTTATTTAAATATGTTGTTTCATAAATTCTTGTACTTACAACTTTTATGTTTTGAAGAGGAAGACTCAGCACAGTTGGCTCTCTAGTCTTACAAATGCTTTACATGGTATAGTTGCAGTATTAGCTAATCCACTGTGGGCACTCCATGTTGCATGAATGCATACTATGATAAAACATTGGACTGTAACAAGAAAAACATTGTATGCCTCTATGCAGTCTTGCAACATCCTTCAACCTTAACTTCATGGCTTGAAGGTTAATCTCTAGATTAGAGACCCTGGTTTGTATAGGGTAGAAAGTATGCTGGGGTTAAAACTGGGTTTTGGGTAAAAGGTGCTCAAATTGACCAGTATTGTGCTTCCAGCAGCTCTGAATGCTACATCTGGCACAGGTCTGATTAATGTTAATAAAACCTTCTAAAACTCCAAGTCTTGATTTATTTCTTTGCTTAGGCTATTTGGAGTTCTGAACTTTTCTGAGTCTGCTGCTTTCTTTTTCTATAGTAAGCCATTTAGCAATCTATGTGAGTCACTGACTGAGTCTTCATCTTGTCCCCACCTCTGCATTATCAAATGGTGTAGTGCCCTGTTATTGATCACATCCTTTCCAGACTCTTTGGTAAATAGTGTACTTGTTTCCCTTCTTTAATATGTAATCATGGTGCCTGGATTCAAAATTAAAAGGTTCTTTGTGTATTTTGAAAAGAAACACGAGAGTAGACTATTCAGTCTTATTTGATTACAGTTGCTACAAAACTGCTGGCAAATATGTAATTAAATCTATTTACATTAAATAATACAGCTTCGTATTAGGAATAGTCAAGCAGACGGCAAATCTCTTAACTCTTAAATCAATTTAGCAAGGATTAGACCCCCACCCAAGGGGGAAAATCTTCTTAAACTAGTGGAAAGCTTTCTCTTACCATATTATCAAGGAAATATAAGGGAGTTTTCTTTTTAAAAAAGTCCCCTGAATTTTATCAAGATTTCTGCAAACATGAAACCCTATCTTTTTTTTTTTCTTCCATTGCCAGACTGTATATCTTGACAAAGCAGATTTTACAGCTCAGTATTGAAATTCAGGTGCAAGTAGAAGATAAGGAGCTACTGACTACTGAATTTCCAACAGTTTATAACTTTATAAATAAAGTTACATTACATACTATATATAATAAAGTTACAAAAGTTATTACATTAGGCTATACATAAGGTTCTAGCCCAGCAGCAGTACAGGAACTCAATAAACATGTTGCCTTCAGATAGACAGAAGATGATTTTTATACTGCAAGTCATTCAGAATTCATTTTTTCCCTTTATCCAATCATATGTCTGTTCAAAAAGAGATTTCTTCCTTCTTCACTTAAATTATCCACCTGGCTTGAGGCCTGGCTATAGCACAGGAGGAGCCTTTTTCCCCCTTCTTTGATGAATATCATTGAGAAAATTATATGGGGAATGTTATTGTATTAATTTTTCCAGATTTCTCAAACATCTTAGCAATTGTGAACAAAGAGATATTGTGGGAGTGGCTTGATAAGTTGAGAACTGATTCCATTCCAGTCTGTAGGACCACCATCAGAGAACAGCAGAGGGAGATTTGAGTTTTGTATTTGAGTTTGTAAAATCGCACACTTTATTTTGTCATTGATATCTGGCATTTACCACAAGGCAATGATAATTCAATGACTGGGAGTTTGACATTATCAGCATACAGATGATATTCAATTTTATCTTTCCTTTCCATCTGAATCAGGAGAGGCTAAGCAAGAATTTAACAATTGTCTGGAAGCAGTGATGGGTCTCAGACTTGAGAATTAGGAAAGCTGACTGAGGAAGTAGTCCATAATATGTGCATTTTTTCTTGTTTCCAATCATTAAAACAATAAATCGCCTCTGTGACAAAATAGCTTAAATCTTAAGTATGGTATCTATAGTCTACCTATACCACAATAGGTTAGTCTTAACAATCCAGTATCAAATAACCACTCAGCTGGATTAATTCAATGCTCTTTAGTGCTGAAGATGACCTGGAAGTTGCCACAGACATAGAAGGTAGTTCTTATCTATTACTTGATATGGTGTAGTGAATGATGACCACATATTTTTGTTTATTGATTTACTTATATATCATAATGGTGATCTTGATAATGCTGCATTAATTGCAATATATATATATTGCAATATATATATGCAATATATATATATTGGATGCAATATATATCATACTCTGTTCAGCTTTAAATGACTTAGGATTTAGATGTGATGGAATATGCACTTGGAGAAGCAGTGTGTGTGTGTGTGCACACACGTGTGCATGCACGTGTGCACATATAGTTTTTGCAACACAGAACTTCTCAGAAAGAGGGCCAATCTAACAGATTGTGCCGTCTTGAGATGAAGGGGGAAAGAGGGAATGAGGTTCAAGAAAACACACCCTAGACAAGGCCTGTCAAACTGATGGCCCATGGACCAGATGCACCATGTACAGACCACACCCACCCTGGCTCCACAAAGGCAAAAATGTTGCGATATGTCACAAGACATCATGATATATCACATGACACTATTGAGTTTGACACCCTTGCCCTAAACTCTTTGACCTACTATATCTAATAAATTAGAAGGATATAGCTTTGGTATGGCAAGATTCTGTCCATTAAGTGTAAGCAAAAATTTTAGACTTGATTGGATGGCATTGTGTCATCTTTGAACTAGGCAGTGGCAACATGTTTCTCAAGGTTGTAGAGAAAATTTAGTTCACAATTTAGAAATCTTGAAAATGGGCTTCTGAGTAAGACTTAGTGAGAATATTCACATGATAAGCATTCTTACTTTTTGAACTCCTGAATAGGTCTATTTACTCATTAAGTGATATTAACCTAATTTGATTCAGATAGATTCAAGTTTCCATTTGTTTTTATTTGAGAAAGACAAATTATGTAGCTTTATCTGCCTTACTGAGCTATATGTCTTTACTTACTGATATAAAAAGATAATAGAATTTATGAGTTCCTTCCAGTTGTATACAAAATGTATTATTCAGATGGCAAAAGTAGGATCTGCACATTTGTCTTCACTATTGCATTGAAGGTTACTGTGATGACCCATAGTCTCTCAAAATAACCCGAAACCAACACATAAATTAAAGTCTGGTAAGGCCTTCAACTTAACTTCACTGTTTTATTAGGCACAGTTTAAAGTCACAAAAGTAAATATTCAGGCAAACAGAAAACCAAAACAAACTGCATTGATGAGAGTTCCGAAGCAAGCCAAGATAACTTATCATACATTCCAGGAAAATAACCAAGGAGAGTCCATGGGAAGAATGCCAGCAAAGATAAATCTCTTTCAAAGTAAACCCTAAACGTTGACTCCAGCAATTATGACTCGGAAGTTACAAACTTATATACATAGCTCCCAGCTGCAAGCCATAAGGAGGATCATGGTAATCTCCTCCTGAGTAGATCTCACTTTTCCCTGATCCTCTCCTCCCTGAATAACATAGGATAGATGGGCCTGGATCCTCCTCTGATTGCTCAGCCGGTCTCTGCCCTTCCCCAGCCTCCTCCACCACCTCTGGAGCCACACTTCCACTCCCTGTTGGCCGTTTCTCCTCTTCCTCAGAGTCAGTCTCTCCATCAGGGGCATGACAGTTACATAGGTTTATTTTAAGCTTATTACAAGATAGTTGGATGCAATATATTGTCTACAAAATATTTTTGTTGGCTACGTTTCTAAATCTGCAGCTTCATATTATTTTGAATTTCATATCTCACATTATTTCTTTTTGCACAAATCATTTAATTCAGTCAAATTCATTCTCATTTTTTGGGAAATACACATTTATGCTAAGTTCTCAGTTGCACATCCTGCTTGAGAACAATCTCTACCTAAATCTTTTTGCTCTGCATCCAAATCATGTCTTGCTGTGACGTATATGTGTGATACTTCATTTCATTATATGAAATACCCTAATTGTCTAGTGTATGTCATTGCAGGTATGCTACCTGCTCACTAGTCACTGGAAGCTGTCTCCCATGGCTCTTTCATTTTTGGCTAATGGACTACATGCCCTCTTTTAGAAGCTTCCATGAAAACCTGAATGCATTTTGCTCTGAGAATCATATCTCAGGTTTTATATGGGCTTCTTTATAAGCCAGGGTATTTTGGAATAATGGACATAGGCTTCTGTATAGATGGGGCACTGTTGCACCACTGATTAAGGATTTCAGCTGGTTTCAATGACTAATGTGGTAGCTGCTTCCACCAGCATGTCTGTCATCCTATAGAGAAATATTGTCATGAAGTGGAGCAGTGCCATTTTATTTTTTTAAATGCCATTTCATTCTAGATATTTCAGCTATGTGCTGCCATCATTTGCTTGTAACAATTACCAATTTTGAATATGTCAGAACTGGGGTGAAATTGAGAAGGGGACTCCCAGTTTACTCTTCTAGCTTAAGTGGCATAAAATGTAACATTGATGGACCTTTGTTCAAAAATAGTTCAGTTGAATTTTGTGGCTGAAAGATGGACAGGAGCTTCTCCCAATACCATTTCTCCTTTCAGAATCTCTATTTTTGGACACAAATATCAGTCTTAAAGAAAACTAATGGACTTGGATACTGGTTTACTGTTCTTATCAGCTGGGTTTCCAAAAGGCTGGTAAACTGTACTGAAAAACAAATAATGAGACATTTCCACAATGGTGCTCTGGCAACTTGAAAAGTGGTTAAAATAACTTTAGCTCAAGTCTGCAAAGCCACATTTTAAGAAGACAGATTAGGAGTGTTTTCCCTTTGCTGAGTTTGGTGGGAGGGTGGAAATAAAGCCAAGGAATCTTGAAAAGGAAGTAGAGAAGGGATGAAGAGTTCCTTTGGAGAATTACCAGCTGAGGACAAAACAATTTCTGCTGCTAGTAATTGGCACCAAAGAAGGCATTCCCAAAGGTGGTTGCAGCAGTGGTCATAAATGGCCACCTCAAAGAAGAACCTGACTGGACAAGATTGTGCAGGAGGAAGTTTAAAGGAGAAAGTTTGACTGACTGGACTGAATGGAGAACATCTATTTAAGATACCTGGAACCTGAATTTGAAAGACTAATACTATTCCTAAAAAAGATCTTAAGTGGCAAAAGGGTAAAAGAGGAAAGGAAACAGAATTGGCTTTTTTTCCTCTCATATTGACAGTTTTAATTGGCTTGGAATGTTAAGAAGAAGAGATTTAAATGAGAAATTGATACTAATCCACTTTGACATTAATAGGCTATTTCTAGCTGAAAATAAAGTGTCAAAGGGATAAAGATTCTTGGATAATTTAAAAAATTTCTTGAAAAAAAAAAGAAAGCAGAGGAGGGAAAAAGGAAACAAGTGGGTAGAATCTGGAAAAGGGAGGAGACCACCTGGAACTTAAAAAAAAATTGATAGTAGAATTTTAAGCCCCTGTCACACTGCACCAATGGATGCAAAGAGGATATAAAATGGACAAAAAACCTTGCCATCCGTTCGAAAACGCGATGTACTCACTGCCTCCGTTAGGCTTCCTCTCTATCTGTCCAGCATCCATTTATTGACGTTTCATCCGCTCAAAAAGTTTTAGGCTGCTTAAAACTTTTGCGTGGAAAATGTATCCAGTTCGTCCGTTCTGCATCCGCTACGCATCCGCTATATCCGCTAGGCATCCGCTGCACATCCACGCAACTCGCATCCGCCTGGACGCAGGGAGGAAGCGGAATGGATGCGGAATGGATGCAGAACGGATGCAGAACAGATGCAGAATGGAAACAAAGAGTTTAAAACAGAAAAGAAGTTCGCAGAGGGGACCTATCTCGGATATTAAGGATGTCTAGAGGATGCTTACAGGATGCCTAGAGGATGCCTTGCGGAAAACCTATACTGCCTATAAAAAGGGGGAGCAACTCGTCTGCATCGCACTTTCAGACCAGCAGCCCAGCGGTGCAGACCTCTGCAGCCTTCATCTGACTCTTCCTCTTCCACAGCACCCAGTCATGTCCACCGTGGATTGCGACAAAATCCTTTTGGCAGCCAACATCCTTCTGCAACACTGCAAAACCATCTACAGTCTCTGGGAACAGTACTACGGAAAGAAAAGGAGGCACCCAAAAAAAAGTCTGGCTCTGAAGATGGTTCACCAGAAGAGCACAGTACGTACTTTATGACAAGCTGATGGTGGAGCTCAGGAGCGAAGACCCTTGGGCGTTCCAGAACTTCATGAGGATGCCTCCAGCCTTGTTTGACGAAGTTGTGCAGCGGCTGACACCCAGGTTGACAAAGACAAACACCAACTTCCCGCCCAGCCTGGAACCTGGGCTCAAGGTGACACTCACTCTGCGCCACCTGGCCTCAGGGACCACCTACAGGAGCATGCAGTATGGCTGGAGGGTGCCACCCAGCACCATCAGCTTTGTTGTCAGAGAAGTGGTGCAGGCCATCATCGAAGAATACAATCACAACTACAAGGGTTTCTTCAGCATCATCCTATTCGCCATGGTCGATGCTGACTACAAGTTCATGTACATCGATGTTTCAGGCAATGGCTCATCTTCAGATGCCCAGGTATACAACGCCAGTCACCTCAAGGAGGGGTTGGAAAGCAACTTCATGGTGGGCTTCCCAGATCCAGAACCGCTGCCCAACGACACACAAGATGTGCCCTACTTCATCGTGGGGGATGATGCCTTCTCCCTCACAACCTACCTCATGAAGCACTACACCTCCAAATACCTCACCCGTGAAGAGAGGATCTTCAACTACAGGCTGTCCAGGGCAAGGCGGGTGATGGAGAATGCCTTTGGCATCCTGGCCAACAGGTTACAGGTACTTCTCACCAACATGCTGCATCACCCAGAGACCATGAGGAGGATCATGGAAGCTTGCTGCATCCTGCACAGTCTCATGCGCACCCGCTACCCAGTGTTGCAGAACAGGCTCGTGGACCTCCAGCAAGGCAATGGGGACATGGAGGCTGGTGAATGGAGGCAAGGGCAAAACCTGATCGACACTGAGGATGTGCACGGGCCCAACAGAGCCTCACGTGAGGCAAAGAAGCAGCGCAACCTCCTGAAACACTGGTGCAACTCCCCAGATGGAGCGGTGGAGTGGCAAGACAGGATGGTAGGGTGCTTAATGGATGCTTCCTTCAGCCTGTCTCATCACTCAGATGAGATTGGGCCATGTATGTTTGGTTGGCCTACAATGAACAGGGCGTTTAATAAAGAGTTGTGTTTATGTTGACATGTGTGGATCAATGCTTATATTGTAATTGATAATGAAGGGCCATAGGGGTGGCACCTGGGAGGGTGGACCATACAGTCCCACTATGCTTGCACTGGAGGTTTATCTATCCCACAACTATTACCCATCCCATAGGTATCCCTGCCCATCCCACAGGTATCCCTTCCCATCCCACAACTATCTTAACCCATCCCAAAGGTATCCCTGCCCATCCCACTGCTATCTTAACCCATCCCACAAGAATGCAAAGGCTAAACCATTTCTAAAAGTTTCCACCCAGACTTTATTGAAAAAAATTAATGAAGCAAGTGTGTTAAACAAAGATAAACTTTATTAATAACAAGCTGTAAAATAAACATGACCCAAGTCAAGTGTCCAAATAAAGTCCAAAAATATCCAGGCAGCCAGTCTCTGGCACTCCTCTTGGTCACTCGGAGGTGTGTGCCCAGTCTAAGGTGTTAGGGAGCAGGTGCTGTGGAGGTGGGTGCTGCTGCAGTGCTGGTCTGAGGTGTTATTGGAGTGCCTAGCCCCGAGAGGACAACAGGGGACGGTGTGTGGAGGAAGGTATCGGACAGCTGGCTCAGCCCCGTGATGCTGAGAGGTCCTTCCTCCATGCCATGGGGTGTCAGCCCCAGTACTGAGGACAGATGTACTGAGGCCGGGCTTGGCTGTGGGATGGAGGAAGGAGCAGTGTAGTGGGGCTGTCTGGTCTGCAGCGGGGTGAGGACTGTCGTGGTTGGCATCGGTGGCATCATTGGAACCGGTGGCAATGGTGTCGCCCAATGACTCTGTGCCTGCATTTGGAAGGGCTGCTGTCTGTGCTGCTGGACCTCAGGGTAGCTGTAGCCCTGGTAGGTGAGGGGCTGTGGGAAGCCTTGGTATGGGAGGGACATCACCTGGGGTGGAGGAGCAGACCTGGACTGGGTGGGAGCAGGTTCCTCTGGGTCTGGAGGGTTGTTAAGCAGCGTGGTGATCCTCTCCTTCACCACCTGGTACTGGGGATCTGCCATCTCCTTGAGGGTCTGGTTGACATAATTGAGGAAGGGCTTGCGGTTGGAGTAGGAGGATTTGATGGGGACCAACTGAGAGAGGAGACCTATGCTGGTGCGGATGGTGTCCCTGATCTCCACCAGGACCTTGTGGCTCTGCCCCTCCTGCTGTCCGGCTCTCTGCCTTACTGTGGTGGTGGAGGTGTGGGTGGATGTGGCTTCGGCAGCGGTGGACTCGATGTCTCCTTTCTCCCTCACACCAGGGAGTACTCCTTGCTCTTCACCATGCTTTCAACACCTGCCTGGGGGCTCTCCGCCGTGGCACGCTCCACAGATACCTGCATGGAGACAGGGACTGACTCTCGGCTGCCAGAGGACTGGCTCCCAGCAGGCTGCTGGAGAGAGAGGGTAGAGATTTGGGATCCTGGTTCTCCTCGGTGGCGGACCTCACCCTCCAGGAAGCTGCACTTGGCCATGACATAGTTCTCTCTGTCCGTCAGTTTAACCGTGGCCTGGCCAGTTGCGGTGCAGCTTCCCGTACCAGGTGTGCATGTGCTTCCACCAGCTGAGGAGCACCTCCGAAGTGTAGCCCATACTCTCCACCCTGTCTCTCCAAGCAGCCTGCTTCCACTTGGTGTCCCTGTACAGCTGGTGTCCCTTCCGCCACAGATAGTCGTTCTCTCTCAGCCACTCCAGCACCTCATCCTCGTGCGCTTCCTCAATGTAGTACTGCCTCCTCTCCCATTGCTGCATACGCCTCTTCCTCCCTTTGGCAGGACCAGATGGGCCCTCATCAGAGGGGCTTCCAGGTTGTAGGGGCTGCTCCTCCACACCAACAGCATCATCATCAGCATCATCAGCATCATCACCAGCAGGATCATAATCAGCATCATCATCAGCAGCAGCAGCATAATCACCAGCAGGATCATAAGAAGCAGCAGCAGTAGCAGCAGCAGCAGCAGCAACAGGATCATCATCATCAGCAGCAGCAGCAGCAAGACCAGGATCAGCAGCAGCAGAGTAAACACCACCAGCAGGGTCAGCAAGACCAGGAGCATGAGCAGAACGAGCAGGACCAGCAGGACCAGCAGGACCAGCAGGACCAGGAGCAGATTCAGTAGAGTACGCAGCAGCAGAAGCACCACCACCAGGAGCAGCTTCAGCAGAGTACGCAGCAGAAGCACCACCGCCAGGAGCAGCTACAGCAGAAGCTCCAGCAACAGAAGAGCGAGCCCAAGCAGCAGAAGCCCCAGCAGAAGATGAGTCTGGGACATGGGGCGGGAGAGTGGCCCTATCCCTCTTGCCAGGGATGGCGGCAGGTTGCTGAGACTTTTGCTTCTTCCCCATGGTTGTGGGGTTGCTGGCTGGCAGGAAGGCTTGCAGGAAGGCTGGCAGGCACCAAGGCTGGCAGACAGACTGGCTGGCAGGGAGGCTGGAAGGCAGGCTGGCAGCAAGGCTGGCAGGGAGGCTGGAAGGCAGGCTGGCAGCAAGGCTGGCAGGGAGGCTGCCCAGGAGGCTGGAAGGCAGGCTGGCAGCAAGGCTGGCAGGGAGGCTGCCCAGGAGGCTGGGAGGCAGGCTTGGAGGCAGGCTGGCAGCAAGGCTTGCAGGCAGACATGCAGGCAAGAACTCGAGGTATCAGCAGCAGGTCTTTCCTCAGAATGCTGGCCACGTGCGAGCTGCTTCCCTTTATATCCAGGGGGCTTGCGCAATGCATCCCCTCTGCATGCGCAATTAACGCCAGGCATCCGTTAGGCTTCCGCTGTGCATCTGCTAGGCTTCCGCTGTGCATCCGCTTCATCCGCTGTGCATCAGTTCTGCATCCGCTGTTTCCGTTCCGCGTCCGCTTTGCTGAGGCCCCCCGGAAGCCCTGCCGTTGCACCATCCGCTTCCATCCGCTGTGCTTCCGTTCCACATCCACTTTGCATCCGCCCTGCGTCCTCCCCGCGTCCGTGTTATCTGCTCCAATTATGAAAATTTTTGCCCCTTTTGAGAGCGGATACAACAGATGTAACATTTTTCTCTTCCGTTGTGTCCTTTTTGCATCCATTGGGCCGTGTGACACGGCCTTTAACAAGGCTTGCAAAAGATATATTGTAGCTGAAACTTTGTTACAAGATAACATTGCCCCTGGAAAGAGAAAAGTGAGAAAAGAAGCAAGAAACAGTTTTGGATTTTTGGATATTTCCTGGAATTTTGGATGATGGATCCTTTAACTTTTTTTAAAATGGCATCACCCTTTGAAGAGTTAAAAAATGAGTCTTAAAGAACAAAAAGGAGAAGCACAAGAGGGAAGAGGATTTTTTGACTTCATATTTCAATTTTTAGAAATGGAGATTTTGAACTATGGAAAACAACAAGAAATGCTGGTAGAACAAGATGGGCAGGATAAAGAAGAAGCCATCTTTAATGACCAAATAACTTTAAGCGGGGTAAAAAAGGAAAAGGGGAGAAAGGGAATTAAAAACTTAAGCATTGAAGCAACAACCAAAAAAAGAGTAATTTGAAAAGCAATATATCAGGAAGAAACAGAAGGGAGGATCACAGAAGGGAAAATCAGATAGAAAAGGTAATAAAAAAGGGAGGGAGAAGAAGAGAGGAAAGAGGGAAAGGAAAAGAAGCTACAAAGCACAGAAACAAGATATAAAGGTACAGGAAAAGTGTACAAGAATTAAAGGTGTAAACCTATTTGAAAGACACAGAGACAATGGTTAAAATTTAACTTAAGGAGAGGATTCTGCAAAGGTGCATGGGATAGCATTGTTATGTTAGAAATAGAAAAGAATTAGAAAATATGTTTAGATGATTAAGGTGACAGAAAAATATTTGCATTGATGTGCAATGGAATATTTGTAAAGAGAATAAGGCTCTCAGTGAGTTAAAAAAAGTTAAAAAAAACCTGAAAAAACAACATGGAATATTTTTATCAGTTGACAAGATGAATTTGAATAAAATAACAATTTTATTGATTACTGTTAATAACTATGGTTTTTTTTTAATTTAAAGACAGTAATAAGTAAAATATGAAATATAGATGATTAAAGTGAAAGATATTACAAGTAACTGCTATTACAAGGTAATGTTTGTTAAAATAAATAGAAATGTAAAATATTGTTATTAATATTAATGGCAGAGCTGTATTTGAATAGAATAATTATTCCATTTATTATTGTTATACATATATTTACACAGATATACAAACATATATACTTTCTTCTTTTAAGAATTTAGTATGCATTTTTAAGGGAATGTACCAAGCAGAATTCGATTGAAAATAGGTATGTGTTATAAAATAGAGGTTAAAAAATGAATTTTATAACTGTAAAGGTATAACTTAAATTTTTAAACAAGATTTGAAAAAAGATACAAAGGTGTTGCACTCCAGTCTACTAATTACAGGGGAAAATTTGTTTTATGAGAAAAGATAATATGAAACTGTAAACAGGACAGACAAAAGTATGAAAACATTGATTAGAAAGATTTTAAAAATTAAAAAAAAAGATATGTAATTGAATTAAGAAAGGAATGAGATAATTTAAATAAGGCTATAGGAAGTAAAGCAAGGGGAAAGCTATTGAAAAAATTGTGAAAATAGTTATAAGATATGGATTAGAATGTATAAGATAAATATGGATTGAGTTTATGTCTGTATGGAGAAGTGATAACCCGGGGTCACACTGTTCTCAAAAAAAGATATTTTATTTGTATTTATATGTTTTGTGAAAACTTAAATAAAACATTTTTTTTTTTTAAAAGAAGGCATTCCCTGTCCTTCTTCTCAACTTTTCCATAGTTCTTATGAGGATATAACCACTTTTACCTTGTGGCTAAAACAGCATCGTGGGATTTGCATATATTTAAGCTGGCTTCTACTCTGTTGTGGCCCACTGCCAGCTGGCGGAAATGGCAGCAGAGTCAGATAATAGTGAGGAGGTTGGGGTTAGGAACTCAGGCCAGTCCTGGAGGCTGAGGAAGGCTCAGATGAGAGCTCTGCATCAGAGGCAGAAATGGGGCCAGTGCAGGCTGGCAGTTATCAGCTGCCTTAAGACTCGGAGAGCAGTGAGGCGGGGGAGCTTCTGGAACTGGTTCCCAGCCTGTGCATGCACAGAGCTGCCAAAAAGAAGGGACAATTAAGAACTCAGGGTTGACATGAGAGTAAGGCCACAGGTGAACAATGAATGCCTCCTCCCATCAGGATTAAAAGAGAAGCAAAAGGGGAGGGGACTTTTGCAGGAAACAACTTGCTCATTCATTGATCTGTTTGTTCCAGCCTTGTGAAGATTGGTCTGCATAACCCAGTTCTTCCCTGTCAGCACTGAGTGTGGAATTTTACCGGGCAGCATTCCAAGATTGATAAAGGTCTGAGCTAATTAATATATCTTCGCAAGACTGTTTGCCAAGCCACTGGCTGACTGAATGAAATAATTCACATTAATGTAATAAAATAGGTTTTTCTCAGGACTCAGAATTGACTTAGTGCTTTTTGGGGAGGCCTAAGACAGAACACACTCTGGATATTAGCATTTTAATGCTGTTGTGATTAAGAGTTCTAACTGGTTCAGAATCCTTCATTTTGAAGCTATAGTGTTTCCCTCTTCTTACTAGGTACCTGCCTAGGTAACTTGCATATCTCTATCAAGGCAGATGGTATGACTGGGACTGTTTTTGGACAGTAACAACTTTGGAGTTCATTTATTCTTTTTTCACTTTTGATCCTTCCTATTGACCCAGTTATGAAGAGAAAACTATCAATATATAACCTATTAGATTGAATAAATTAAAGTCTTTGTCATCTGACTCACATTTCTTCTCTTATGTATATCTCATATTACATAGAACAGAGTAGTATGGAATATGTCATCTATGGGAAAAATGGCTTTCATTTAATTTATCTTTTTCAGAGATAGTCCTTTGGGAGATATGAATGAACAGAACATAATTTTATTTGAACTGGACATAAAATGCATATGTTTGAATACATTTAATGTGATCCCAAAATCTTGAAATCCCAAAAGTAAATTGTATATTATAAAAAAGAAATCTATAAGCAGGTGACTGTCTTTCTTGAGAGGCAAGAGTTGTGATGTAAAGTAAAACTATATACGCACATATATTCTTCAAAATTGTACAGCAATTTTGAATCCTAACTCTTATACATTTTCATATCAGTTATTGCTTGTCTCACCGCCGGGGATAAATTAATATGCAAAAGCATGAGACACCTTTCTGGTTTGCAGATTATGTTAATGTTTCATAGTAAACTTTTAGTATCTTTTGAAATGTCTCTAACTGCATGCCTTTCTAGTTTTTTTGAAGGACAAACGTTAATAATAATCATAAAAAAGAATCTCACTCCAAATGAAGACATTGAACTAACTGGGAGTTAAAGTTGGACCAAGAAGTATTGGGGATACTCTAGAATCTTCGTAACAAATGTGTAAGTTATTGTTAGAGTTCAGCTGTTTTAATACAATGTGAGAATAGTTGAAAACACTCCTGAAATATTTTTTTTCTTGTCTGATTTTTAGCATGGATTTCAGGGATCTGAACTTTTGTAGCAATGCTGAAACAGAACTATATAGTTTTTTAATCTGAAATTCTGAAAAGGCAAAATGATGAGCAATCTAAATATTTAAGGGAGGTTGAGGACTATAAAATAGGGAGCAATACTTAAAGCCCGTGTCACACTGAACCAACAGATGGAAAGAGGATGTAAAATGGACAAAAAACCTTGCCATCTGTTCAAAAACGCGATGCACTCACTGCCTCCGTTTTGCTTCCTCTCTATCCGTCCAGCATCCGTTTATGGACGTTTCATCCGCTCCAAAAGTTTTGGGCTGCCTAAAACTTTTGCACGGAAAATGTATCCAGTTCGTCCGTTTTGCATCTGCTACGCATCCGCTACGCATCCATTCTGCATCCGTTACGCATCCGCTATATCCGCTTGGCATCCGCTGTGCATCCGCGCAACTCGCATCCGCCCAGACGCAGGGAGGAAGTGGAACGGACGCGGAACGGATGCAGAATGGATGCCTAGCGGATGCAGAATGGAAACAAAGCGTTTAAAACAGAAAAAACGTTCGCAGAGGGGACCTATCTCGGATATTAAGGATGTCTAGAGGATGCCTAGAGGATGCCTAGAGGATGCCTAGTGGAAAACCTATACTGCCTATAAAAAGGGAGAGGAACTCGCCTGCATCTCACTTTCAGAACAGCAGCCCAGCGTTGCAGACCTCTGCAGCCTTCATCTGCCTCTTGCTCTTCCACAGCATCCAGTCATGTCCACCGTGGATTGTAACAAAGTCCTTTCGGCAGCTACCATCATTCTGCAATAGTGCAAAGCCATCTGCAGGCTCTGTGAAATCTACTGCAAGAAGAAAAGGAGCCACCCAAAAAGAGTCTGGATCTGAAGATGGTTCGCCAGAAGAGCAGAGGACGGACTGTACAACAAGCTGATGGTGGAGCTCAGGAACGAAGACACTCGGGCATTCCAGAACTTCATGAGGATGCCTCCAGCCATGTTTGACGAAGTTGTGAAGCGGCTGACACACAGGTTGACCAAGGCAAACACCAGCTTCCGGCCCAGCCTGGAACCTGGGATCAAGGTGGCACTCACTCTGCACCACCTGGCCTCAGGGACCTCCTACAGGAGCATCCAGTATGGCTGGAGGGTGCCATCCAATACCATCAGCATTGTGGTCAGAGAAGTGGTGCAGGCCATCATAGAAGAAAACAAGGAGGAGCTCCTCCAGTACCCCTCCACTAAAGAAGGATGGAAGAAAGTTGCAGAGCAGTGGTATCAGAAGTGGAACTTCCCACACACCGTTGGAGCCATAGATGGCAAGCACGTGGCCTGCAAATCTCCAGCCAACTCGGGGTCCACTTATTTCAACTCCAAGGGCTTCTTCAGCATCATCCTCTTCGCCATGGTCGATGCTGACTACAAGTTCATGTACATCGATGCTTCAGGCAACGGCTCATCTTCAGATGCCCAGGTATACAACGCCAGTCACCTCAAGGAGAAACTGGAACGCAACCTCATTGTGGGCTTCCCAGATCCAGAACCCCTGCCCAACGACACACAAGATGTGCCCTACTTCATCATGGGGGATGACGCCTTCTCCCTCACAACCTACCTCATGAAGCCCTACACCTCCAGACTCCTCACCCGTGAAGAGAGGATCTTCAACTACAGGCCATCCAGGGCAAGGAGGGTGGTGGAGAATGCCTTAGGCATCCTGGCCAACAGGTTCCAGGTACTTCTCACCACCATGCAGCATTGCCCAGAGACTATGAGGAGGATCATGGAAGATTGCTGCATCTTGCACAATCTCATGCGCACCCGCTACCCAGTCTTGCAGAACAGGCTCGTGGACCTCCAGCAAGGCAATGTGGACATGGAGCCTGGGGAATGGAGGCAAGGGCGAAACCTGATCGACACTGAGGATGTGCAAGGCCCCAACAGAGCCTCACATGAAGTGAAGAAGCAGCGCAACCTCCTGAAACACTGGTGCAACTCCCCAGCTGGAGCATTGGAGTGGCAAGACAGGATGGTAGATGCTTAATGGATGCTTCCTTCAGCCTGTCTCATCACACGGATGAGATTGGGCCATGTATGTTTGGTTGGCCTACAATGAACAGGGCGTTTAATAAAGAGTTGTGTTTATGTTGATATGTGTGGATAATTATTACATTATTATTGATAATAAAGGGCCGTAGGTGTGGCACCTGGGAGGGTGGACCATACAGTCCCACTATGCTTGCACTGGAGGTTTATCTATCCCACAGCTATTACCCATCCCACAAGTATCCCTGCCCATCCCACAGCTATCTCAACCCATCCCACAGCTGTCTTAACCCATCCCACAAGCATGCAAAGGCTTAAACCATTTCTAAAAGTTTCCAGCAAGACTTTATTAAAAAAAAGAAATGAAGCAAGTGTGTGAATCAAAAATAGACTTTTTTAACAACAAGCTATAAAACAAAAACGAGTCTCTGGCACTCCTCTTGGTCGCTCAGACTCAGGGGTGAAGGGTGCAGGTGCTGTGGAGGTGGCTGGTGCTGGAGTGCTTGTCATCAGCTCCTCCAGAAGCAGAAGCAGCAGAAGCACCAGCGCCAGAAGAGCGAGCCCGTACTGCAGAAGCCCCAGCAGAACCAGAGTGAGGGCCAGGGGGCGGGATGGTAGCCCTGTCCCTCTTGCCAGGGCTGGCAGCAGATGGCTGAGGCTTGCTGTGCTTCCGCATGGTTGTGGGGTTGCTGGCTGGCAGGGAGGCTGGCAGGAACCAAGGCTGGCAGGGAGGCTGGCACCAAGGCAGGCACCAGGGCAGGCACCAAGGCTGGCTGGGAGGCAGGCACCAACGCTGGCAGGAAGGCTGGAAGGCAGGAAAGCACCAAGGCTGGCAGGCAGACATGAACCAAGGCTGTCAGGAAGGCAGGCAGCAAGGCTGGCAGGCAGACTGGCTGGCAGCAAGGTTTGCTGGCAGCAAGGTTTGCAGGCAGGCTGGCAGCAAGGCTGGCAGGGAGGCTGGCAGCAAGGCTGGCAGCAAGGCTGGTAGCAAGGCTTGCAGCAAGGCTGGTAGCAAGGCTGGCAGCAAGGCTGGCAGGCAGACATGCAGGCAGGGCAGGCAAGGCAGTCGATTTGTCTGGCAGCAGGTCTTTCCTCTGAATGGTGACCTGCTTCCGATCTGCTTCCATTAAATCCGCAGGGCTGACGCAATGCATCCTCCCCGCATGTGCAATTAACGCCAGGCATCCATTAGGCTTCCGCTGTGCATCCCCTGTGCATCCCCTGTGCATCCCCTGTGCATCCGCTTCATCCTTTCGGCGTCCGCTCTGCATCCACACTTTCCATTCCATGTCCGCTTCGCTGAGGCCCCCCAGAAGCCCAGCGGTTGTGCCATCCACTCCCATCCACTTCCATCCGCTGGGCTTCCGTTCCACATCCACTTTGCATCCGCCCTGCATCCTCCATGCATCCATGTTGTCCGCTCCGGTTATGCAAATTTTTGCCCCTTTTGAGAGCGGATAACAACGGATGGAACATTTTGCTCATCCGCTGTGTCCTTTTTGCATCCGTTGGGCAGTGTGACATGGGCTTAAATGTGATGGCTTGTTTTAAGATTTCTTGTAGAGAGTTCATTGTTTCCCCCCTATCAAATGGTAAAGCACTATTGTTGATTTTCAAAATCCCCAAGGGAGGTAGAAGAGAAAAAGAGAGAATGAAAGGGGGGAGGGGTTTGCTTAAGGCCCTGTCCCATTGGCCGACGGACGCAAAACGTATACATAAAGTACACAGCGGATGAACAAAATTTCAGGGGTGGCTCCATCCATTGTCATCTGCTCCAAAAAGAGGCGAAAATTTGCATAAACAGCATGGAAAAGAACGGAAAAGAACGGACGGGGGTAGGATGTAGTGGGGATGTTAAACGGATGTTCGTAGGAAGCCGAGCGGATGACAGCGGATGGAAGCAGATGACACATCCGCAGGGGTTCCGGCAGAGAATAGTGAAGCGGACGCATGGTGGAAGGGGCGGATGCATAGCGGATGATGCGGATTCATCATGGATGCCTATAGGAAGCAAAACGGATGCATAGCGGATGTATATCAGATGCAAAGCGGTCACTGTGCATGCAGGGAGTATGAATTGCATCAGATCCATTGTTATAAAAGGATGCAGCTCGCACACAGTCAGCATTCAGAAGAAAGACATGCTGCCACATACATCTTCAAAGAACACCATGGTTCATCAGTCAGGGAAGAAGAGAAAGCCCGTGCCCACTCGTACCAGCCCTGGGAAGAAGGACTGAACCACAATCCCACCCCCTGACACTGACTCTGAAGCTGCTGGTGCTTCTCCTGCTGCTGCTGCTGGTGCTGCTGGTGCTGCTGATGCTGATGATGCTGCTGCTGTGGTGGACCAGCCCCATAGCCCTCAAAGCCCTGATGCTGAACGCCCTGATGCTCAAGCCCCTGAAGGCCCTTCTGAAGCCCCTGCCAGAGGGAGGAAGAGGCAAGGGAAGGAGAAGGGAGAGAGAAAACAGTACACCATTTCCAAGGACCATGAGGAGGAGGTGTTGGAATGGTTGAGGGAGAAGGAATACGTGGGGAGAAAGGGCCACAGACTCTATCGTGACACCAAGAAGAAACAGGCAGCTTGTAGAGACAAGGCAGAGAGCCTGGGCTACATTGCAGATGTACTCTTGGGATGGTGGAAGCACATGCACACCTGCTATGGCAAGCTATACCTCAAAAAATCTGGCCAGGCTGCTGTCAAGCTCACTGACCAGGAGATGTATGTCATGGCCAAGTGCAGCTTCCTGGAGGTGAGGTCCGCCACTGAGGAGCAGCCCCTCTGACACTCAGACAGCCCACAGACATCCAGTCCTCTTCCAGCCAGGAACCAGCTGCCCTGTCCAGGCAGGTGTCTTCAGAGGGCCCCACGGCAGAGACACCCCCGACAGCTGCACTCCCCATGCCGGAGGACTTGGAGGATGATGCCCTGCTGTCACAAATGGAGGAAGAAGTGGCAGCCAACCAGAGACCAATGCACCCCCACCCCCACCTCCAGCTCCACAGGATGCAGGCAGAGAGGCAGACTGGAGGGCCAGAGCCATACTATCCTGTTGAGATCAGGGACACAATGAGGACCAGCACAGAACTGCTCTTTCAGCTGGTCCACTTGGACAGACAATCCTCCAGCTGCCACACTTTCATCATCTAGATGAGCCACACCTTGAGGGATATGCCCAAGGCCCAGTACCAGGTGATTAAGGAAAAGAACACAGCACTTCTGCACAACCCTCAAGGCCCAGCTGAAGCTGCTCCGACCCAGTCCAGATCTACTCCTCCACCCCAGGCAATGTCACAGCCCTTCCATGGCTTTCAACAGCCCTCACCTACCAAGGCTACGACTACCAGGGCTTCCCACAGCAGAAGCAGACCTTCCCAGTCCAGGCCCAGGTTCATCGCATGCCACAGATGCCACACCTCACCCAGCTTCAGACCAGACAGCCCCACTACACTCCTCTTTCCTCCACGCCACAGCCAAGCCCCTCAATGGACAATCTGTCATAAGTCTTGTGCCTCACATCCCAGGTACTTGATGAAGGGCCTCTCAACCTCATGGGACTGAGTCAGCTCTTGGACAGCTTCCTGAACACACCATCCCCTGTTGTACTCTCGGGGCCAAGCATCCCAATGGTGCCTCAGACCAGCACTCAAGCCACAGCCACCTCCACAGTCCCTACCCACTTAACAGCTGAGACCAGGGACATGACTCAGAGTGACTGAGAATAGTGCCAGAGACTGAGTTGTTACTTGTTCACTTTATCTTTGCTTAAAACACTTTACTTGGTTCATTTTGCTTTTTTAATAAAGTCATACAGTTTACTTAAGACAGTTATTAATAAAGGTTATCTTTGCTTCACATACTGGGTTCATTTTTTTTACTTAATAAAGTCTTGGTGAAAACTTTGAAAAAAATGGTTAAGCCTTTGCATGCTTGTGGGATAGGTAAGGATAGTTGTGGGATAGATGAGGATATTTGTGGGATAGAGAAGGATAGTTGTGGGATAGAGAAGGATAGTTGCGGGATAGATAAACCTCCAGTGCAAGCATAGTGGGACTGTATGGTCCACCCTCCCAGCTGCCACACATATGGCCCTTTATTATCAATAACAATTTAATAATTGATCCACACATTTCAACATAAACAAAACTCTTTATAAATGCCCTATTCATTGTAAGGTCACTCAACATACATGGCCCAATCTCATTAGTGTGATGAGACAGGCTGAAGGAAGCATCCATTAAGCATCTGCCATCCTGTCTTTCCACTCCACTGCTCCAGCTGGGGAATTGCACCAGTGTTTCAGGAGGTTGCACTGCTTCTTCCCTTCACGTTAAGCTCTGTTGGGGCCTTGTATATCCTCAGTGTCTATCAGGTTTCATCCTTGCCTTCATTCCCCAGGCTCCATGTCCCCATTCCCTTGTTGATGGTCCACAAATCTGTTCTGCAACACTGGGTAGTGGGTGCGCATGAGATTGTGCAGGATGCAGCAAGCTTCCACGATGCTCCTACAGTCTGTGGGTGATGCTGCATGGTGGTGAGAAGTATCTGGAACCTGTTGGCCAGGATGCCAAAGGTGTTCTCCACCACCCGTCTTGCCCTGGACAGCCTGTAGTTGAAGATCCTCTCTTCACAGGTGAGGAGTCTGGAAGTGTAGGGCTTCATGAGGTAGGTTCTGAGGGAGAAGGCATCATCACCAATGATGAAGTAGGGCACATCTTGTGTGTCATTGGGTAGGGGTTCTGGATCTGGAAAACCCATGATGAGGTTGCGTTCCAGCCCCTCCTTGAGGTGACTGGCATTGTATACATGGCTATCTGAAGCTGACCCATTGCCTGAAGCATTGATGTAGATGAATTTGTAGTCAGCATCAACCATGGCAAAGAGGACGATACTGAAGAAACCCTTGTAGTTGAAATAATTGGACCCTGAGTTGGCTGGAGCTTTGCAGGCCACATGCTTCCCATCTATGGCCCCAACAGTGTGGGGAAAGTTCCACCTCTGATACCCCTCTTCTGCAACTTTCCTCCAGCCTTGTTCAGTGGTGGGGCACTTGAGGAGCTCCTCCACGTACTCTTCGATCATGGTCTGCACCACTTCTCTGACCACTTTGCTGTTGGTGTTGTGTGGCACCCTCTATGCATATTGCATGTTTTTGTATGTGGTTCCAGAGGCCAGGTGGTGCAGAGTCAGTGCCACCTTCAGTCCAGGGACAAAGCTGGGATGGAAGTTGGTGCTCGGCTTGGTCAACCTGGGTCTCAGATGCTCTACAAGTTCATCAAACATGGCTGGTGGCATCCTCATGAAGTGATGGAATGCATGAGGGTCTTCATTCCTCAGCTCCACCATCAAATGATCATACAGTCCAAGCTCCATTCTTCTCACGATCCATCCTCATACCCACACATCTCTTGGATGTCTCCTTCTTCTCCTTGCTTAGAAAAGGTGAAACAGTCTGAAAAGGGTTTGGTTCTGGTGATGAATGATCGCAGCTATCATGCGGACTGTGTCATGATCCATGGTGGAGAACAATGGATGATGTGGAATAGCAAGACCAAGGGTGAAGTGGTCTGTACACCACAGCTGCTGAACTCATATTGAGATCTAGGTGATTATCTCCCCCTTTTTATAGGAAATATCAGTTTTCCACTAGGTGTCCTTCTACATACTCTAGACATACTGCAGATATCCTAAATGTCTGAGATACATTCCAGATACAAACGTTTTGTCCGTTTTAATCCTTTATATACAAGATGCATATGCTTACATCCTTTCTATTTCCGTACTACTAACGTTGTGTGGACGTTCCATGTACCTTTCGTTTCCTCCCTCTTTCCATTTTCAGCTGCAGTGGATGTGAGTTGCGAGGATGTCCAGAGGATGCCAAGAGGATACAGTGGATGTTTCACGGATGATAACGGACATCGAATGTTTGTTGCCCGTATATGTCGCAGATGTACATTGTACACAGCGGAAAGTTCATCTGTTCAAAAAGTTTAGTGCAGCTCAAAACTTCTTGGGCAGATGAAATCTCAGTGGACGGATGCTGGAGGGATAGAGCGTATGAAACACGTATGCAGTGAGTACACAATGGATGCATAGAGTTTTCCAATGGATGGCAAGCTTTTTAAAACATTTTACATCCTCTTTGCATCCATTGGTGCAGTGGGACAGGGGCTTTAGATTTCAAGATTGTTGTTTCTGTTTTTTGTTTCCCTTGCCTTGTTTGATGTCAGAAAAGAGAGAATGAAGATTGAAATATGACACATTAGTGGGCTTTTGAATATTACAGCCCTCAACATTTGGATAATTTTTCTGGGTAGGTAACAAGTGACTTGGCAGCACTGAAGAACAAAAATGTTTTGCTTTAGGCTATAACTGTTCTTGCTGTTTGTGTTTACCTTTTTCATTAATTTGTGCGTTATCCAAAGCCGCGTTTTTAATATAAACTTGCCTGTAACCATATCTGTACTTCTTTTATCGTGGTTAAGCATGTGTGATTTTTACTACTAAGTGAATTTAAGGAAGCAGTAGTAAATCTCTCCCCTTTATAATATGGGGAAAACAACTTATGATATAGGGTGTAGGCATCAGTGAGAACTTCCAGATCACTATGAACATTTGAGATATACGATCCAAGTTTTTGTAGATTAATATCACTCTACATATATGTTATTGTTCCAACTGTAAAGGTAAATTTGCTCATACAATACCATAACAATACACCAGGACCTTTTGATGTGTACACAAACAATGTGGGAAGTGTCCAGGACTCAAATAAGGAGGAAGCTCTACTAGCAGCATGATTTAATATTTGAAATGATCGGATAGCTTTGCTAATTTTCATTCAAGAAAATTAAATCCATGTATTATTTCCTCCATACATTCCTTTTTACTGAGTCATTACATTTAATTTAAAAAGTTGAGAAAATAATTGACATATGGTACAGTTAGAAAAAAGTGTGAGAAGATCTCATGAACAGATTATTATAAACACACCTGCTCCTGTATGTGCAAGGCAATTTTTACTATTTGGCCGTGAATAGAGGTTTCTGTGAACATACTTGTAAGGAAACCTTCTGGGCAATATTTTTGCCATGCATGTGGACATTAAGGGTACATTTGGGATATATTATGTCATGAAATAGAATGAGTTCCTGCACATAAATTTGGTTATGCTCATATCAGAAGCCCCTTCCAACTGTTTTATATGTCAGCTGAAGTAGCTAGACCTAAGCAGCCTTTGCTCTTGCAACTAACAGGGAGGTATTTCATAATGCAATTTCCAGCAAGGGCTTTACTTGATTTTTGTCAAAGCCAAAGAACAGCTTGAAGTTCTGAGTAGCTCTTTTTTTTTTTTTTTTTTTACAAAACAATTTTATTAAACGTGTTAGAGTATAAAATACAAATGAGAATGAAAATAGTGGGAAAAAAGGAAAAGGGAAAAAGGGAAAGAAAGAAGTATAGAATGAAGGGGAAAATTAGTTTTAAAAGCATTAACTTCTTACTCTTCAGAGGAGTAAAATGATTATAATAATGTTGTAGGTTCAACTTTTTACCTTGCTTATTTAATGTATACTAGCCATTTCTATAACAAAAAAACCCCCATGTTTAATCAGAAAAGCCTAGTCAAAATTTCATTTTTTTTCTAGCTCAAGCACAAAATCCAGAAACAGTTTCTCAATAGAAACAAAGTTAGATGTATTCTTCTCTTTGATTAACCTCTTAATATTATATAATCTCTGCTATTTCCATTATTTTTTCCAACTTTTCCATTGTGACAATTAAAGCATTCTTTCTCCTGTCAACAGGTATAACAATAAAGTTTCAATTTTTTTCAAATTCTTTGACCATTAAATCTAAAAGAAAAGTCTCTGGTTTAATTAGTATATTCTATATTAAATCATGAATCATACACCAATACTTTTTTGTTTTTTCCACCAAAGATGGCAGAAGTTTCCTTTCATTTGCATTTTCAACATACATTTGAAGGATTTTTATGTCTTTGACAATTTATCAGGTGTAAATACCAATGTTACATCATCTTATTAAAATGTTTTGACTTATAGTTTAATGAAAAAATTAAGCCCTTTGTCTACATTCTGTTCCCATTGTTCAAGCATTATATTATACCCCCAAAAAAATTCTCTTTGAATCATTGTTGTTTGAAAGTTCTGATTAGCCCTAGCATATTGTTCTCTTTTGCTGTTTTAACTGTTAGATGTGCACATCTGTAGCATAGAATGTAAAACCTCAAATTATTAAAATCCATAAAGAACTTGTATGGAGAAATTGTTAAAAGGCTGAATTAAAAGTTAGAAGATCTGGGATCACAGACCCAGTGAGCCATGGAGCTTAAAAGTCTTTTGTCTGTTTATCTTACTTCCCAAATTTTTGGGAGAATACAAATGGACGCAATCTAAAGTTGTTTTGAGGAAAGTCAGGATGAATAAATAAGAGATAAAGAAATGTGCATGTCTTTTCTGCTCGAAAGAATTTAATTGAATCTAAGTGTAAACAGAAGCAAGTCAATCTACATTAATTGCTTATAGCAGTTAACCAAATACATGAACATAATCCTTACAAAACTCAGTAGTGGTTTCTTTTAAGCAGATCAGTATATGATTGCTTGGTTAATTGTAGCTTAAATCTTTGGTCAAGGGACTTGGAATTACAGATTTATTTATTTGTACAAACAGAAAATGTGCAACACCTACTCAACTTTCTAATTAGTTTCCAATTTCATGAATGAAAAAAAAAAGTTTAATTTCTAAATTAGCTGGTGGTAAAATCCAGTAATATGACAGTCTTAGTACTATTTGGGTTTTTTTTAAGTCAAGTTTTTTTTTAAATTTTTATATATAGGTATTTTGAATACAATGTATTGTCTGGGCATACCATTTTACAAAAGAAAAAATAGTGACATATTTACTGATAGCAATAGTAATAATACAACAAAATGATTCTAACCATATTGATAATTATATTCGTTTATTTATAATCCTATTGATTGTATTAGCATAAGTAAAGATAAAGGTTCCTCTTGCATATATGTGCTAGTTGTTCCCGATTTTAAGGGGCAGTATTCATCTCCATTATAAAGCTGAAGAGCCAGCACTGTCCGAAGATGTTTCCATGGTCATGTGACCAGCATGACTAAATGCCAAAGGTGCATGGAATGCTGTTACCTTCCCACCAAAGTGGTCCCTATTTTTCTATTTACATTTTTACATGCTTTAGAACTGCTAGGTTGGCAGAAGCTGGGACAAGTAATGGGAACTCACTCCGTCATGCAGTGCTAGGGATTTGAACTGCTGAACTGCTGACCTTTCTGATCGACAAGCTCAGGGTCTTAGCCACTGAGCCACCACGTCCTTTTATATGCTAATATATTTTGTTTATAACTATAAGTATGCCAATACATTTTGTATATTAGTATACTTATAGTTATAAACAATATTCATGTTTTACTTGAGCATAACAATACTCTTTCTTTATCTAATTTCTACCTCTTCTCTCTAACCATTGACAAAACCTATTCAACGTTAAGTAATACTCTGTATCTCCTTTATCTTTTATTTTCAATGTCAATCAATCCATCTCTGCACATCTCTTATTACTATTTGTATGTATATGTATATTACATAGTGTAAAACAGTCTTAACAACCTGCTAAAGCCCCTGTCACACAGCACCAACGGATGGAAAGAGGATGTAAAATGAAGACAAATATTTGCCATCCGTTGGTTAACGCGATGCTTCGGTTGTGTACTCACTGTGTCCGTTTTTCATCCTCTCTATCCGTCCAGCATCAGTCTGTTGACATTTCATCCGCTCAAAAAGTTTTGAGCTGCAGAAAACTTTTTGAGCGGAAAATGTATCCAACACATCCATTCTGCAGCTGCAACGCATATGGGGAACATCTGTTCTACATCCGTCATCATCCGTTATGCATCCGCTCTATCCGCTAGGCATCCGCTGCGCATACGCGCAACTCGCATCCGCTCCAGCAGAAAATGGACACTGGGCGGAAGTGAAACGGACGTGGAATGGACACAAAGCATTAGTAGCACAGACGGAAAAAGGATGAAAGTGGATGCAGCTCGCATTCAAAGCATTAAAACGGAAAAAACGTTCGTATAGGGGACATATCTCGGATATTTAGGATGTTTGCAGAATGCCTAGAGGATGCAAAAGGACACCGAGTGGAAAACCTATATTTCCTATAAAAAGGGAGAGGAACTCACTTGGATCTCACTTTCAGTCCAGCTGCCCTGCGGTGCAGACCTCTTCAGCCTTCATCTGGCTCTTGCTCTTCCACAGCATCCAGTCATCTCCACCATGGATCATCACACACTCCTTTTGGTAGCCACCATCATTCTACAACAGTGCTTTCACCTGTTCTATGTGAAGAAAAGGAGGCATCCAAGAAGTGTTTGGGTCCAAAGATGGATCGCGAGAAGAGCCGAGTATGGACTGTATAACAAGCTGATGGTGGAGCTGAGGAATGAAGACCCTCGTGCATTCCAGAACTTCATGAGGATGCCACCAGCCATGTTTGACGAACTTGTAGAGCGTCCGAGACCCAGGTTGACCAAGCTGAGCACCAACTTCCATCCTGGCCTGGACCCTGGACTGAAGGTGGCACTGACTCTGCGCCACCTGGACTCTGGAACCACATAGAAAAACATGCAGTATGCCTGGAGGGTGCCACACACCACCATCAGCACTGTGGTCAGAGAAGTAGTGCAGGCCATCATCAAAGAATACGTGGAGGAGCTCCTCCAGTGCCCCTCCACTGAAGAAGGCTGGAAGAAAGTTGCACAGCAGTGGTATCAGAGGTGGAACTTCCCCCACAACGTTGGAGCCATAGATGGGAAGCACGTGGACTGCAAAGTTCCAGCCAAGTCAGGGTCCACTTATTTCAACTACAAGGGCTTCTTCAGCATCATCCTCTTCGCCATGGTCAATGCTGACTAAAAGTTCGTGTACATCGATGCTTCAGGCAACGGGTCAGCTTCAGATGCCCAGGTATACAATGCCAGTCACCTCAAGGAGGGGCTGGAATGCAACCTCATCATGGGCTTCCCAGATCCAAACCCCCTGCCCAACGACACACAAGATGTGCCCTACTTCATCGTGGGGGATGACGCCTTCTCCCTCAGAACCTACCTCATGAAGCCCTACACCTCCAGATGCCTCACCTGTGAAGAGAGGATCTTCAACTACAGGCTGTCCAGGGCAAGGTGGGTGGTGGAGAACGCCTTTGGCATCCTGGCCAACAGGTTCCAGGTACTTCTCACCATCATGCAGTATCGCCCAGAGACCGTGAGGAACATCGTGGAAGCTTGCTGCATTCTGCACAATGCATTCTGCACAGTGTTGCAGAACAGGCTCGTGGACCTCCTACAAGGAAATGGGGACATGGAGCCTGGTGAATGAAGGCAAGGGCGAAACCTGATAAATACTTTGGATGTGCAAGGCCCCAACAGAGCTTCACATGAAGGGAAGAAGCTGCGCAACCTCCTGAAACACTGGTGCAACTCCCCAGCTGGAGCAGGGGAGTGGCAAGACAGGATGGTAGATGCTTAATGGATGCTTCCTTCAGCCTGTATCATCACACTAATGAGATTGGGCCATGTATTTTGAGTGGCCCTACAATGAACAGGGCATTTAATAAAAAGTTGTGTTTATGTTGAAATGTGTGGATCAATGATTACATTGTTATTGATAATAAAGGGCCATAGGTTTGGCACCTGGGAGAGTGGACCATACAGTCCCACTATGCTTGCACTGGAGGCTTATCTATCCCACTGCTAACCTTACCCATCCCAAAGGTATCCTAACCCATCCCACAGCTAGTACCCATCCCAAAGGTATACCTGCCCATCCCATAGCTATTACTCATCCCAAAGGTATCCCTGCCCATCCCACAGCTATTACCCATTCCAAAGGTATCCCTGCCCATACCACTGCTTTCCTTACCCATCCCACAAGCATGCAAAGGCTTAAACCATTTCTAAAATTTTCCACCAAGACTTTATTTTAGAAAATAAATGAAGCAAGTGTGTGAAGCAAAGATAATCTTTATTAATAACAAACTAAAAGAAAATGACCCAAGTGTCCCAAGCAAAGATAAAGTCATCAGGTAGCAACCCAGTCTCTGGCACTCTTTTTAGTCACTTTGAGGCGTGCCCAGTCTCAGGGGTGAAGGGTCCAGGTGCTGTGGAGGTGGCTGCTGCTGGAATGCTGGTCTGAGGCGTCATTGGGGTGCATGGCCCCGAGAGGACAACAGGGGATGGTGTGTGGAGGAAGCTCTCAGAGAGCTGGCTCTGTCCTGTGATGTTGAGAGCCCCTTCCTCCAGGACATGGGGTGTCAGCCCCAATACCGATGACAGATGTTCTGAGCCTGGGCTTGGCTGTGGGGTGGAGGAAGGAGGAGTGTAGTGGGGATGTCTGGTCTGCAGCTGAACGAGGTGAGGCATGGGTGGCATCTGTGGCATTGGTGGCATCTGTGGCATGGGTGGCATCTATGGCGTGGCTGGCATCGGTGGCGTCAGTGGCATCAGTGGCATCAGTGGCATCGGTGGCACCAGTGGCATTCAATGTACCTGTGCCTGGACTGGGAAGGGCTGCCTGTGCTGCTGGAGCTCCTGGTAGCTGTAGCCTTGGTAGGTGAGGGCCTGTGGAAAGCCTTGGAAGGGCAGTGACATCACCTGGGGTGGAGGACCAGACCTGGACTGGGTGGGAGCAGGTTCAGCTGGGTCTGGAGGGTTGTGAAGAAGACCTGTGATCCTGTCCTTGATCACCTGGTACTGTGACTCGGACATGTTCATGAGGGTCTGGTTGACGTAGGTGAGGAAGGGCTTGCGGTTGGAGGATGAGATGTCGGTGTGTACCAGCTGAGAGAGGAGTTCTACGCTGCTTCTGATGGTGTCCCTGATCTCCAGCACCGTACCTGGTGTGCATGTGCTTCCACCAACCGAGGAGCACCTCCGAAGTGTAGCCCAGACTCTCCGCCTTCTCTCTCCAAGCAGCCTGCTTCCTTTTGGTGTCTCGATAGAGCCTGTGCCCCTTCTGCCAAAGATACTCGTTCTCCCTCAGCCATTCGAGCACCTCATTCTCATGTTCCTTTCAATGGAGTACTGCCTCTTCTCCCATTCTCATTCACACGTATGCCTCTTCCTCCCTCTGGCAGGGCCATCTGGGCCCTCATCAGAGGAGCTTCGAGGTTCTAGGGGCTGCTCCACTACACCACCACCAGCAGCAGCAACAACAACAACAGTAGCAGCAAAAGCAGGACCAGCAGCACCAGCAGCACCAGCAGCACCAGCAGCACCAGGATCATTATCAGCAGAGTAAGCACCAGCACCGCCAGCAGCACTAGCAGCACCAGGATCAGCAGCAGCAGAGTAAGCACCAGCCACACCAGGAGCACCAGCCGCACCAGGAGCACCAGCAGGAACAGCAGGAACAGCAGGACCAGAAGCACCAGGAGCACCAGGAGCACCAGCAGGACCAGCAGGATCAGGAGCAGCGCCAGCAGAGTAAGCACCAGCAGAAGCACGAGCACCAGGAGCAGTGCCAGCAGAGTAAGCCCCAGCAGAAGCCCCAGCACCAGGAGCAGTGCCAGCAGAGTAAGCCCCAGCAGAAGCCCCAGCACCAGGAGCAGTGCCAGCAGAAGCTCCAGCACCAGAAGATTCAGCCCGAGCAGCAGAAGCCCCAGCAGAAGCAGAGTCAGGGCCAGGGGGTGGGATGGTGGCCCTGTCCCTCTTGCCAGGGCTGGCAGTAGATGGCAGAGGCTTTCTCTTCTTCCCCATGGTTGTTGGCTGGCTGGCTGGCTGGCTGGCTGGCTGGCTGGCTGGAGCTGTGTCTGGAAGCAGCTCTTTCCTCTGAATGGTGACCTGCTTGCGAGCTGCTTCCCTTTATATCTGCGGGGATGACGCAATGCATCCTCCCCGCATGCGCAGTGAACACTCTGCATCTGCTAGGCATCCGCTAGGCTTCCGCTCTGCATCTGCTTTATCTGCTCTGCATCCGGTCTGCATCCGTTCCTTCCGCTGCGCGTCCGCTTCGCTGTGCTCCCCCGGAAGCCCTGCAGATGTGCCATCCGCTTCCATCCACTTCCATCCGCTAGGCTTCCGTGGAGCATCTGCTTTCCATCCTGGCTACATCCTCCCCCCGTCCATTCCTTTCCGTTGTTGTCCGCTCTGCTTATGCAAATTCAGGGCACTTTTGAGAGCGGATAACAACGGATGGAACATTTTCTCGTCCACTGTGTTCTTTTTACATACGTTTTACATCCATCGGCCAATGTGACAGGCCCTTAAGACAGTGTTTTTCAATCCTGGAAACATGAACATGTGTGGACCTCAATTTCCAGAATTCTTCAGCTAGAATGCTAGAACCATGCTTCCCACAGCATGCTGGTTGGGGAATTTTGGAAGTCAAAGTCCACCCATCTTTAAGTTACTAACGTTGAGAAACCCTGTTCAAAAAAGACAATTGACTAGTGTGTTGTTTCCATCAAATAATAAATACACACACACACACACACACACACACACACACACACACACATTCCATAATAGTGGTGCATTTCCATGGCTAAGCAAAATTTAATTTAAGGGAATGTTGGCATTTGTCAGAATGATAACTGAGTTTCTGTTCCCAATCCAATTGCATTTTATTCTCTGATTATGTTTTCTTATCTAAAGAAATCCAAATAACTGTTTGAGGAAGAGTGATTTAATGCAGATACATTATATATAACAAGATAAAAGTAGATTTATCCTAACTAAATTTAACACTGTTGCTATTTCTCATGAGTGAAGAAAAAAGAAATGGTACTCTTACATCAAGTTTTTCATTATATCATTGATTTTAATGTTTCTAACTTTCCCAGTCCTTTTTATTAAGTCTATCCATATTACTCTATAATTTTAATAATCCACACCAAAATGGTATAAAATCAATAGGCATTCTGTTACTGAAAGGACGCACTGTTCACAGTAACCCACTCCATACTTTTGAATAATCTACCCTGTTCTCTTGATATTAAACAATATGCAGAACAAGATGGATCTCCATGGGAACAGTATTTTAAAGCATAGCAATAGTCTCCTAGGACCATCTGGATATTGCCAGTAACTATACAGATGTCTCAGACTGAGAGAACACTTCCTTATTAAAAGTCTTCCATTTGCCTCCTTGAAGCAACAGGAAAAATGTTAAGTCTGCAAGGAGGTATTAATCACCTTCTTTAATCAGGAATCCAGTCTTACTTTTGCCAATCATTCAGCCAGAAAGGATGAATTCCATTTCTGTAAGTTCTACAAAATAAATATAAATCTTATCTCTATGGCTAATTTCAATACTGGACAGCAAGAGGATATCAATTTATGAAGTTTGCTATTATAGAGACTGTTAAGATGTCTCTTACCTGGCAAAAAGACAATGCTATCAAGTTTTATATGGATTCAAGGGGGCAGAGTGGTAAGCATTCTTCATTGGCACATTTGTTTTTTTTTGGAGGCCTTGATCTGTGCTAAATCTAATCTCATGAGAGATCCTCTACTTCTGCACTACTTGTAATTCAACTTACTATATAACCCCAAGATCTTTACTAAACCAAGAGGATAGATTGAGCGAGGGAAGAGAATGCTGAAGATGGGTAGTCAACTACCAAGATCATTTTGGATTTCAGCCAGGGATTCACAAGCATTGGCAATGGAAAAAATTCCTCAAGTGCATTCCAAGTGCATTCCAAAAAGCATTGAGATATGGCTTCTGGGTTGGGCCACTTTAATGGACCTCTATTCATATAGGAGTTTGAGAATTGATTTGGTCTAGTAATTAAGGTACCAGGCTAGAAACCAGAAAAGCAGGGAGTTCTAGTCATAACTGAGGTATGAAAACCCATTAGGTGACTCCCATTAGGTGACTTTAAGCCAGTCACTCTCTCAGTCCATGACATCAGACTCAGGTGATAAGTCATCAATCAATATCTATTGCAACCAATGGATCAATACTTGATTGAACTGAAAAGGTAGATCCAGCACTTGCAGGAATAACATTAAGAACAAAAATATTCATACAAGAGTTGTTCCACTTGTAAATCTCTGCATGCATGCTTGCCTGCCTGCCCTGCCCTGCCCTATCTGTCTGTCTGTCTCTCTATCTGTCTATCTATCTATCTTTCATCATCAATCTGTCATTTATCAAGGAGTGTCAAACTCAAGGCCCTGGGGGCTGGATCGGTCACACGAGGTGCTTAGATCTGGCCTGTGGAGCCACCCTGGAAACAGTGAAGGACCAGCCCATGGTGTCTTTGCCAGTGAAAATGGAGGTCAGGAAGGTACCCACCCTGGCCACATCCCACCCCAAGGTAAAACACAACCTTGATGCAGCCTTCAGTGTTTTCTTAAGTTTTCACGGGTACTTACATGTATGGTATTCAGCTTTGTTCGGGTATTTTCCCACGTCATCATAATTGCGCTTTTAAACTTGTAGCAAGTTACGGTAGCCTCCAATTGGCCTCTTTGAAATAATTTTGTGCAATTAACAGCTATAACGCTGACAGTTGAATGGCAATACTATTGGGTAGCTCTGGATAAGGTTCCATCCTGAAACATTTGTTTAAATTTGTGGGTATGAGGTATTCCATTTGCTCCAATTATTTTGAAGTTAAAATTGCTTTACAGGAATATCATCTGGATGAGTCAATTTTATTGCCATTTTGCATGACAACAAAATGCTTTGATTCTGCTTGAATGCAGCATCTATTTTGCATAATCTTTCTCAATGTGGAAACCAGCAACTGTTGTGAGTAGTTCATTTCAATTAATACACTGTTATTCCTCCCACAAGGCCAATGGCAAATGTCTTCTGTTGTTATGCAAAATATTGATTCAATCTGGCAGCTGTTCATTATGCCAAAATATTACTCGTATAGTCATAGCTTTAATTTCATAATGCTTTACATTGGAAAGTTGTGGTTCTTCTATATTCTAAGTATAAAATTAAGCTTTGGTTAGCTTATTGCTCATTTCATCAATGTATTTTCAATTTATTCAGTGTTCTTCCCTTCCTTATAAAGATAGCTATTATCTACCATATTGTATTTTGATTATACTTCCATTAAATATAGATTTGCTTTGTTTACACAAATTGCATTGTGGAATTATTTCCAACATTGTATCACAGTAGGTTAGGAACCACTGCTGTTCCTGCCATTTTTTCCAAATAAAATAACTGTGCCCATTACCAATAATTGGAACAAATAAATTTAAGTGTGTTCTACTAGAGTTGGTCTAGGTTTTGGAACTTTCAGAAGTGATAGCAGAAACATGGAAGAATTTAAGACCATTCATATCCAAAATAACAAAATAACAATTGGAGCAGACTTTGGAGGTCTTCAAATCTAACCCTCTGCTCAAGCAGGAAACCCTACATCTGTGATGTTGAACCTATGACACTTATGCCAGAAGTGGCATGCAGAACCATCTTTGATGGCACACGAGCTATTGCCGCAGATTAATTCCACTGCACATGGGCGCACACCTCCTGCCAGCCAGCTGATTTTTGGGTATCTGTCATGCAGGAGACATGTGCACATGCGCAGGGGGTGGGGGAGGTTGCACATGCATGTGCAGGGGTGAGGAAGGTCTTGCACACATGTGCAGGGGGCAGGGGAGCATAGGGGTCATGCGTGCATGCACAGGGAGTACACGGGGGTGTTCATGCATGAGCAGGAGGACAGGGGAGTACACAGGGTGCATGCATTGCATTATGGGTGCAGGTATGCGTGTATGCACACATAAGCATGAGCGTACTTTCAGTATGCAACAATGAAAAGATTAGCTATCACTGCCTTGTATCATTTCAGACCAACAGTTGTCCAATCTCTTCCTAAAAACTTCCAATGTGGGTGCACAACTTCTAGAGGCAATTCATTCCAGTGATTAATTGTTCTGTTTTTATGTTTCTGACTGGAGGGAGGAATAGAGCAGATTCTGGATTTAGTGGTTTCTCCATTTTAAAGTCTGATGGCGTTGAATTGATCAAATTATTATATTTTTAAAAAATGTTGGAATTCTTTAATATTTGTATGCATAGTTGGTCATTGATAAAGGACAGTTATGATGAGCAAAAAGAAGCTTTATCTACATTAAAAAAACATAATTTCTATTTATGGGTATGGGCACTGTCTCTTTCTAAAGACTTCAATCAAACTCATTGCTTGCCTGCTTGCCCATCTATACCTACTTTTCAATTCTTGGAATTGGTAAAGGCCTGGTCCCACTGGCCGATGGACACAAAACTTATGCATAAAGGACACAGCAGACGAGCAAATTTTCGGGGGTGGCTCCATCCGTTGTCATCCACTCCAAAAAGTGGTGAAAATTTGCATGAACAGAATGGAAAAGAACAGAAAAGAATGGACGTGGGTAGTATGTAGCGGGGATGTTAAACAGATGTTCATAGGAAGCCTAGTAGATGACAGCGGATGGAAGCAGGTGACACATCCGAAGGGGTTCCAAGGGAGAATTTCGAAGCGGACACATAGCAGAAGGGGCGGATGCATAGCGGATGAAGCGGATGCATCACGGACACTTATAGAAAACAAAGGGGATGCCGCTCGGATGTATATCGGATGCAAAGCATTCACTGCGCATGCGGGAAGTATGAATTGCATCAGCTCCATGGATATAAAAGGATGCAGCACGCACGCAGTCAGATTACAGGGGAAAGACGTGCTGCCACATACATCTTGCAGGAACACCATGGTTCGTCAGTCAGGCAAGAAGAGGAAGTCCGTGCCTACTTGTTCAAGCCCTGGCAAGGTGAAGAAGAGCAGAACCAGCATCCCACCCCCTGGCACTGACTCTGAAGCTGCTGCTGCTGCTGCTGCTGCTGTGGTGGACCAGCCCCAAGTCCCTCAAGCCCCTCAAAGCTCTGCTGCTGAAGGCCCTGCTGCTCAAGCCCCTCAAAGCCCTGCTGCTGAAGGCCCTGCTGCTCAAGTCCCTGAAGGCCCTGCTGCTCAAGCCCCTGAAAGCCTTGCTGCTGAAGCCCCTGCCAGAGGGAGGAAGAGGCAAGGGAAGCAGAAGGGAGAGAGGAAACAGTACACCATTTCCGAGGAGCATGAGGATGGAATGGCTGAGGGAGAACGAGTACCTCTGGAGAAAGGGACACAGACTGTATCGCAACACCAAGAAGAAGCAGGCAGCTTGGAGAGACAAGGCAGAGAGCCTGGGGTACACTGCAGAAGTACTCCTGGGATGGTGGAAGCACATGCACACCCGGTATGGCAAGCTACACCTCAAGAAATCCGGGCAGGCCACTGTCAAGCTCACTGACCGAGAGATGTACGTCACGGTCAAGTGCAGCTTCCTGGAGGGTGAGATCTGCCACCGAGGAGCAGCCCCTCTGAGACCCCTCTCCCACAGACATCACACAGACAGCCCATTCTCTTCCAGCCAGGAGCCAGCTACCCTGTCCAGGCAGGTGTCTTCAGAGGGCCCCATGGCAGAGACCCCCCCAACAGCTGCACTCCCCATGCCAGCAGACTTGGAAGATCCCATGGAGGATGATGACCTGCTGTCACAAATGGAGGAAGAAGCAGCAGCCACCAGAGGCCAACCCCCCCCACCCCCAGATCCACAGAATGCAGGCAGAGAGGCAGACTGGAGGGCCAGGACCACAGTGTGCTGTTGGAGATAAGGGACACAATGAAGACCAGCACAGAACTTCTCTCTCAGATGGTCCACAGCAACATACCATTCTCGGACCAGAAGCTCTTCATCACCTACGTGAGCCAGACCCTGAGGGACCTGCCCGAGGCCCAGTACCAGGTGATGAAGCTGAAGATCACAGCACTTCTGCACAACCCTCAAGGCCCAGCTGAAGCTGCTCCTACCCAGTCCAGGTCTGCTCCGCCACCCCAGGCGATGTCACAGCCCTTCCACGGTTTTCAAAAGCCCCTCACCTACCAAGGCTACAACTACCAGGACTTCCCACAGCAGAAGCAGACCTTCCCAGTCCAGGCCCAGGTTCATCGCACGCCACAGACGCCACTCCTCACCCAGCTTCAGACCAGACAGCCCCACTATACTCCTCCTTCCTCCACCCCATAGCCAAGCCTGTCAACGGACAATCTGTCATCAGTATGGGGCCTGAAATCTCAAGTCCTTGATGAAGGGCCTCTCAACCTTACGGGACTGAGTCCGCTCTCAGACAGCTTCCTGAACACACCATCCCCTGTTGTACCCTCAGGGCCAAGCACTCCAATGGTGCCTCAGACCAGCACTAAAGCCACAGCCACCTCCACAGTCCCTGCCCGCTTAACAGCTGAGACCAGGAATATCACTCAGAGTGACTGAGAATAGTGTCGGAGACTGAGTTGTATTTGTTATGTTTATCTTTGCTTAAGACACTTTACTTGGTTCATTTTGCTTTTTTAATAAAGTCATAAAGTTTACCTAAGAAAGTTAATAAAGGTTATCTTTGCTTCAGACACTTGGTTCATGTTGTTTACTTAATAAAGTGTTGGTGAAAACTTTGAAAAAATGGTTAAGCCTTTGCATGCTTGTGGGATAGATAAGGATAGTTGTGGGATAGATAAACCTCCAGTGCAAGCATAGTGGGACTGTATGGTCCACCATCCCAGCTGCCACACATATGGACCTTTTTTATCTATAACAATTTATTCATTGATCAACACATTTTAAAGAAAGCTCTTTATTAATGCCCTATTCATTGTAGGATCACTCAACACACATGGCACAATCTCATCAGTGTTATGCAACAGGCTCAAGGAAGCATCCATTAACCATCTACCATCCTGTCTTGCCACTCCACTGCTCCAGCTGGGGAGTTGCACCAATGTCTCAGTAGGTTGCGCTGCTTCTTCCCTTCACGTGAAGCTCTGTTGGGGCCTTGTACATCCACAGTGTTTATCAGGTTACGTCCTTGCCTCCATTCACCAGGCTCCATGTCCCCATTCCCTTGTTGACGGTCCACAAGTCTGTTCTGCAACACTGGGTAGTGGGAGCGCATGAGATTGTGCAGGATTCAGCAAGCTTCCACAATGCTCCTCACAGTCTGTGGGTCATGCTGCATGGTGGTGAGTGTTCTGTATAAAGAATAGTGGACTCCTAATACAGAATTCTGATTGGCTAATAAACCTGAATCGAGATTGGTTCAATAGGAACCAATCCACGAAGCTGCTCAAAGGCGGCAAAACTAACTACCTGTCATTGGCTCTGAGCCGGCAGGCAAAACCCTATAAAAAGGCTGCCGTGGCTTGAGCCAATGTTCCGTTTCTCAACAGTTGTTAACTAATAAAGACTTTGTTGTTGGAACCCGGTCTACCTCATTTTTTTCCGGATGGAACACTGGCGACGAGGATGGGATCGTCCTAAATGCGAGACTGAGCATGCGGCGACCAATAAAACCAGACTGAAGACAATGGCTGGAAATAACGCTCCACCCGCACCCTTCAATCCCAATGAAGAGGATTGGGAATCCTATGTAAACCATTTCCGGATGTCTTTGGAAAGTAACGAGATGGACGAGATCTCAGATCAGTGTAAGAGAGCTGTTTTCTTGACACATTGCGGGCCCAAAATCTTCAAAATGGCCAAGACTTTGGCGAAGCCCCGAGATGTGAAACAATTGACTTGGCCAGAGCTCCAAAGAATGCTAAAGGCTCACTATGCACCGGTGGTGTCAAACCTTATCAAGCGGCACGAATTTTACCTAAGAGACCAGAAAGAAGGCGAGACCATCGCTGATTTTGTGGTAGCCCTCCGACAAATAGGGGGAGCGTGTGAGTTTCTGAATTTAGATGAAGCGATGCGGGATCGAGTAATACTGGGTTTAAGAGACTCTAATTTACAGAGCAAGCTGCTAAATAAACCCAACATAACCGTAGCTGAAGCCAACGCAGAAGCCTCAGCCGCTGAAGCCGCGAAAAAATCGGTGGTTAAAATGAAACAGATGAACCGAACAACGACGAAACGAGCCTGGCCAGAGGGAAGAAACAATTTCCCACCACCACTCACCACGAAGATTTTGACGAGATGTCAGAATCTGGGGAGGAAGACGAAGTCCACCGCCTGTACGCCAACAAGAAAGGGCGCGAAAAAAGAAATTGGCGGGAATGCGCTGGCTGCGGAGGAAACCATCCTCGAGCCGATTGCAGATTCCTCGATGCCATTTGCAGAGCTTGCAAGAAAAGGGGGCATTTCGAGAAAGTCTGCAGGAATAAAAAAAATTACAGCCCAAACAGACGCAGCAACTCCCCCGCACAAGCTGAGCCAAAACAAACCGAGAGAAAGTGGCAGCAAAACAAGCGAGCCACTAGCTGAGAGAAAACACATCAGACTTTCACTATCGGAAGCACTCAGATGGAAAGCAGGAAGAAAGTAAAAATAATTGTAAAAATAGAAGGCAATCCCTGCGAAATGGAGGTAGACTCTGGGTCTTTCCTATCAATGGTGTCATGGGACACCATCAAACAACTTGTCCCAGATATCAAACTCAAAGAACTCCAGAGACAAAAATTAACCCTCAAGGACTACCAAGGAAACTGAATTCCTGTAGTAGGTCTAGGACATTTCCGAGTCGCCTACAAACAACATGTCGAAGTACTACCATTGACAATAGTCGACCGAGATCGACCAAGCCTCCTGGGCATTGAATGGTTTGCACCACTGGGCATCTGGATGACCGGAGTAGACCGGGTGGCCGCAACCGACTGGGAAGAAAACCTGATCCAAGAGTTCCAGGATGTTTTCGACGGCTCCCTAGGCAGGTATCAGGGAACCCCAATTTCCTTTAGTCTGGACCCCCAGGTAGCCCCTAGAAGACTAAAGGCCAGACGAGTCCCTTTTGCTCTGAAAGCAAAAATAGAGGAACAACTAAATAAACTAATAGACCAAGGGGTTTTAGAACCTGTTGACCATGCTAAATGGGAAACGCCAATTGTAACACCAATTAAACCAGATGGGTCGGTTCGAATCTGTGGTGACTACAAGGCTACCCTGAACCACGCATTGCAACAAAGCGCATACCCGGTGCCAGTCGTACAACACTTATTACATTCTCTCGGGGGAGGAAAAGTTTTCGCTAAACTAGATCTAGCGCAAGCTTACCAACAGCTCCCAGAAGACCCCTTAACAGATGAAGCACAAACAATAGTGACCCACAAAGGGGCATTCAAATGCAACAGACTCCAATTTGGAGTGAGTGTAGCCCCAGGCATTTTCCAGAGCCTCATAGAACGCCTATTGAATGGTATAAAAGGGGTCATACCATACTTCGACGACGTCCTAATTTCGGCCAAAGATGTGACCCAGCTAAAAAAAAGACTAAAAGATGTACTAACTAAATTCAGAGAATCTGGCCTAAAAGTAAAAAAAGAAAAATGCTGTTTAATGACTGACCGCGTCGAATTCCTGGGTTACTTAATAGATGGAGAGGGTATACACCCTACTGACAAAAAAGTCAAAGCTATTAAAGACGCACTAGAACCAAGGAACAAAACTGAACTGCAGGCATTTTTGGGACTAATAAATTTTTATAACGTGTTCCTACCCCACAAAGCGACAATAGCGGAAACATTACACTGATTACTGGATAAAGAAATAATTTGGACTTGGGGTTATAGAGAAAAGAAAGCCTTCCAAAAAATAAAAAACTTATTAACATCAAACACCGTTCTTATCCAGTTTAGTAACACACTTCCATTGATGGTGACCTGCGACACCTCACCATTTGGAGTTGGTGCCATCCTGAGTCACCAATTGCCAGATGGAAGAGAGGCATCCGTCGCATACTATTCAAAGACTCTGTCTAAAACCGAGTGTAATTATAGTCAATTGGACAGAGAAGCCCTGGCAATCGTTGCCAGAGTGAAACGCTTCCACGAATATCTATATGGAAGCACATTTTTGATAGTAGCGGACCATAAACTGCTACTGGGAATTTTGGCGGGAAACAAGCCAACACCAAACTTTTTGTCTCCGTGAATGACTAGATGGTCAGAATTCCTAGCAGCCTACTCTTATACTCTGACACATCGCCCCGGGAAACAAATTTCCCATGCAGACGCGTTGAGCAGAACACCATTACTGACTATAGAGGAAGACCCAGCACCGACGATGACCACCTTGCAGATAGAGACATGCCCCGATCTACCAATATCTGCAAATGATGTCGCCAGAGCCACCGCAAGGGACCCATTGACTGCCCATGTACTGAACTGGGTAGGTAAAGGCTGGCCGGAAAATCAAAAAACTGAGAACTTTAAACCTTTCCGGACTAGACAAACCGAACTCTCAATTCAAAAAGGTTGTTTGTTGTGGGGTGATTGGGAAGTTATCCCTTCCAAATTACAAACTAAGGTACTGGGTATGCTTCACGAAGGCCACCCTGGAATTGTTAAAATGAAAAGCCTTGCTAGAAGCTATGTCTGGTGGCTGGGTATAGATAGGGACATCGAATACTGGGTAAATTCTTGCAACAAATGCCAAAGAACCAGGCCTTCCCCACCACAAGCACCCATAAAGGACTTGGAAACCCCACAAGGCCCCTGGTCATGAATCCACATTGACTTTGCAGGTCCTACTAAGGGACATATTTTCCTAATTGTCGTCGATGCATACTCAAATTGGCTGGAGGTTAAAATTATGCCATCTACGACAACTGAAACCGTTATTAAACAACTTGACAAACTCTTCGCAACCCATGGCCTGCCAGACGTCCTAGTGTCCGACAACAGGCCACAATTAATCAGTATCCAATTCAAACAATACCTAGCCTCCCTAGATATAAGACATGCCCTAACAGCGGCGGCCCACCCGGCTGCAAATGGGAGGGCAGAGAGAATGGTCAGGTTTACCAAAGAAGGGTTAGAAAAAATGGATATTGGGGATGTCCAAAAAAAAATAAATCGCCTACTCACCCTCCAGCATATCACACCCAGTACTATATCAAACAAAAGCCCGGCAGAATTACTAATGGGAAGAAAACTGAGGTCACAATTAGACAGATTGCACCCAAACTATACACCAGAAAACCCTCCCGACTCCTCCACCTGTTTCAGGACTTTTGAAATAGGTGACCTAGTCTATGCAAAAAATTTTACCTGGGACCCATTATGGCTTCCAGGAACAATCACACAAATTACAGGCCCCCGGTCCTACCGACTAACTGTAGACGACAGCAGGGAATGGAAGCAGCACATAGACCAGCTTCAGTGCCGAAACATAGAAAGAAGTACAAACACACAATCACAAATATTAAAAAACGATGAAAATCAAACCAAAGAGGGGGGGGAAATCCGAGAAAATAATAAAGAACCATTTAAATTAAACACAGAATACAATAACAAACAAATAGAGCAAAAAAGAGACTTACAGTTAGAAGAAAATTGCGAGAAGAGTCCACTCGAAGGGGCCAGCCAGGCCAGCTCGACCTGCCCGGAGAAAACAGGAGGGAGCGGCAAAACCGCCGGCCTAAGAAACTCAGGCGGCAGTAAAATGGCTGACTCACCCTTCCAGGCGGTTCCATGGAGAAGAACCAGAGAGACAGCAACCCCATCCAAAGTGGACGAAGTCTTCAGCAGAAATGACCCGCGCAAATCCAGTCGAGTCAAAAGAAGCCCCACCTACCTGCGCAACTACATCACCATGTAGGACTAAACCGAGAGGGGAGGGGTGTTCTGTGTAAAGAATAGTAGACTCCTACTACAGGACTCTGATTGGCTAAAAAACCTGAATGGGGATTGGTTCAATAGGAACCAATCCACGAAGCTGCTCAAAGGCGGCAAAACTAAATACCTGTCATTGGCTACAAGCCAGCAGGCAAAACCCTATAAAAAGGCTGCCGCAGCTTGAGCCAATGTTCTGTTTCTCAACTGTTGTTAACTAATAAAGACTTTGTTGTTAGAACCCGGTCTACCTCGCGTTTTTCCGGATGGAACAGTGAGAAGTATCTGGAACCTGTTGGCCAGGATGACAAAGGCGTTCTCCACCACCCGTCTTGCCCTGGACAGCCTGTAGTTGAAGATCCGCTTTTCACGGGTGAGGAGTCTGGAAGTGTAGGGCTTCATGAGGTAGGTTTTGAGGGAGAAGGCGTCATCACCAATGATAAAGTAGGGCACATCTTGTGTGTCATTGGGTAGGGGGTCTGGATCTGGAAAACCCATGATGAGGTTGCGTTCCAGCCCATTCTTGAGGTCACTTGCATTGTATACCTGGCCATCTGAAGCTGACCCATTGCCTGAAGCATTGATGTAGATGAACTTTTAGTCAGCATCAACCATGGCAAAGAGGATGATACTGAAGAAGCCCTTGTAGTTGTAATAAGTGGACCCTGAGTTGGCTGGAGCTTTGCAGGCCACGTCCATCCATGGCTCCAAGGGTGTGGGGAAAGTTCCACCTCTGATACCACTCTTCTTCAACTTTCCTCCAGCCTTCTTCAGTGGTGGGCACTTGAGGAGCTCCTCCACGTATTCTTCGATGATGGCCTGAACCACTTCTCTGACCACTTTGCTGATGGTGTTGTGTGGCACCCTCTATGCATATTGCATGTTTCTGTATGTGGTTCCAGAGGCCAGGTGGTGCAGAGTCAGTGCCACCTTCAGTCCAGGGTCCAGGTTGGGATGGAAGTTTGTGGTCGGCTTGGTCAACCCGGGTCTCAGATGCTCTACAATTTCGTCAAACATGGCTGGTGGCATCCTCATGAAGTGATGGAATGCACGAGAGTCTTCATTCCTCAGCTCCACCATCAACTGGTCATACAATCCAAACTCCATTCTTCTCACGATCCATCCTCAGACCCACAGAGCTCTTGGACGTCTACTTCTTCTCCTTCTGTATAAAAGGTGAAACAGTCTGAACAGGTTTTGGTTCTGGTGATGAATGAATGCAGCTATCATACAGATTGTTTCTTCATCCATGGTGGAGAACAATTGATGATGTTGAAGACCAAGACCAAGGGTAAAGAGGTCTGTACACCATGGCTGCTGGACTCATACTGAGATCCAGATGATTTTCTCCCCCTTTTTATAGAAAATATTGGTTGTCCACTAGGTGTCCTTCTACATACTCTAGACATACTGCAGACATCCAAAATATCTGAGATACAACCCAGATACAAATGTTTTGTCCATTTTAAATACTTTATATACGAGATGCATATGCTTACATCCTTTCTATTTCTGTGCTACTAACGCTGTGTAGACATTCCATGTACCTTTTGTTTTCTCCCTCTTTCCGTTTTCAGCTGCAGCGGATGTGAGTTGAGGGGATGGCCAGAGGATGCAGAGAGGATACAGCGGATGTTTAATGGATGATGAAGGACATAGAACGTTTGTTGCCCGTATATGTCGCGGATGTACATTGTACGCGGCGGAAAGTTCATCCGTTCAAAAAGTTTTGTGCAGCTCAAAACTTCTTGCATGGATGAAATCTCAGTGGATGGATGCTGAACGGATAGAGCCTATGAAACACACATGCAATGAGTACACAACGGATGCATAGAGTTTTCCAACGGATGGCAAGCTTTTTTTAATGTTTTACATCCTCTTTGCATCCATAAGTGCAGTGGGACCAGGCCTTAAGTACAGTGTGAATAGTTGTAATGCTTCCATAATCAACCCTGGCTAGAGATATGGCCAGAGAGGGGTTTGGAGATGTTGAGGAACCTCAGGAAATTTCATCAAGTGTTAGTCCCAAGGAGAAAGACCTTTGCTTCCTGTTCAGAAACAAAAACTTCAAGGAAGATAGAGAGAATATATCTTTGAAAGCTATGGTGCCTGAGGAAAAAAATTACATATTTTATTCTTTTTCTGTCAATCATATGGGAAGAATAGCCAACAGCATTCACACTTTAAAAGGAGAAATGATGGAAGACGTAGAATATGGAACAGAATAAAATCTCAGAGTGAGATTGCAGTTGGGAGCTTTCTCAGAAGAAATAAGAAATATTGACTCGAAACAAGTGTGGTATCGAAAAGGGGAGCATGCTATCACAATTAGGTATATTTGGGGAGAGAGGTAAACCATATAAAATGTGTCAGTTTGTATATAATAATTACTGAATAATTGATTTAAAATTCTAACAAGTGTTAAAAAGTTAAAAAAAACAGATAATTGTACTGCAGAGCAACATATTTTCAACATATAATGCTGGAATAACTGAGGGAGAAAGGGGGGCACGATGGCTCAGCAATTAAAAATGCGGAGCTTGTCAGCTAGAAAACTGACAGCTTGGGTTTGAGACCCAAGCAATATATCATGGGGTAAATACCCTTTACTTCTCCCAGCTCTGCCCAACTAGCAGTTCAAAATCATGAAAATCTAAGTAGATACAGTTAATTGGCACCACTTTTCTGGGAAAGTAACAGCATTCTGTGTACCACAGTTTATAGTCACATGATCTATAGAACTGTCTTCGGACAATGTTAGCTCTCTCAGTTAAATAACAGAGAGAAACGCTACCTACTAGAGTCAGACCCAACTGGTCAGAGGAAGCCTTTATCTTTGTCTTTCAGGAGAAAAAAAAGAAAATTGATATTTGAATTTACTTTAGAATTTACAAATTAAAAAGGATTCTTTAATGAATTAATGACAAAAATAGCATCCCAAAATGTTCAAACTTTCCTAATCCCCCAAGTTACCTTTCAGGGTCCCTTCATAATTGCTGAATTAGACTTCCTTTTAATTCTCATCTATTGGAAGCTTGTAGGCCTTTCCAGGTATCACTTTCTCCTCACCTTAGGTTATTTTTATTTCTCACTGTCTCAAAATGGACCATAGCTACCTGGACAAAGTATAACTAATTAAAATAATTTATAGAGTTTTCTGATACAAGATTTGTAAATGTCTGCTGTGATAATTGGCCATATTCAGATGCCAACTATGTGGCACTTCCATTCTCTTCATTGTTTGCTTGAGTGCTGGATTATTTTTGTTGGTCACTTGTGGAAATAAAATTCTGCTGCCTTTTAGCAATCAAATAAATGTGTAGGCTGTGACAACTTTGTTCTTCCAGGATGCCAGCAGCATTTTTGTGTAAAGCAGCAGATTTTTCTTCATCTTTTAAATGACATCTCAGACATTTTACCTCTAAAGACCATTTTGCTCAATTATTTCCATTCCTGATCCCTCATTCATAGTAAAAAGAGAGGGTTTTTTTGTTTCTTACTGCACATCCCAACAATATATAATTTTCCTAAAGTGGATACCAGTTTCAGTATAATCACACTTTCTGAACATCACAGCTGAACATCAATTTTTTTAAAAAGTTGTTGATTAATTTCTTAACTAATTTACAAGATTTTTGCTTGCTATTTTTGCAAAATACTTTGCAGGGAAAACATGTCATATTCTCAAAAACACCCTGTAATAGCATAAGGCTGGAAAAGGGGTTTCCAAAGTCACACAAGACAAAATAATTAGAAACTTATAATCATTCAAATAAACAAAGATACGTGGTTTCATCTGTCTGTTAAAAAGGTCTAAGCTCTGGACCTATTCAAGCAATAACAACTCTACTTGGGTGGGTGATAACTGGGTTTATTAAGCCAGACTCAGGCATGCAAATGAGTTCCAATTGCAATAGGCTAGAAACAGATGCAAGCAGGAAGTAAAGTCAGTGCTGAGAGCATCTGCCTCTCACCCAGCTGCTTTGCCATGCCGCATAGCTGATTGTTGGGCCTCCGCCTCTGCCTCATTTGGACAGCTGATTGTTGGGTGTCCCAGTTGCTTTGTGTTGGTCCACCTCCCTGCTGCTGCAGCCATCAGCTTCACAACCCACCCCAACACCAGGAGCTTCCCTCCCCCCTGTAAGACAAACCCTGATGGAAAACTGAGGTTTGACATATTGATGGACTGAGTTAAAACAGAACTTTAATGACTAATGACTTGAGTAGAAATCAATATAACAATGGTGTTTTTATTTTTATACTTTTATAACTCTATTTTTGATTATGTAATGTGAATAGGTGATGAGGCTGTATTTCAAGAATTTAGGCCAGTTAGCAATAGCAATAGTACTTAGACTTATATACCACTTCACAGTGCTTTTACAGCCTTCTCTAAGCAGTGTTCAGAATCAGCATATTGCCCCCAACAACCTAGGTCCTCATTTCACCCACCTCAGAAGAATGGAAGGCTGTGTCAACTTGGTAAGATTCGATCTGCCAAATTGAAGGCAGCTGGCAGTCAGCAGAAGTAGCTTGTAGAACTGCATTTTAACCACTGCGCCACAGTGGCACTTATTGGTTATATGAAAAAAAGGTTAGAAGTTGAGTTTTTCTTTCAGTTCTTTATTTCTAGAGCAGGCAATCCCTGGACTTAAAATAAATTTCACAAAACACATTTTGTTGAAGGAAATAAAATCATGTTACACACACACACACACACACAATCTCCTCTCAAAATTTCCAAATTGGACTGGATAATTTTGATTTAATCTCAAAATCCAACAAACTGCTTCTTGTTCTGGAAAATTTAGTTCCATAAAATTGATAGATCAATACCAGAAAAGTCACATTGATCTCCCCTAGAAGATGAACAGAAAATCTAGAGCTCCTCATAACATTTTGCCTCTGGACACAAAAGATCTGCACATATTTACTGTTCAGTATATGAAATCCATCACTTGATGGAAACAAACAATCTCTTCAATAATTGATACATATATATGCAGGGGTAGGCTTCAAAAATTTAGCAACTGGTTCTCTGCCTGGTTGCTGGGTGGGCGTGGCCATGGTGGGCATGGCCTAGTTGGTCTCCTGCACCATTCTGGCCTGGGAGCAATCATGGAGGGGGTGTTTTTTGCCATCCCTGGGCTCTGGAGGCTTTCCTTGAGCTTCCAGGAGGGTGAAAACAGTCTCCAGAGGCTCTCTGGAGGTTGGAAATGGGCCTATTTATGGCTTTCCAGAACTTCCAGGAGGCCCATTTTTTTGCTCTCCCCAAGCCTCCATACGGTTGCTGCATTTAGCTTCAATCCAAAATGGGCCATGAAGGGACTCCTGGGAAGGGTGGTGTGGGGTGCGGTAGGCTATCCAGGGGTGGGATTTGCAGTTCACTGAACTGGCCATAAAATTAACAACTGGTTTGTCTGAACCAGTGCAAATTGGTAACAGCCCATCACTGTATATATGGACTATATATATGTAGTAGATATAGCAGCATTTTTCCAGCAATTGTATGGATTGGACCCTGCCAGTTTTGAAGGAAAAGTCATTTGTATTTGTGTAGGTTTTTCTGTGGTTTGGAACTCTACACAAACTTACCTCTCCTCAGAAGTTCTTTGGGATTGACTGTAGACCCAGAGGCATTGATAAGAATATATGCATATATGTTTGGACTATCAGTAAATTTGATAATAAAATAGACAAATTGCATAAATAAGTAAAAGAAAACTCATCAGGAATCTGAAGCATAAAATTTACTCGAACAAAAGGTCCAGTATTTTTCAAGTATCTAGTCTTTGCTCAGATACCTTTTAATATTGGGTTTTCCAAGTTTCATTACTGTTATAATTCAGGAAGAATTTTTCCATGGTTTATTTTTATTTTATTTTCTGCATGAATCCCATATTGAAGGGAGGGAGGAAGAGTGGGAGGGATGACTCCAAATCTATTTTGGAGCACTTTTTGCCCAAGAGCACAGTTAAATTCTTACTAAAAGTATTAAGTAAGATTACATTAAATGAGAACCCTTTGAATACTATCAAATCAGGAAAGAAACAGGTGGAAGTGATACTATAATTTAGTGTAATGGAATTAGAACTAATTCTGAAATGCATAGAAGATAATGACAAACTGATCAGAAGCACTGATATTATATTATATAACATGATCCTCTCTTAAACTATAAATTATAGAGCTGTTCAATAGTCTTTCTCCTTAAGTCTCTATTTCTTAGCATTTTTGTTTGAGATATAAATATATTCAAATTACATGCAACAAAATATTGCTACTATGATATACTAGTCATAATTATAACCATGTGATGTCTGCACAGATACCAATACTGAAATTTATATGGACATAATGAAACTGTGTATCACTAAAAATAATATGCAGTTGTCTGTTTCACCCATAGTGTTCTTTCTTGGAGACTCAGGCAAATTATTTCGCAGTTGGTATCGAAGTATGGAACACTATAATGCTTTCAGACTGAATGTATATAATGTTGAATTTGCTTAATTTTTGTATGACGTATTCTGTCTATTAATTGCAATGTCTGGAAATTGATGGAAATAAGTACTTTACCAAAATGCTGACTCATGACCATAATAAAAATTTTTAATATTACTTTGCCCATCCATGTCATGGTACCCGATGCACTTTTTAATGCTGCTGGAGGTACAATCGTATTTTATGGCTAGAAGAAATTTCAACCATAGAACTTCAATTCCAGTGAAAGATTGTTTTCCTTGTTTACCTTGCTAGTATCACAATGTTTTAAGCCCATGTCACACTGAACCAACGGATGCAAAGAGGATGTAAAATGGACAAAAAACCTTGCCATCCATTGGTTAACGCAATGTCCTCACTGCCTCCGTTTGGCTTCCTCTCTATCCATCCAGCATCCGTTTATGGATGTTTCATCCGCTCCAAAAGTTTTGGGCTGCCCAAAACTTTTGCACGGAAAATGTATCCAGTTTGTCCGTTCTGCATCTGCTTTGCATCCGCTACGCATCCGTTACGCATCCGTTATGCATCTGCTATATCCGCCAAGCATCCGCTCTGCATCCGCGCAACTCGCATCTGCTCGGACGCAGGGAGGAAGCGGAACGGACGCAGAACAGATGCAGAACGGATGCAGAATGGATGCCAAGCAGAAACAAAGCATTTAAAATGGAAAAAACGTTCGCAGAGGGGACCTATCTCGGATATTAAGAATGTCTGCAGGATGCCTAGAGGATGGCTAGAGGATGCAAAGGGACAACTACACTGCCCATAAAAAGGGGGAGCAACTCGCCTGAATCTCACTTTCAGAACAGCAGCCAAGCTGTGCAGACCTCTGCAGCCTTCATCTGACTCTTCCACTTCCACAGCATCCAGTCATGTCCACCGTGGATTGTGACAAAGTCCTTTCGGCAGCCACCATCCTTTTGCAGCAGTGCGAAACCATCTACAGGCTCTGTGAACTCAACTACGGGAAGAAAAGGAGGCACCCAAAAAAAGTCTGGGTCCAAAGATGGTTCACCAGAAGAGCAAAGGATGGATTGTACAACAAGCTGATGGTGGAGCTCAGGAGCGAAGACACTCGGGCATTCCAGAACTTCATGAGGATGCCTCCAGCCATGTTTGACGAAGTTGTGCAGTGCCTGACAACCAGGTTGACCAAGACAAACACCAACTTCCCGCCCAGCCTGGAACCTGGGCTCAAGGTGGCACTCACTCTGTGCCACCTGGCCTCAGGGACCACCTACAGGAGCATGCAGTACGGCTGGAGGGTGCCATCCAGCATCATGAGCTTTGTTGTCAGAGAAGTGGTGCAGGCCATCATCGAAGAATACAAAGAGGAGCTCCTCCAGTGCCCCTCCACTGAAGAAGGATGGAAGAAAGTTGCAGAGCAGTGGTATCAGAAGTGGAACTTCCCCCACACCGTTGGAGCCATTGATGGCAAGCACGTGGCCTGCAAAGCGCCAGCCAAGTCGGGGTCCACTTATCACAACTACAAGGGCTTCTTCAGCATCATCCTCTTCGCCATGGTCGATGCTGACTACAAGTTCATGTACACCGATGCTTCAGGCGACGGCTCATCTTCAGATGCCCAGGTATACAACGCCAGTCATCTCAAGGAGGGGCTGGAAAGCAACCTCATGGTGGGCTTCCCAGATTCAGACCTGCTGCCCAACAACATGCAAGATGTGCCCTACTTCATCATGGGGGATGACGCCTTCTCCCTCACAACCTACCTCATGAAACCCTACACTTCCAGACTCCTCAGCCGTGAAGAGAGGATCTTCAACTACAGGCTGTTCAGGGCAAGACAGGTGGTGGAGAACGCCTTTGGCATCCTGGCCAACAGGTTCCAGGTACTTCTCACCACCATGCAGCATCGCCCAGAGACCGTGAGGAGGATCGTGGAAACTTGCTGCATCCTGCACAATCTCATGCGCACCTGCTACCCAGTCTTGCAGAACAGGCTTGTGGACCATCAACAAGGCAATGGGGACATGGAGCCTGGGGAGTGGAGGCAAGGGCAAAACCTGAACAACATTGAGGATGTGCAAGGCCCCAACAGAGCCTCACGTGAGGCGAAGAAGCAGCGCAACCTCCTGAGACACTGGTGCAACTCCCCAGCTGGAGCAGTGGAGTGGCAAGACAGGATGGCAAATGCTTAATGGATGCTTCTTTCAGCCTGTCTCATCACACGGATGAGATTGGGCCATGTATGTTTGGTTGGGCTACAATGAACAGGGCGTTTAATAAAGAGTTGTGTTTATGTTGACATGTGTGGATGATTGATTATATCGTTATTGATAATAAAGGGCCATAGGTGTGGCGCCTGGGAGGGTGGACCATACAGTCCCACTATGCTTGCACTGGAGGTTTATCTATCCCACAGCTACTACCCATCCCAGAGGTATCCCTGCCCATCCCACAGGTATCCCTGCCCATCCCACAGCTATCTTAACCCATTCCACAAGCATGCAAAGGTTTAAACCATTTCTAAAAGTTTCCACCAAGACTTTATTAAAAAAAAGAAATGAAGCAAGTGTGTGAATCAAAAATAGACTTTATTAACAACAAGCTATAAGACAAAAATGAGTCTCTGGCACTCCTCTTGATCGCTCAGTCTCAGGGGTGAAGGGTGCAGGTGCTGTGGAGGTGACTGGTGCTCTAGTGCTTGTCATCAGCTCCTCGAAAAGCAGAAGCAGCAGAAGCCCCAGCCCCAGAAGAGCGAGCCCATGCTGCAGAAGCCCCAGCAGAACCAGAGTGAGGGCCAGGGGGTGGGATGGTAGCCCTGTACCTCTTGCGAGGGCTGGCAGCAGATGGCTGAGGCTTGCTGTGCTTCAGCATGGTTGTGGGGTTGCTGGCTGGCAGGGAGGCTGGCAGGGAGGGTGGCAGCAAGGGTGGCAGCAAGGCTTGCAGGCAGACATGCAGGCAGGGCAGGCAAGGCAGCCAATCCTTCCGGCAGCAGGTCTTTCCTCTGAATGGCGACCTGCTTCTGAGCTGCTTCCATTATATCCACAGGGCTGACGCAATGCATCCTCCCTGCCTGTGCAATTAATGCCAGGCATCCGCTAGGCTTCCATTGTGCATCCACTGTGCATCCGCTTCATCCGTTCGGTGTCCATTCTGCATCCGCTGTATCCGTTCCACGTCCACTTTGCTGAGGCCCCCCAGAAGCCTTGCGGTTGCACCATCCACTCCCATCTGCTTCTATCCGCTGGGCTTCCGTTCCGCATCCGCTTTGCATCCGCCCTGCGTCCTCCCCGCGTCCGTGTTATCCGCTCCGGTTATGAAAATTTTTGCCCCTTTTGAGAGCGGATAACAACAGATGGAACATTTTGCTCATCAGCTGTGTCCTTTTTGCATCCGTTGGCCAGTGTGACATGGGCTTAAGGCCCTGTCCCACTGGCCGACGGATGCAAAACGTATGCATAAAGGATACAGCGGCTGAGTAAAATTTCGGGGGTGGCTCCATCCATTGTCATCTGCTCCAAAAAGTGGCAAAAATTTGCATAAACAGAACAGAAAAGAACGGAAAAGAACGGATGGGGGTAGTATGTAGCAGGGATGTTAAACGGATGTTCGTAGAAAGCCTAGCAGATGATAGCGGATGGAAGTGGATGACACATCCGCAGGGGTTCTGGGGGAGAATAGCGAAGTGGATGCATAGTGGAAGGAGCGGATGCATAGATGACGCGGATGCATCGTGGATGCCTATCGGAAGCAAAGCGGATTCATAGTAGATGTATATCAGATGCAAAGCGTTCACTGCACATGTGGGGAGTATGAATTGCGTCAGCTCCGCAGATATAAAAGGATGCAGTTCGCAGGCAGTCAGCATTCAGAGGAAAGACGTGATGCCACATACATCTTCGAATAACACCATGGTTCGTCAGTCAGGGAACAAGAGAAAGCTCGTGCTGACTCATGCCAGCCCTGGCAAGAAGGACAGAACCACCATCCCACCCCCTGGCACTGACTCTGAAGCTGCTGGTGGTTCTCCTGCTGCTGGTGCTTCTCCTGCTGCTGCTGCTGCAGGTGGTGGTGGTGCTGGTGGTGCTACTGCTACTGCTGCTGCTATGGTGGACCAGCCCCAAGGCCCTCAAAGCCCTGCTGCTAAAGCCCCTGAAGCCCCTGCTGCTGAAGCCCCTGCCAGAGGCAAGGGAAGGAGAAGGGAGAGAGGAAACAGTACACCATTTCCGAGGAGCATGAGGATGAGGTGCTGGAATGGTTGAGGGAGAACGAGTTCCTGTGGAGAAAGAGCCACAGACTGTATCGCGACACCAAGAAGAAACAGGCAGCTTGGAGAGACAAGGCAGAGAGCCTGGGGTACACTGCAGATGTACTCCTGGGATGGTGGAAGCACATGCACACCTGGTATGGCAAGCTACACCTCAAAAAATCAGGGCAGGCTGCTGTCAAGCTCACTGGCCAGGAGATGTACGTCATGGCCAAGTGCAGTTTCCTGGAGGGTGAGGTCCGCCACTGAGGAGCAGCCCCTCTGAGACCCCTCTCCCTCAGGTAGGAGCCAGTGAGTCTGTCCAGGCAGCTGTCTTTAGAGGGCCCCATGGCAGAGACACCCCCGACAGCTGCAGACCCCATGCTGGAGGACTTGGAGGATTCGCTGTCACAAATGGAGAAAGAAGCGGAAGCCACGCACCCCCACCCCCAGCTCCACAGGATGCAGTCAGAGAGGCACACTGGAGGGCCAAAGCCACATTGTCCTGTTGGAGATCAGGGACACAATGAAGACCAGCACAGAACTGCTCTCTCAGCTGGTCCACTTGGACAGAGGATCCTCCAGCCACCACACTTTCATCACCTACATGAGCCACACCTTGAGGGATATGCCTGAGGCCCAGTACCAGGTGATGAAGGAAAAGATCACAGCACTTCTGCACAACCCTCAAGGCCCAGCTGAAGCTATTCTGATGCAGTCCAGGTCTGCTCCTCCACCCCAGGTGATGTCACAGGCCTTCCACAGCTTTCAACAGCCCCTCACCTACCAAGGATATGACTACCAGGACTTCCTACAGCAGAAGCAGACCTTCCCAGTCCAGGCCCAGGTTCATCGCACGCCACAGATGCCACACCTCACCCAGCTGCAGACCAGACAGCCCCACTACACTCCTCCTTCCTCCACCCCACAACCAAGCCCGTCAATGGGCAATCTATCATAAGTCTTGTGCCTCACATCCCAGGTTCCTGATGAAGGGCCTCTCAACCTCACGGGACTGAGTCAGCTCTCGGACAGCTTCCTGAGCACACCATCCCCTGTTGTACTCTCGGGGCCAAGCACCACAATGGTGCCTCAGTCCAGCACTCAAGCCACAGCCACCTCCACAGTCCCTGCCCACTTAACAGCTGAGACCAGGGACATGACTCAGAGTGACTGAGAATAGTGCCAGAGACTCAGTTGTTACTTGTTCACTTTATCTTTGCTTAAGACACTTTACTTGGTTCATTTTGCTTTTTTAATAAAGTCATACAGTTTACTTCAGACAGTTATTAATAAAGGTTATCTTTGCTTCACATACTTGGTTCATTTTTTTAACTTAATAAAGTCTTGGTGAAAACTTTGAAAAAAATGGTTAAGCCTTTGCATGCTTGTGGGATAGGTAAGGATAGTTGTGGGATAGATAAACCTCCAGTGCAAGCATAGTGGGACTGTATGGTCCCCCATCCCAGCTGCCACACATATGGACCTTTTGTATCAATAATAATTTATTCATTTTTCAACACATTTTAAAATAAACAAAGCTCTTTATTAATGCCCTATTCATTGTAGGGCCACTCAACATACATGGCACAAACTCATCAGTGTTATGCCACAGCTTCAAGGAAGCATCCATTAACCATCTACCATCCTGTCTTGCAAACTCCACTGCTCCAGCTGGGGAGTTGCACCAGTGTTTCAGTAGGTTGCGCTGCTTCTTCCCTTCACATGAAGCTCTGTTGGAACCTTGTACATCCACAGTGTCTATCAGGTTTCATCTTTGCTTCCATTCACCAGGCTCCATGTCCCCATTGCCTTGTTGACGGTCCACAAGTCTGTTCTGCAACACTGGGTAGCGGGTGCGCATGAGATTGTGCAGGATGCAGCAAGCTTCCATGATGCTCCTCACAGTCTGTGGGTGATGTTGCATGGTGGTGAGAAGTATCTGGAATCTGTTGGCCAGGATGCCAAAGGCATTCTCCACCACCCGCCTTGCCCTGGACAGCCTGTAGTTGAAGATCCTCTCTTCACGGGTGAGGTATCTTGAACTGTACAGCTTCATGAGGTAGGTTCTGAAGGAGAAGGCGTCATCCCCCACGATGAAGTAGGGCACAATTTGTGTGTCATTGGGTAGGGGGTCTGGATCTGGAAAACCTCTGATGAGGTTGCGTTCCAGCCCATCCTTGAGGTCACTGGCATTGTATACCTGGCTATCTGAAGCTGACCCGTAGCCTGAAGCATTGATGTAGATGAACTTGTAGTCAGCATCGACCATAGCAAAGAGGATGATGCTGAAGAAGCCCTTGTAGTTGAAATAAGTGGACCCTGAGTTGGCTGGAGCTTTGCAGGCCACGTGCTTCCCTCCTATGGCTCCAACGGTGTGGGGAAAGTTCCACCTCTGATACCACTCTTCTGCAAGTTTTCTCCAGCCTTGTTCAGTGGTGGGACACTTGAGGAGCTCCTCCACGTATTCTTCGATGATGGCCTGCACCACTTCTCTGACCACTTTGCTGATGGTGTTGTGTGGCACCCTCCACGCATACTGCATGTTTTTCTATGTGGTTCCAGAGTCCAGGTGGCGCAGAGTCAGTGCCACCTTCAGTCCAGGGTCCAGGTTGGGACAGAAGTTGGTGCTCAGCTTGGTCAACCTGGGTCTCGGACGCTCTACAAGTTCATGAAACATGGCTGGTTGCATCCTCATGGAGTGATGGAATGCACGAGGGTCTTCATTCCTCAGCTCCACCATCAGCTGGTCATAGTCAGTTGCCTGTATATGTCACGGATGTACATCTTACACTGCAGAAAGTTCATCCATTCAAAAAGTTTTGTGTAGCCCAAAACTTCTTGGGTGGATGAAATCTCAGCGGACGGATGCTGGAGAGATAGAGCGTATGAAACACATATGCAGTGAGTGTACAACGGATGCATAGCATTTTCCAATGGGTGGCAAGCTTTTTTTAACGTTTTACATCATCTTTGCACGAAGAGTTCAAAACTGTTATGGCCCTGAACATTCCAAGGTTCTTATGTTACTCTCTTGAAAATATAATAATTGCTACATCAAGAAAGCAAAGAAACATCTTCAGTAATGATTAGAACGGCAACTGGGTTCTGTTCTACACACTAAATTTTCCTCTCAATTGGATTTGTGGTATAAAGGATTTTGCATTTTCAGACAGCTAGATGATAGATAGATATAGAATTTTTATTTAATATTTTTTTAAAAAATATGAATGTAAAATAATATAATGTAAGAAAAAGGGGAAAAATCAAGCTAAACATTTTCTCTAGTATTTTGTATTTTCTCAAATGCCAATCAGATGTTCTGAAAATGTGTCTGCCAGTCATTTTTTTGATAGTTTCAGACTGTATAGTTCAAAATAATTCACAAATGACATGTAAAATATTATATCCCAAGAATGTCAGTTTGATTTGCAAAGAAGTTGTCTTTTTTCCACACTTGCAGAGTTTTGAAGTGTTAAAAGAAGCAGCAGAGGTCCTAGAAAGATTTGTTGTTTTGGCACATGGTTTGAAACAACACATGTATTTGTTAACTTCAAGTTCTTTCTGTCTTGTTTATGAAGGCTTTTTGGATACTAGTAAATTTTTCCTTTCCTCCCTATCTTTGATAGAAACAAAGCAAAATTGTTATAGCCTGTTACCTCATAACTGTAGTAATTTCAAAATGCCATTGTTTAGGGTAGGAGTATGATACCTAATTTTGACTTCTAAGTTGTAACTTATCATTCTGATATATTAGGAGATGCAGCGAAATCAGTCAGAGGGGATCATGGGATTGAATCATCAGTATCTGCAAACTCTAAGTGTCAATCAAATATCATGACACCTACAGAAAAGGATGGATCTTGTGATGTCACAAAACTGCTCTGTTCCCACCTTCTCTTGATAATATTGGTCCAAGATTTTCAACATGTTTCTGGGGTTGGGGACCTTCAGGAGAGGGGAATAGCAAATTTTACCCCTTTGTTTCCCATTGTCACTTCCTATTTTTCTGGAATTATTCAGTAGAATGTTATCTTATGGGCTGCTAGTGGAGTGCTCTGTGGTTACATGCTGTCCGTGTTTTCCGCATCTTTGTCTGCAACTTCTTTGTTTTATCCCATTTTATTGACCAATTAGGATTCTCCCAGTTAAACATATCATAATGAACATCCACATATTCCTCATGATATTGTTTAGTAGAAATAAAATTGTATGGAAAAGTCAATGAAAGCTTAAATAAGAAATTTGTTATTTTAAAGAAACAGAATGGTATTTTATTATTCACTATGCAATCTTGTGCTGGTCAATCAGAAATAAATCCCATAGTGCTCTATAGATATATTATTTGGCAATTATCTATCTATCTATCTATCTATCTATCTATCTATCTATCTATCTAT
>BLBF01000052.1:20470100-20491274 GCA_015471245.1 Laticauda colubrina
CCTGCCAGCCTTCCTGCCAGCCTTGGTGCCTGCCTGCCTGCCAGCCTTTCTGCCAGCCTTGGTGCCTGCCTCCCTGCCAGCCTTGGTGCATGCCTTGATGCCAGCCTTCCTGCCAGCCTTGGTGCCTGCCTGCCTTCCTGCCAGCTAGCAACCCCACAACCATGCGGAAGCACAGCAAGCCTCAGCCATTTGCTGCCAGCCCTTGCAAGAGGGACATGGCTACCATCCCGCCCCCTGGCCCTCACTCTGGTTCTGCTGGGGCTTCTGCAGCACGGGCTCACTCTTCTGGGGCTGGGGCTTCTGCTGCTTCTGCTTCTGGAGGAGCTGATGACAAGCACTCCAGCACAGGCCACCTCCACAGCACCTGGACCCTTCACCCCTGAGACTGAGCGACCAAGAGGAGAGCCAGAGACTCATTTTTGTTTTATAGCTTGTTGTTAAGAAAGTCTATTTATGATTCACACGCTTGCTTCATTTCTTTTTTTTAATAAAGTCTTGGTGGAAACTTTTAGAAATGGTTTAAGCCTTTGCATGCTTGTGGGATGGGTTAAGACAGCAGTGGGGTGGGCAGGGATACCTGAGGAATGAGCAGGGATACCTTTGGGATGGGTAATAGCTGTGCGATAGATAAACCTCCAGCGCAAGCACAGTGGGACTGTATGGTCCACCCTCCCAGGTGCCACACCTATGGCCCTTTATTATCAATACTAATGTAATAATCATCCACACATGTCAACATAAACACAACTCTTTATTAAACGCCTTGTTCATTGTAGGCCCACCCAACATATACAGCCCAATATCATCCGTGTGATGAGACAGGCTGAAGGAAGCATCCATTAAGCATCTACCATCCTGTCTTGCCACTCCACTGCTCCAGCTGGGGAGTTACACCAGCATCTCAGGAGGTTGCGCTGCTTCTTCCCTTCACATGAGGCTCTGTTGGGGCCTTGCACATCCTCAGTGTCTATCAGGTTTCGCCCTTGCCTCCATTCCCCAGGCTTCATCTCCCCATTGCCTTGTTGGAGGTCCACGACCCTGTTCTGCAAGACTGGGTAGCAGGTGCGCATGAGATTGTGCAGGATGCAGCAAGCTTCCATGATCCTCCTCATGGTCTCTGGGCTATGCTGCATGGTGGTGAGAAGTACCTGGAACCTGTTGGCCAGGATGCCAAAAGCGTTCTCCACCCCCCGCCTTGCCTTGGACAGCCAGTAGTTGAAGATCCTCTCTTTACGGGTGAGGATCGTGAGGGAGAAGTCGTCATCTCCCACGATGAAGTAGGGCACATCTTGCATGTCGTTGGGCAGGGGGTCTGGATCTGGGAAGCCCATGATGAGGTTGCGTTCCAGCCCCTCCTTGAGGTGACTGGCGTTGTATACCTGGGCATCTGAATATGAGCCGTTGCCTGAAGCATCGATGTACATGAACTTGTAGTCAGCATCGACCATGGCAAAGAGGATGATGCTGAAGAAGCCCTTGTAGTTGAAATAAGTAGACCCTGAGTTGGGTGGAGATTTGCAGGCCATGTGCTTGCCATCTATGGCTCCAACGGTGTGGGGGAAGTTCCACTTCTGATACCACTGCTCTGCAACTTTCTTCCATCCTTCTTCAGTGGAGGGGTACTGGAGGAGCTCCTCCTTGTATTCTTCGATGATGGCCTGCACCACTTCACAATGCTGATGGTGTTGGATGGCACCCTCCAGCCGTTCTGCATCCTCATGAAGTTCTGGAATGCCCGAGTGTCTTCGTTCCTGAGCTCCACCATCAGCTTGCTGTTCAGTCCGTACTCTGCTCTTCTGGTGAACCATCTTCGTACCCAGACTCTTTTTGGCTGCCTCTTTTTCTTCTCGCAGTAGAGTTCACAGAGCCTGCAGATGGCTTCACACTGTTGCAGGACAATGGTGGCTGAGGAAAGGACTTTGTTGCAATCCATGATGGACATGACTGGATGCTGTGGGATAGGAAGAGTCAGATGAAGGCTGCAGAGGTCTGCACCGCTGGGCTGTTGTTCTGAAAGTGAGATGCAGATGAGTTGCTCCCCCTTTTTGTAGGAAATATAGGTTTTCCGCTAGGCATCCTCTAGGCATCCTCTAGGCATCTTCTAGGCATCCTCTAGACATCCTTAATATCCAAGATAGGTCCCCTCTGCGAACATTTTTTCCCTTTTAAATACTTTGTTTCCGTGCTGCATCCGTTCTGCATCTGTTCTGCATTCGTTCTGCATCTGTTCCGCTTCCTCCCTGCGTCCGAGCGGATGCAAGTTGCGCGGATGCATAGCGGATGCCTAGCAGATATAGCAGATGCGTAACGGATGCAGAATGGATGCCTAGCAGATGCGTAGCAGATGCAGAACTGACGCATTGGATACATTTTCCGCGCAAAAGTTTTGAGCAGCCCAAAACTTTCTGAGCGGATGAAACGTCAATAGACGGATGCTGGATGGATAGAGAGGAAGCAAAACGGTGGCCGTGAGTATATCGCATTTTCCAACAGATGGCAAGCTTTTTTTGTCTGTTTTACATCCTCTTTGCATCCATTGGTTCAGTGTGACATGGGCTTTAATCACTAAATGAGCCATATTCAGTAAATTATCAGTATTGTGTGAATTTATTTTTAATTTACTTTTATTTGTCATCATGTTTGCAAACTCCAACTTGCTCATAGTATTTTTGTTTTGTGTATGATTCAGCTTCCTTTATTATATTGATCATGTATTTAAATAGGTCCTTTAGATTAAAATGGTGTTTATAAAATGTCAGTTTCATTTTCCACTTTTTCTTTCCTCCTTCTCCTATGTCTATTAAACTTGTAATTATAACTATTTATCAGATTTCCCAAAACATACATGCCAGCACATATTCTTCACAATTATTTTCTAAATAATTACAAAGACGTTTTTTTCTTTGGCATTTTTCATTGGATAGCAACACTAGGTTAAATTTCTACCCCCCAAAAAATCTATTAGCTATTTTTACTTCTTCAGTTCAAAAAAAATTGTTTAAAATTTGTAATTTGATTTATAATTGTTATCAAACCTGTAGAGACATCTGTAATTACACTAAGATTTTAAAATTGTGAATGAGGTCTATTTGTGTGAAGGTGCTATGGGCACCTGAAAATATAATTAGCATATAATGAAATGCAATATTATTAACATTTTGTTTTGTAAAAAATATGTCATGATATTATATTTGAATGGCTGTCCATCTCACTTAAGTGACTCTGGATGACTTAAAAACAACAGCTCAATTTAAAAAAGTTAAAAGATAGACAAATAAACCATTAAAACAAATTTACCATGATTAATGGCAAAAGTCAACACTGTACTTTATTCAATATGTACATTGCTGCCCAAGGACAGCACCAGAGTCTGTCTAAAGGCCAGAAGAATTGGGCCCGATCTAATGTTCAGAGGAATGATGTTCCACCTTGGCAGAAAATGTATCTTCCTAAGTTCTACCAAATAACACTCTTTTATATGTAAAATGCCTCATCTGTTGAACCTGAAGTGACAGGTAGATGTAACCAGTGAGACTTGGTCATTCAGATAATTCCATTCAGATAATGCCATATATGTTTTATAGGTCATTACCAGTATCATTGAGTTGAATCTAGAAGCAACAATGTACTCATGAAGCAAAGGTACTGTGTATATTGACTGAGGACTCCACATACCTGTACTTTATACCAGCTTCAGCTTCTGGATGGTCTTCAAGCATAAGCCCATGTAGAGTGCATTAAGAGGTGACCATTAAGAGGTGACCAGCCCAAGAGAGATGACCAGAGGATGAGCGACAGTGGGCAGAGCCTTCTAGTCCAGGAATTGCTATAACTGACATACAACATGAAACAGTACAGTAGTCTTCCTGGCCACAGCTTCAACCTGCTACTTGCTCTTTGAAAATAAGCCAGGGGTCCAGAAGAAACTTCCAGAATGCTCACCGTCTGATTGGAAGACTTGTCACCACATCCAGAAGTAAAAATAAGTCCCTGGAAACAGCATGACCCTAAAAACAATCAATTATATAATTTATTTTTAACTTGACATTACCTTTGAAAGAATATGAGCCTTTAATAGTTCCAATTGTTGGATTTTAATGTTCACTTATCATTATTTAGTATCTCACAAAAATATGAGTTTTCTTTTAAACAGTCCACAAATTCTGTAGTATGAGATGAACTAAAACCTGAACATTGTTTACTAAACAATTTATGTTTTAATAAAGCTTTTAATTAACTTCATGAGTTTTTTTTAATTACAAATAATATCTGGTTTAATATTCTTTTAAATAAGGATTCATATATATCTCTTTTAATCATATCACACACTGTTCTAATATTGAGAGAAACTAACTTGAGTTCCACAAGATATTACAATTATATGAAATTGATGCTATATCTTCATTCTATGATTCTTAAAATTTTGTACCTAATATTAGCTGTAGTATAATTACTAAAAGATCCATTAATATAAACTGTACAAAGCTTTTTTCTGGCATACTTTCCTTTATTTGTGCATGTTCGTTCCAAGGGGAAGGGAATTACTCATTAGGCATCTCCCATTAGTGATTTAATGCATTAATATAGCACCATCCACTCATGTTATTTTGGAACAACAAAGGATGGTTATATAATACATTATCAGTGGTTAATGGGTGCTAATATATTGGATTGCATTATTTGCAAGTTAGGTATAATGAGTGGATAAAAGAAGCCCTGGGGTGTGTGTGTGTGTGTGGTTCTATTTGTGATGTAATCTGTAAGCTTCCACTAAAGCCTACCAACATATTGGATTTATTTTATTAATTCCTCTCTTTATTGTACTATCAAACAGAACAAAGGAAAAGCAAGCAACAAATAGAATTCTCTTCTACCTAGGATTACATCATGCCCCAGTAGTTTTTATGAAATGGGATATGAGAATAACTTTGGGAGACTGACAGGAGGAAAAGCCACAGCCAACTGCCTTATAAGAGAAATCTGGATTCAAAGAAGAAGCAAAGTTGAAGAATGCATTTGGAGCAATCATATCAGAAGAGATGTTGTCCAGTTCTCTTAAGTAAAATCAGAGGAGGGGAGGAAGTGCTTTCAGGCTTGTAAGATTCTGTTGTAGTAACTTTACAACAATGGCAACATTAATATTCATAATATTGGTTTCTTATCTGTATTACCTTGAAGGGCTGGCATTTTGTGAATTAATTAAGATGTGTGCTCAAGATATTCTCATTGATATTCCTTACCTCAATTCCAATGGCTTTTACTGACTTATAATTCCCATACTTTTTAAACACATCCTAACACATATCAATAATTCTGCATAACAATGAAACAAGCAAATAAACCAAACAACCAACCAAAAATTGATACCAATAGAAGAGAATTTATGTAGCTCAGGATTGAACTGTGATGTCTTTGGTTTTCTCTGGGCTTGTTTGCTTACAGACGTTTCATTGCCCAACTAAGTAACATCAGTGCCAACCAAAACATCATCACCAACCAAATGTTGGTGTACTGTGTTATCTTTAATTTTCTTGATTAAAATGAAGTATATCTTTAGGTTTATATTGGATGATGACTGTTCTGTTCAACTATTTATATACATACATACAGTACATACATATACACACAAACATGCATACATAATTTTTATTATGGTCACAGACCAGCATTACAAATAAGAAGCATTAAAAATAAAATAATTAAAAGACAAATAATATTTAACAGTTGATGGATTTTATTCAACTGTTTTGCCTTGTCCTACTGTTTCCAGTGTTTGTTTCTGTTTTCCCTTCTTCAAGTGTTTCTCGTTCTTTCAGTTCAGAGTCCTTGATTTAAAGAACAATCGAAACTCTCAGGTGTTATCAGAAATATCTTACTTGTTTCATAATAAATAACTTCATTGGGAGAAGCAAATAATATATTATTCTCCAATTTTGTAATTGTTGGGCATTGTCATGAAAATGGCTTTCTGCTAACTTCTTGAGCCAAATCTTAAAGCACAGCAGCTTAGTACTCCTTCACACTATTTTGTTTATATTTCTTCAAGTTGCCAATACATCATGGAACGATTTTCTCCTGAAAAAACCTGCCAATCTTCCATGGAGTAAGATCCCAAACTTTATGGTTCTATTAGATTCAGAAAACTCCAAATTATGTACAGTCTGTTTTACCCATGTGGAAAATCAATTGTACATTTGCACATACATGTTGAGTGATAACTGTTGCATATTATAATTTTCAATCTATTTTCAAAAAGGCATATTCAATCCTAGCTAAAGCCCCTGTCACACTGCACCAATGGATGCAAAGAGGATGTAAAATGGACAAAAAAGCTTGCCATCCGTTGGTTAACGCGATGTACTCACTGCCTCCGTTTTGCTTCCTCTCTATCTGTCCAGCATCCATTTATTGACGTTTCATCTGCTCAGAAAGTTTTGAGCTGCTCAAAACTTTTGCGTGGAAAATGTATCCAATTCATCTGTTCTGCATCCGCTACGCATCCGCTACGCATCTGCTACGCATCCGTTATGCATCTGTTATGCATCCGCTATATCCGCTAGGCATCCGTTCCGCATCCGCGCAACTCGCATCCACTTGGACGCAAGGAGGAAGCGGAACGGACGCAGAATGGATGCAGAATGGATGCAGAACGGATGCTTAGCGGAAACAAAGCGTTTAAAATGGAAAAAACCGTTCGCAGAGGGGACCTATCTCAGATATTAAGGATGTCTAGAGGACGCCTAGAGGATGCCTAGAGGATGCAAAGGGACAATTATACTGCCCATAAAAAGGGGGAGCAACTCACCTGCATCTCACTTTCAGACCAGCAGCCTAGCTGGGCAGACCTCTTCAGCCTTCATCTGACTCTAGCTCTTCCACAGCATCCAGTCATGTCCACCGTGGATCGTAACACAGTCCTTTTGGCAGCCACCATCCTTCTGCAACAGTGCTAAGCCATCTACAGGCTCTGTGAACTCTACTACGGGAAGAAAAAGAGGCGGCTAAGAAGCGTCTGGGTATGAAGATGGATTGCCAGAAGAGCAGAGTACGGACTGTACAACAAGCTGATGGTGGAGCTCAGGAATGAAGACACTCGGGTATTCCAGAACTTCATGAGGATGCCTCCAGCCATGTTTGATGAAGTTGTGCAGCGCCTGACACCCAGGTTGACCAAGGAAAACACCAACTTCCGGCCCAGCCTGGAACCTGGGCTCAAGGTGGCACTCACTCTGCACCACCTGGCCTCAGGGACCACTTACAGGAGCATGCAGTATGGCTGAAGGGTGCCACACAACACCATCAGCATTGTGGTCAGAGAAGTGGTGCAGGCCATCATTGAAGAATACCTGGAGGAGCTCCTCCAGTGCCCCTCCACTGAAGAAGGCTGGAAGAAAGTTGCAGAGCAGTGGTATCAGAGGTGGAACTTCCCACACACTGTTGGAGCCATAGATGGCAAGCACGTGGCCTGCAAAGCACCACCCAAGTCGGGCTCCACTTATTTCAACTACAAGGGCTTCTTCAGCATCGTCCTCTTCACCATGGTCTATGCTGACTACAAGTTCATGTACATCGATGCTTCAGGCAACGGCTCATCTTCAGATGCCCAGGTATACAACGCCAGTGACCTCAAGGAGGGGCTGAAAGGCAACCTCATCATGGGCTTCCCAGATCCAGACCCCCTGCCCAACAACACGCAAGATGTGCCCTACTTCATCGTGGGGGATGACGCCTTCTCCCTCAGAACCTACCTCATGAAGCCCTACACTTTCAGACTCCTCACCCGTGAAGAGAGGATCTTCAACTACAGGATGTCCAGGGCAAGGCGGATGGTGGAGAACGCCTTTGGCATCCTGGCCAACAGGTTCCAGGTACTTCTCACCACCATGAAGCATCACCCAGAGACCATGAGGAGGATCAGGGAAGCTTGCTGCATCCTGCACAATCTCATGCGCACCCGCTACCCAGTCTTGCAGAACAGGCTCGTGGACCTCCAGCAAGGCAATGGGGACATGGAGCCTGGGGAATGGAGGCAAGGGAGAAACCTGATAGACACTGAGGATGTGCAAGGCCCCAACAGAGCTTCACATGAAGGGAAGAAGCAGTGCAACCTCCTGAAACACTGGTGCAACTCTCCAGCTGGAGCACTGGAGTGGCAAGACAATATGATAGATGATTAATGGGTGCTTCCTTCAGCCTGTCTCATCACACGGATGAGATTGGGCCATGTATGTTGGGTGGGCCTACAATGAACAGGGCGTTTAATAAAGAGTTGTGTTTGTGTTGACATGTGTGGATGATTGATTACATTAGTATTGATAAAAAAGGGCCATAGGTGTGGCACCCGGGAGGGTGGACCATACAGTCCCACTATGCTTGCACTGGAGGTTTATCTATCCCACAGCTATTACCCATCCCAAAGGTATCCCTGCCCATCTCACTGCTATCTTAACCCATCCCACAAGCATGCAAAGGCTTAAACCAATTCTAAAAGTTTCCACCAAGACTTCATTAAAAAAAAGAGATGAAGCAAGTGTGTGAATCAAAGATAAACTTTATTGAACAACAAGCTGTAACAGAAAAATGACCCAAGTCAAGTGTCCAAATAAAGTCCACACCCAGTCTCTGGCAGTGTTCACGGTCACTCGGAGGTGTGCCTAGTCTCAGGGGTGAAGGGTCCAGGTGCTGTGGAGGTGGGTGCTGCTGCAGTGCTGGTCTGAGGTGTCATTGGGGTGCCTGGCCCCGAGAGGACAACAGGTGATGGTGTGTTGAGAAAGGTCTCAGACAGCTGGCTCAGCCCCATGATGCTGAGAGGTCCTTCCTCCATGCCATGGGGTGTCAGCCCCAGTACTGATGAGAGATGTACTGAGGCCGGGCTTGGCTGTGGGGTGGAGGAAGGAGTAGTGTAGTGGGGCTGTCTGGTCTGCAGCTGGGTGAGGACTGGCGTGGGTGGCATCGCTGTCGTTGGTGGCATCCTTGGCGTGAGTGGCATCGGTGGCATCAGTGGAACCGGTGGCAACGGTGTCGCCCGATGACTCTGTGCCTTGACTGGGAAGGGCTGCTTCCTGTGCTGCTGGACCTCCTGGTAGCTGTAGCCCTGGTAGGTGAGGGGCTATGGGAAGCCTTAGAATGGTAGGGACATCACCTGGGGTGGAGGAGCAGACCTGGGCTGGGTGGGAGCAGGTTCCTCTGGGTCTGGAGGGTTGTGAAGCAGCTCGGTGATCCGGTCCTTCACCACCTGGTACTGGGGTTCATGAGGGTCTGGTTGACATAGGTGAGGAAGGGCTTGTGGTTGGAGGATGAGGAGTTGGTGTTGACCAGCTGAGAGAGGAGATCTATGCTGGTGCAGATGGTGTCCCTGATCTCCAGGAGGACAGTGTGGCTCTGCCCTTCCTGCTGTCTGGCTCTCTGCCTTTCTGTGGAGGTGGAGCTGGGGATGGTGGATGCAGGTATGACTGTGGTGGACTCGATGTCTCTTTTCTCCCACCACACTAGGGAGTCCTCCACGTGTTCCACCATGGTTACAACACCTGTCTGCGAGTTCTCCGCCATGGCACGCTCCACAGAAACCTGCCTGGAGACAGGGACTGACTCTCGGCTGGAAGAGGACTGGGTGGCAGCAGGCTGCCGGAGAGAGAGGGTAGTGAGTGGGGCTCCTGGTGCTCCTCGGTGGCGGATCTCACCCTCTAGGAAGCTGCACCTGGCCATGACGTAGGTCTCTCTGTCCGTCAGCTTAACCGTGGCCTGGCCAGATTACTTCAGGTGCAGCTTCCCGTACCAGGTGTGCATATGTTTCCACCAGCCGAGGAGCACCTCCAAAGTGTAACCCATATTCTCCGCCCTCTCTCTCCAAGCAGCCTGCTTCCTTTTGGTGTCCCTGTACAGCCGATGTCCCTTCCGCCACAGATAGTCATTCTCTCTCAGCCACTCCAGCACCTCATCCTCGTGTTCCTCCTCGATGAAGTATTGCCTCCTCTCCCGTACCTGCATACGCCTCTTCCTCCCTTTGGCAGGACCAGATGGGCCCTCATCAGAGGGGCTCCCAGGTGGTAGGGGCTGCTCCTCCACACCACCAGCAGCAGGAGCACCAGCAGGATCATCATCATCATCATCATCATCATCATCCTCACCAGGAGGATCATGATTATCATCATCATCATCAGCAGCAGCAGCAGCAGGAGCAGCAGCACTAGCAGGATCAGCAGCAGCAGCAGCACCAGCACCAGCACCAGCAGGACCAGGAGCACGAGCAGTACCAGGAGAACGAGCAGGACGATCAGGACGAGCAAGACCAGGAGCACGAGCAGTACGAGCAGTATGAGCAAGTCCAGGAACACGAGCAGGACGAGTAGGACCAGCAGAACCAGCAGAACCAGGAGCAGCTTCAGCAGAGTAAGCACCAGCAGCGCCAGCAAGACCAGGAGCACGGCAGGACCAGCAGGACCAGCAGGACCAGGAGCAGCTTCAGCAGAGTAAGCACCAGCAGAAGCACCACCACCAGGAGCAGCTTCAGCAAAAGCTCCAGCACCAGAAGAGCGAGTCCGAGCAGCAGAAGCCCCAGGAGAAGCAGAGTCAGGGACAGGTGGCGGGAGGGTGGCCCTGTCCCTCTTGGCAGGTATGGCGGCAGGTTGCTGAGGCTTTCACTTCTTCCCCATGGTTGTGGGGTTGCTGGCTGGCAGGGAGTCTGGCAGGGAGGCTGGCAGGCACCAAGGCTGGCAGGAAGGCTGGCAGGAAGGCAGGCAGGCAGGCAGGCACCAAGGCTGGCAGGCAGACTTGCTGGCAGGGAGGCTGGCAGCAAGGCAGGGCAGGCAAGGACTTGATGTATCTGGCAGCAGGTCTTTCCTCCGAATGCTGGCCATGTGCGAGCTGCTTCCCTTTATATCCGTGTGGCTTACGCAATGCATCCCCCCGCATGCACAATTAACGCTCGACATCCGTTAGGCTTCCGCTGTGCATCCGCTAGGCTTCCTCTGTGCATCCGCTTCATCCGCTCGGCGTCTGCTCTGCATCCGCTCTTTCTGTTCCGCGTCCTTTTTGCTGAGGCCCCCCGGAAGCCTAGCGGATGCACCATCCTCTCTCATCCGCTTCCATCCGCTGGGCTTCCGTTGCGCATCCGCTTTCCATCTGCCCTGCGTCCTCCCCCCATCCGTGTTATCTGCTCCGGTTATGTAAATTTTTGCCCCTTTTGAGAGCGGATAACAACGGATGGAACATTTTGCTCGTCCATTGTGTCCGTTTTGCATCCGTTGGGCAGTGTGACAGGGCCTTAACCAACTAACTTCAATTCCCTACAGCTTTTTCATAATGATACATGTTGCCTAGTATCACAATAAAACTTTGCAATGTCAAAGCTTAGCTCAGAGAATTCTTAGCGATACAATTTGTCAGTCTAGAGTGGTACATACTTTCTACCATCTTTTTAGAAGGCTTGTTGGTTGTGATTTTTAATCTTTAATCTTTGTTCTATTTCAACAACTGTTAAGGCAGTTTAATTTTATGGGTATATATGTTTCCCTGTAATGTTTTTTTTCTTCAAATTATAAAGGAAACATTGTCAGGTTTCCATTAGGTTTTGTTGAAAAAAAAAAAAAACTACTTAAAATCATCTTTAAAACTAATCTCTGTTCCCTGTTTATTTTGTAAATCTTTAGATACTTTATTGCTTGGTGTCACTATTTTATTAATAATTTCAGCAATTGGAGACACTTTGTTATTTTTTTTCTGTTTGCTTAAAATATGAAGTAAGCATGCTTTCATTTAATTTAATACCAAGAGTTTGGATTCCAATTACCTTCTTAGTAGACTTCATACATTTTTAATTTTAAGATAATTGGGAGAGGAGTATGTATTCATACATCCATTCTTGTTCTCATCTTAGCTGGGACCCAAGAAATACAACATGAAGAGAGATTCCTTTTCAATATTTTTTGTCTAATATTAAACCACTATAATCAAGAATTTGTTGCCTAACTGTATCAATTCCTTCAGGAATTTGTTACAAATTTTAGATCTGTATTTCCACCTAGACCGGGGCTGTCAAACTCATGTTGTCATGGTGGTATCGTATGACATATCAGGACTTTTCCCGCTTCCCTAAACTGGGCATGGGCATGGCCAGTGCATGATACATCCGGCCCATGGGCTGGGAGTTTTACAGTCCTGACCTAGACATTTGGTATTCTCACTCATGGTTGCTTGGTGTAAATCTTTGGAGACATTTCTACAGGTTGTCATCCTCTATGGTTCCAGGACATCAAGACATAAGTATTCCACTGGATTTCTGACTACAGCTGATCAGTGCTGCCTGGTAATATTTCTCTAGAACTATGTTAATAAAATAAACTAATTAGAAACCCCACTTGCATGAGTGATTCTATATCCAGCTGAAAGCTTAATAAACAATTAACAATTGCTCAGCTTAAAGATCATGAACCCACAGCAAAGAGCTTATGGAAACATAGTAGGAAAAAAAAGGCAATTTTTAACTACTACAGAATATCAGATAGAATTTATAACCTCACTCTGCAAGAGGCAAATCAACTGGCATCATCCTAGTATAAAATATGAATCTTATTCAGGGATCTTGTGAGAACCTGTAACTAGATTAATCATATGCAAAAAGTAAGGAAAAGGACCTTGACAGAGATATGCAAGATGTATTGCCAGGGCAATAGTCTGTGAAACATATTTTAAGTCAACAACAGACAGATGACATTCGGAAGCAGCTCCCTAAATCCCCAAGCTATAAAATAGAGGAAGTACAGAACTATTAAGTTTGTAACATTCTGTTATTGTCAGTCTCAGTGAAAGTAGCCTTAGTCTTCCTGTGGAATTAGTTTATTTGTTTGATCTGGGATTAATGTCTTGATCTGGACTCAGGTAGCTGAGTAATTTCACCAATGTACTTTTGCCATTCTGAAGGATAATGGGAAAAAAGTCTCTGTCATTTTTAAAATACCTTTTTGACTGTTGTCAATGACTTGCAAAAATATGTGCTCCTTGGATCTCAGCAGGCTCAGATGTACATTAATGCCAAATTATATCTAAGATCTATCCACAAGGGAGAGATGTTCTTTTGTCAAATAGACCCAGAAGTGTACCACCAACTTTTTTTTTAAAGATTAAAGAGAACAACATTTTGTCATTTTCAATCTTGTGGTAGAACTTGAGGAGAAAACTGAAGGAAAAGTTTATATTGAAGCTGAGAAAAAAAGAGGGACTAATACCATCCTCTAGAGGCTCAGATTAAAGTTGGAATTTCCAAGAAAAATGAAAATGTAGGCAAAAGGTATATGAGTCAATTTATTTCCAGAAAAACAAAAGAAAACAATGCATTCTAGACAGAAATATATTAATCTTATTTATAAACTTCTTATAGCTGATACCAAACTGCCTCATTCTTTTTTCATGAAGTACAACATAGTAGACCAACGTAGTCTGCCTAGAATATAAAATATAATGTATCTTTCAAGATACACACACTCAAATTTAAAATTACATTTGATTTTGTTTATCTCTGGTGAAATTATTCCATCTCTCAAGGAAAGGAAGTGCTGAAACCTCTTGCCACACCTCTATAGTATTTGACCAGGAGACAGCCTTATTGAAATTGACTCCATGTTTTTCTTTTTACATTTTTATTGCCAGAAAGATATAGAAGGTTATGAGAGACCTATCTTTCTCATGTCAAAGTTAGGATAAAAGTGCTAGGTAAGCCCATGTCACACTGCCCAACGGATGCAAAAAGGACACAACGGATAAGCAAAATGTTCCATCTGATGTTATCCGCTCTCAAAAGGGGCAAAAATTTGCATAAGCAGAGCAGATAACACGGAAAGGAATGGACGTGGGGAGGACACAGAGCGGATGTATAGAGGATGCAGAGCAGATGTATAGAGGATGCGTAGAGGATGCGTAGGGGATGCGTAGAGGATGCAGAGCGGATGCGTAGAGGATGCAGAGCGGATGCAGAGTGGATGTAGAGTGGATGAGCTGCATCCAGTTTCATCCTTTCTCCATCCGTGCTACTAATGCTGCGCATCTGTTCTGCTTCCTCCCTGCGTCCGTTTACCGCTGGAATGGATTTGAGTTGTGCGGATGCACAGCGGATGCCTAGCGGATATAGCAGATGCGTAATGGATGCAGAATGGATGTCCCCCCGCATGTCTAGAGGATGCAGAACGGATGCATTGGATACATTTTCCGCTCAAAAGTTTTGGGCAGCTCAAAACTTTCTGAGCGGATGAAACATCAATAAACGGATGCTGGACGGATAGAGAGGAAGCAAAACGGAGGCAGTGAATACATAGCGTTAACCAACAGATGGCAAGCTTTTTTGTCCATTTTACATCCTCTTTCCATCTGTTGGTGCAATGTGACATGGGCTTAAGTCACCTCCTGGAAGTAGACAGGAACAACCAAGGTGTTGCACCAACACAGGAAATGATGTTAGTGTCTACAGAACTCAAATATGTAACCTACAATTCTATTGTTTCAGCAGTTTTGATACAGTTACATTGCTTTTAGTATTATTGTGAGGAATCAAATGAAAATAAGACAAGCATACTTCAAGGTTGCCTTGTTTTGAAGTATAGCATTTGAAGTAAACAGGTTAGGGCAGGGATGGTATTCTACCAGTTCACACCTATTCACTAGAACTGCTTGTTAACATTCTAAGCAGTTCAGAGAACCGGTTGTAAGAAGAAATTACTGGCCTAATCCTGTAAGGAAGGCAGGAAAGAAACATTCTGGTGTTGTTGCTTACAGAAACTGCCTCTCCATTAACCCTTATTACATTCTTGACAGGACAAGACTTCCTGTCTCAGGAATGTCTCTGGAGTTATTTTCCCCTCTTTTGCTTATACTTTGCTTGTGTGGAGTGACCATTTAAAGTTATAATGGCATTGAAAAAAGTGACTTATGACCATTTTTCACACTTATGACTATTGCAGCACTCCATAGTCATGAAAGGCCAGGCGAGAAGATGCGTGCCTCAATGTGAGTAATATTGAGTTGGCCATACCCAGCCAATAACATGACCACCAAGCCAAGTCCACTCAGTCACATGACCACCAAGCCACAGCCACCACCTAAACCATGCCCACATAACCAGTTGTTAAAAATTTTGAATACCACCTCTGGGTAAGGGCCTTAAACTGCAATATTACTTTAACTTCCAAGGCTCCTAAAATGACGCTCCAGTCTCATCTTTTAGTAAATAGTATGTGATTTTATTCAATGTGGAAATACAATATGTTTAGAAAGATAAAGAGAGAAAAATCTGACAAGGGCTCCAATCTCTGTAGAATATGCTTGAATGAAAACCACTTTTGAATATTTTCTTACTTGGTTCACTGTTGTCTAATGTTCTTTTTCAGAAATATAATTCCCCCATTTTTTTGAATTACAGAATCTACAATACATGTTTCCTTTTTCCATGGCTATACTTCATAAAACTGTAGAAAACCTATTTTAAATAAAGCAAATTGATTGGTGGGAGTGCTTGTAAGCAGATGCCAAGAATATGGCTGCTTTACTGTAAATGTATTTTTGGAATGTATTTTGAGGATGCTTTTAAGCTTTGCTATTGAAAAGTGGCAAGGAATGCTAACGTAATTGCTTTTTTCCTATTATTTTGATAGTTATGCTAACTGACCAACTGCCCAGATTTCCTGGTCTAAAAAACAAATAACTGATTTTAGTAAGAATGACAATAAGACAATAAATCTTTAGTGGAATAACTGTAGAGGGAAAAATAAGACATTTAAGGACATAATGTTTGCCCCTCTTCAAACTAAAGTAAATACAAGAATCTTACATCTACTAATAAAAACATCAACTTTTTCTTCAGCAAAAAAAGGAAGGGAGGGAGGGGGGAGGAAGGAAGGAAGGATTATTTCTGAAGCTAAAATAATTCAAAGAAAAGTGTTGTTAATTTGAAGTATATCTGTGAAATTTTTTTAGGTTCCCTTTCAGCTAATTTTTCAAAACAATATTTGGCAACTTTTATAGTTCCAGTATCTCTAGAGGTGGGAGGAAAAGGTTTTTTTTAATTACTTTTCCATGCAACCTGGTAGATTTATCTGAAATGCCTTAATTTTAAGGAGTTAGAGATAAGAGGCTTGTCTGTTTAAAATTATAATTGAATAGATGGTTAATTACTCAGGACACCTCTTCTACCTAATGAATAATGCATGCGATCACTATAAAATAACACAAAATAGAGAACAACTTAAAATTGTCAAAATTGGGAGGGGAATGAACCAAGGTTGTGCACTGTTTCATTTATTTAATATATACATTAAATTCATTTATTTAACTTATAAGAGAAATGTTTGCCTAGAAGATACAAAATTAAAATTTCTGATACCACTTTAGATACATTGATGATAAAACTGTGATGGCAGCAAAAGAGGACAAACATCTACTATCTCTTGTTGATAATAGAAGAGAATGCAAAACAGGGTAGAGTGGCTACAAACATAGCAGGTAATGTGAGGTAAGGTTCATAGGTAATGCTAGTCTGCAGAAAAGCTGAAATAAGTAACAGAATAGCTTCTTCAGTTAACAAAAAAACCCATAGTAATGGTGAATAGTGCTATACAGATAGTTACTAAATGCGAGAAAGGCTTTGAGGGCTCTAAACAAAATATTAAAGTACAGGGACATCGCACTGCCAGTAAAAATCTATAGTACTCAAGGCTTCAGTTTTTCTTAAGAATAATTTGGCAGCAGAAAGGATGAATAAAGAAAAATTGATGCTGTTGAATTGTGGTGCTGCAGAAAATACTTGAGAAAACTTTGGGTTGTGAAGTGAGCAAATAATTTGATACTACATGAAATAGCACCACATTTCTTACTGGAACAATTACTAATAAATTTATATTCGCAAAGCTAAGATTTGATGAACATAAAGTCCAGTTAAGAGTAATTTAAGGAGAATGTCTTGATACTTGGGAAAATAAAACATTCAAAGTAGAGGCCAACAGATAATAAACATACTATCTGTACAGAAATTATAGATACTATAACTGATGACATATGCATAATAACTGAAGAACTCATACAAGCAGTTATTGCAGATAGCGCTACTGATACCTAAATGTCTGTCTGTTTGTCCATCCCTTCTTCCTGCCATGAAGTCTTTGATACTCTCTGAGCTTAGTTGTTTGTTTGCAGACATTTCATTATTAGTGGTAATGACTACGAGATTTAATCCCTGTTTATGTACAATAGATTGTCCTGCCAATGTTGGTTTTCTCCTTGTTAAGGCCCTGTCACACTGGCCGTCGGGTGCAAAACATTAGTAAAAAGGACACAGCGGACGAGAAAAATGTTCCATCTGTTGTTATCCGCTCTCAAAAGGGGCAAAAATTTGCATAACCAGAGCGGATAACACGGAAAGGAACGGACGGGGGGAGGACACAGGGCGGATGGAAAGTGGATGCGGAACGGAAGCCTAGCGGATGGAAGCGGATGGGAGTGGATGGCACATCCGCTAGGCTTCCGGGGGGCTGCAGCAAAGTGGACGCGGAATGGATACAGTGGACGCAGAACGGACGCCGAGCAGATGAAGCGGATGCACAGCGGATGCTGAGCGAATGAAGCAGATGCACAGCGGAAGCCTAGCGGGTGCCTAGCGTTCACTGCGCATGCGGGGAGGATGCATTGTGTCAGCCCCGCGGATATAAAGGGAGGCAGCTCCCAAGCAGGTCACCATTCAGAGGAAAGACCTGCTTCCAGACACATCGAGTGCCTTGCCAGGCTGCCCTGCATGCCTGCCTGCCAGCCTTGCTGCCAGCCTTGCTGCCTGCCATCCTGCCAGCCTCCCTGCCAGCCTCCCTGCCAGCCTTGCTGCCAGCCTGCCTGCCAGCCTTGCTGCCTGCCTGCCTGCCAGCCTTGCTGCCTGCCTGCCTGCAAGCCTGCCTGCCAGTCTGCCTACAAGCCTTGGTGCCTGCCTTCCTGCCAGCCTGCCTGCCAGCCTTGCTGCCTGCCTTCCTGCCAGCCTGCCTGCCAGCCTTGCTGCCTGCCTGCCAGCCTTGCTGCAAGTCTCCCTGCCAGCCTTACTGCCTGCCTTCCTGCCAGCCTGCCTGCCAGCCTGCCTGACAGCCTTGGTGCCTGCCTTCCTGCCAGCCTTCCTGCCACCCTGCCTGCCTACCTGCCTGCCAGCCTTGCTGCCAGCCAGCAACCCCACAACCACGGGGAAGAAGACAAAGCCTCAGCCATCTGCTGCCAGCCCTGGCAGGATGGACAGGGCCACCCTCCCACCCCCTGGCCCTCACTCTGCTCCTGCTGGGGCTTCTGCAGCACGGGCTCGCTCTTCTGGGGTTGAGCGGATGAAATGTCAATAGACGGATGCTGGACTGATAGAGAGGAAGCAAAACGGAGGCAGTGAGTACAGAACGGAAGCATCGCGTTAACCAACGGATGGCAAGTGTTTTTCTCCGTTTTACATCCTCTTTCTATCCGTTGGTGCAGTGTGACAGGGGCTTTAGTTGCTTGATTAGGGTATTGTTTTTTACTTGATTCTTTCTCTGGTAATAATCCCTGCACAGTTAGGTATTGGTTGTTGAAGAAGATTGTTCTGATCTTTTTATTGTCTCTTTTCAATGATGTGTAAATGTATTTTATTTCTATGTGTGTATTTAAGGCTGATTTTCTGAATGCAAGATTTGTAGGAATTTTCTAACATTTTTTATTTAGCTTCATCTAAGATGCTTGCAGTTCCCCAGTTGGAAACTATTTTGTCCAAGTGTTGTGAGATTAAAGAGTTTTAACTGTGTCTTTTGACTGCTATCTGATATTCATGGAGGCACTATAAAAAAAAAAATCTAAAAAAACCAGGAGTTATGCACAATACACAATGTAATGACTGTAATAGTTCCTATGTAGGATAGACAGACAAAAGACTAAAGGAAATCTTTCCCCCACAGATAATTGAGAAATTCAATTTGCATACATTTTACTTTGAATTGCCTGATTCACAATTCCCAAATGGATAACAGATTGAAACATTTATTTTCTAGAGTTTTTAATGTTTCCTGCTTTGTGAGGAAGAAGATGGTGCAACAGGAGAAACACATAACAAATGTTTGAATGTGTATCTTTTTATATCAAATTTCTGATAAATTAAAAGAAGCCAAGTAGACAATGTTGGTCCCAAGATATAATTGCAAATTTTGAGTTCCATTAAATAGATATTATCAAAGCATTTCCATCTGTTTTGTTCTCTCAAGTTCTCTCTTTTGTATTCCTCTTCTTTGAAACCTATTTCATTTTACTGTCCATTTTGGCAGAACAGTTTTGGAGTCTGTTATTTGTACATAGAAATATAAAAAGAAAATTTATACAAAAGTTCATTAAATTGTGTTTATATGATTTGTTGTTTAATTAACAGATGAGCTGCGAAGTCACATTCACATCATTTGGTTAAGTTATAAAACCCTCCAGGTGCTTTTAAAGTACAACCAAGAAATTTTTATGTTGTTTCCTAACTTCCTTGTGCGTGGGAGGACAGAGGGCAAGGAAAATGTTGCTTTAAGGAAGCCAGTGTATCTCTTAAGAAACAATCTCTCTTTTGCAGGTTTGTGAAGATGTTTGACAAAAGTTGGGGTTTCTTTAACCAATATCAAAGCAGTGCTTTATTCACACATGAAGCATCTCTCCTGAACCATTTTCAAAGCATGTCCAGTCTTAGCATTCAACCTCTCATGGTTTGTAGCAAAGTGTAGAAGGGACAAGGATCCTAAAGCCTTCCTAGCAGATTGATTTGTTTACCTCTCTGAGTTTGGATGCTGCAGACAGTTACTATCAGTTCAAATAGGATATAGTTAGGATCCCAGTCTACATATTATAAGTGCTTGGTTTTACTATCTAAGGAGGAAATAACCACTTTGCATAAATCTAGTAGCAATTTAAATCCCATTCTTTGTCAATCATCACAATCTCACATTGTGGTGTTTACTCTGTTCTAGCCCCAGATAGACTTTCAACTGTTTCATCAAATGTTTCTACATGTGTAGGAAGACAAACTAGTGCAACAAACTAGTGCTGGAAAGAGCATAAAACAAGAAAAAGCATACATTTGTTAGTAGTGTTATGACATTCTGTATCTGAACTTTTTGCTGCATACTTTTTGCTGCATACCTGCCCATATGTCTGAGTGGTTCTGGACAATATTTTAAAACATACCATGGAAACATATGAATTCTATACCTGCAAGAAATGGAAAGCAGGGTTAACTCTCGCAATGGAGGAATGGATTGAAAAGATGATGGAACTGATAGAGATGATGACATTGATTGCAGTAATTGGGGGCTTAAGTGTAAACATTTTGTTGTTACTTGGAAGCAACCTCTTGATTTTATGTGGATAATAAAATTTAAATTTTGGGTTTTGATGATTAAGTTAATTGTTGCTATAGAAATGACTAGTAGTTATTATATGGTATAAGAAAAAGTTGATACTATAACTTTGTTAGATACCTTACTGCACCAAAAATAATCAGAACTTACTGCTTCCCCCCCTCTTCCCTCACTTTATTCTCTTTCCTGTCACACTTTTCCAGTTTTTATTTCTATTTCTATTTTATATTTTTAAAAAGGAAATATATGAATTACTTCTCCCTATATGTCTCTGATACTGACCATAGCTCTGCCTAATTCCCCTGATGTGCTTGCCTTCTTTTCTCTCATCATTCTTCTCTCAACTTTCTTTGTTTGTTAGAAACCCCACAATTAATATAAGGTATACTATATGGCATAAAGTTTAAAATATAAAATACAAAAATTGTACAATATAAACATATTAAACAGAACTTGTTCACTAAATCTGTCCATTCTGTCATGATGTCATGAAGTGTACACTGATTGGGGCAGCAAGGGCAGGTTTATATATGTGTTGTCTGCATATCACCACAATCGCAAAGAGAAGTTCAGTTTGGATCTTCTTGTACCTGTATGCAGTCTTTTCAACAATTTCCATACTTCCCAGCTTTCATCCGACCCAGGTGCCATCCCCTCCATTGGTTCCATCCAATGCTGTTTTTTGTTATTTTCCTTCATCTCATAATTGTCCTAAAGGTACTTTTCAAAATGCAATTGGACTTTGTTTTTTTTTTCCTTTGAAAACATTCTTCTTCTTCTTCTTCTTCTTCTTCTTCTTCTTCTTCTTCTTCTT
>BLBF01000052.1:20491284-20511061 GCA_015471245.1 Laticauda colubrina
CTTCTTCTTCTTCTTCTTCTTCTTCTTCTTCTTCTTCTTCTTCTTCTCCTCCTCCTCCTCCTCCTCCTCCTCCTCCTCCTCCTCCTCCTCCTGATTGAACCATGGGGAATGGAAGGATTTATATTCTTGCAGTCATCTAATTGTTAGCACTCTGAAGGTCAGTCATTAGCTCTCTGATAGTCATTGAGGCCACTTCAGGGGTTAATCTCTGCCCTCAGTTTCACCTGAATGAGAATAATTTGAACTCCTGCTCTCATATCAGAAACATGGCTGGAGATTGGGAAAGATCAGCCTGAATGATTCCCTCCTCCTCTCTTTTTCCCTGATTAACTTAACGTATTGAGAGAATTGAATAATTCTATTTTTAGCAATGGCAATCTGTTTTTATTCTGCTCAGTTATAAGGTACTTTTGGTCTAACAGCAGGACCAGATGGAAGGATTCATCCAAGAGATGTTAATTTAAACCAGCAACATAATGAAAAAGCCATCTGAGAATTATTTCTTTTGAAAGATGAGTATATATCATGGCCTTGCCCTTTTAATTATTCATTTGGCTCAATGTTTTTGAGGAAATTGGAAGGGAAAAAAACCACCTACCACATCTCATTCCACACTTGAATTGTGGCTTTCTTCCTCCATTGTTCTTGGGGATTACAGGATTATGCAACATTAAAAAAGGATCCTATTATTGCTATGGCTGTCAGATTTATTGTGGCAAAACACTGAAAAACTAAAGTACATTTTTCTGCAGATCAAAAGTGTTTATAAACATGAGGTGTCCCAGAAAATTAGCATAATAGAAAACAGTTTTAAAAAATCTTTAGTTAAGGATAGTTTCATTCATATGTACATCGATAATTTAGTTATATTCACATAATTTCTAATACATTATCTCTTTCTATGCAATGCTTTTGAAAAGAGCATTAACCATGCCTATGTACATTTTCATTCCAATCCATTGGATTATACACAATCCTTCTGCACAAGTGAGCACATATCTCCCCCCACCCCCCAGACACATATACACACAAACATCTATGTACCATCTATTATCAATCAAAATGCACATGTCTTGTTTGAGGTGTTTTCTTGATAAACTATTTCAATAAAAATGTGAAGAAAAGAGGAAAAATCCCTATTGTGAGTTACTTCTGCAAACTTCAGAGGCACTTTAATACTTCAGAGGCACAATCTTAACAGCTCCATGTTTTCTACCATCTTGTTGTATTTATTTATAAATATTAGGGTGGCATTCAGACATTAGATAGGCTTTTATTGTTTTACTGTATTTTTTCTAACTTAAGTTATACTATTCACATAAGTGTTTCCCTATTTTAAAGTTAGTTATGTCACTTCTGTGTTTGCAGTTGTATTTCCTCAGTAAATAAATTGTACTTTCAAGTAAAATAATCCGATTCATTTTTCAGGTCACTTCTTGAAAAGATTAAGTTTTGTCATTTAGTTTTAACCTCATGCAAACCACTACGACATTTGACAATGTGAAAATTACAAGCTCAGTTGAGTTGCTCTGTCAAGAACAAATAAATTGATGTTAGAAAAAGATGAATCACACCCAAAGCTATTCTAAGGATCATCTTTTGATCTATTCTTTACTTGAGTTAGTTACAGCAGATAAGTAGGAATATGAAAAATCATCACACTTCATCATCGCACACCTCACATCACAACTTGAAATGAAAATGTTTTCTGCCTCCTACCAGAACTTTTGTCACATCATAATTTGACCAAATTATTTATTATGCCAGGTTCTTTGTTTACTTTTTAAAAATAAAATTACATTTTAGCTGAAATGTGTTGGTTATACTAGAACTCAGGGAGGCAACAGAATGGTTCTGGGAGTTTTTTCACACTCAATACATGAAAGGAATGAACTGTTCCTGCATTACAGAGAAATAGAACAACTTAATTTCATGTATGCATTTATTATCACTTTCTCATCAGTACCCATCAATATCTTATCTAAATCAGTCTGTTTATCATAGAATCCTTCCGTTTTAAAATCTTCAAGATATCTTGAGTGTATTTGCGCATATGAAAACCAATTCATCCTTATACCTTGTTCCTCTAAATTTTGGATCATTTTAAGTCCACCCTTTTCATCCAACAGTTCCCCATATCTAACTGTTTGTTCCTTTTTATAGATCATAGGATAGGAAAATGCTTCAATAGTCGATAACCAAACTGGAATTTTCAAATAACATTGTTTTTTTATCTTCTCCCAATTTAACCACAAAGACTCCCGTATATAATGTCTTCTGAAATACCCCTGTGTTTTAGTTCCCTTGTACCATAAAAAAGCATGCCAACCCAACAGTAAATCATGTCCTTCTAATGTCAACAATCTATGTTTTCTTAATGTTATCCATTCTTTGACCCACATCAAACTTGCAGCTTGATAATACAATTCCCAATTAATGTATGCATTTATTATTTTGATCGATACAGCTACCTATCTCCAATGTTTTATTATGGCTTACAGTTCAAAACAATGCAAAAAACAAAACAAAACAAAAACATTACAATATAAAAACTTATAAAAAGTCTGTAAAACTATGTAAAAGAATTCTGGGAGATGAAGTGCATGTCTTAAAATACCTGAAGTTGACAAATATTGTTTTACCTTGCATTGTTTCATTAATAATATTATTTTATTATTAATCATGCATTTAAAATTGTAAAAAAGAGTTTGTTCTTAAATAAATACATTCAGATATAAACAGCAAGACAAGTTGTTGGTTAGTAATTTCTTGGCCTGAAACATAAAATTCAGCCATTCATAATGTAAAGTCTGTGGCTGTAGAATATAAGCACAAAGAAATGACATTGGCAAAATGTGAATATTTGCCATTCTACCAAGGATTAAAAGAGAAAAGGGCTGAGTAAAGAGATGCCTATAACTCTAGAAACTCAAACAACAGTTACAGCAGAGGTGGTATTCAATAGGTTCTGGCCATTTCTGGAGAACCAGTAGCAGAAATTTTGAATGGTTCAGAGAACTGGCAAATACCACCTCTGACTAGTCCTGCCCCATCTATTCTCTGCCTCCTGAGTCCCAGCTGATTGGTTGGGTCCTCTTTTTTTGCCCTGCACAGGAGAATGGAGCTGGAAAGCAGGTTAGTGGGATGGAGAGGGAATGGGATATTGCAGGATCCTTCCCCCGGAGTGGGGTGGCAATGGAGATTTTACAGTATCCTTCCCCTGCCAAACTCCCCAAACCATGCCATGCCCACCAAACCATGCCCACAGAACTGGTAGTAAAAAAATTTGAATCCCACCACTGCTGCAGATACTAAGCAAGGAGCCCTGGAAGCAGAGAGATATCATCTGAATTTTCCAGATAGTTTGGACTAAAACTTGCATCAAAATACACATACACACATCTAGCATCAGCTAGACTTGGATGATCGCAAGTTGAACAACTAAACTTAAAGCCCTGTCACACTGCCCAACGGATGCAAAATGTTTGTAAAAAGGACACAGCGGATGAGAAAAATGTTCCATCCGTTGTTATCCGCTCTCAAAAGGGGCAAAAATTTGCATAACCAGAGCGGATAACACAGAAAGGAACGGATGGGGGGAGGATGCAGAGCGGATGGAAAACGGATGCAGAGCAGAAGCCTAGCAGATGGAAGCGGATGGGAGTTGATGGCACACCCGCTAGGCTTCTGGGGGACCTCAGCAAAGTGGACGCGGAACGGATACAGCGGATGCAGAATGGAAGCTGAGCGGATGACGCGGATGCACAGTGTATGCACAGTGGATGAAGCGGATGCAGAGCGGAAGCCTAGCGGATGCACAGCGGAAGCCTAGCGGATGCAGAGCATTCACTGCGCATGCGGGGAGGATTTATTGCGTCAGCCCCGTGGATATAAAGGGAAGCAGCTCAGAAGCAGGTCACCATTCAGAAGAAAGACCTGCATCAAGACACATTGAGTGCCTTGCCAGCCTGCCCTGCCTGCATGCCTGCCTGCCAGCCTTGCTGCCAGCCTTGCTGCCTGCCATCCTGCCAGCCTTGCTGTCTGCTTGCCTGCCAGCCTCCCTGCCAGCCTTGCTATCTGCCAGCCTTGGTGCCTGCCTTCCTGCCTTCCTGCCAGCCTTCCTGCCAGCCTGCCTGCCAGCCTTGGTGCCTACCTGCCTGCAAGCCACCCTGCCAGCCTCCCTGCCAGCCAGCAACCCCATAACCATGGGGAAGAAGGGAAAGACTCAGCCATCTGCTGCCAGCCCTGGCAAGAGGGACAGGGCCACCCTCCCGCCCCCTGGCCCTGACTCTGTTTCTGCTGGGGCTTCTGCAGCACGGGCTCGCTCTTCTGTGTCTGGGGCTTCTGCTGCTTCTGCTTCTGGAGGAGCTGATGATGATGCTTATGGCGGTGGTGCTTCTGCTGGTGCTTACTCTGCTGAAGCTGTCCTGGCAGTGGTGCTTCTGCTGGCGCTTACTCTGCTGAAGCTGCTTCTCGTCCTGCTGGTCCTGCTCGTGCTCCTGGACTTGCTCGTGCTACTCGTACTGCTCATGCTCCTGGTCTTGCTCGTCCTGCTTGTCCTGCTGGTCCTGCTCGTGCTCCTGGTCCTGCTCATGCTCCTGGTCCTACTGGGGCTCCTGGTGCTTACTCTGCTGATGATGATCCTGGTCCTGCTGTTGCTGCTGCTGCTACTGCTGCTGCTGCTGATGATGATCCTGCTGGTGCTGTTGCTGCTGCTGCTGCTGCTGATGATGATTATGATCCTGCTGGTGATGCTGGTGTGGAGGAGCAGCCCCTACAGCCTTGAAGCCCCTCTGATGAGGGCCCATATGGCCCTGCCAGAGGGAGGAAGAGGCAGACATGTGATAGGAAGAGGAGGCAATACTCCATTTAGGAGGAACACGAGGATGAGGTGCTGGAGTGGCTGAGAGAGAATGACTATCTGTGCCGGAAGGGACACCGGCTCTACAGGGACACCAAAAGGAAGCAGGCTGCTTGGAGAGAGAAGGCGGAGAGCCTGGGCTACACATCGGATATGCTGCTCAGCTGGTGGAAGCACATGCACACCTGGTATGGGAAGCTGCATCTTAAGAAATCAGGTTAGGCCACGGTTAAGCTGATGGACAGAGAGACCTATGTCATGGCCAGGTGCAGCTTCCTAGAGGGTGAGATCCACCACCGAGGAGCTGCAGCAGCCCCTCTCATGACCCTCTCTCTCCGGCAGCCTGCTGAGAGCCAGTCCTCTTCCGGCCGAGAGTCAGCTCCTGTCTCCAGGCAGGTTTCTGTGGAGCGTCCCACAGCGGAGAACCCACGAACAGTTGTTTTAACCATGGCGGAGCGCATGGAGGACTACCTGGTGCAGTGGGAGAAAGGAGACGGCACTTCCACCACAGGCCTCCCCGCATCCACCCACAGCTCCACCTCCACAGAAAGACAGAGAGCCAGACAGGAGGGGTAGAGCCACACTTTCCTGCTGGAGATCAGGGACACCATCTGGAGCAGCATAGATCTCCTCTCTCAGCTGGTCCATACCGACTCCTCATCCTCCAACCGCAAGCCCTTCCTCACCTATGTGAACCAGACCCTCACGGACATGGTGGAACCCCAGTACCAGGTGATGAAGGACCGGATCACCGAGTTGCTTCACAACCCTCCAGACCCAGAGGAACCTGATCCCACCCAGTCCAGGTCTGCTCCTCCACCCCAGGTCATGTCCCTCCCATTCCAAGGCTTTCCACAGGTCCTCACCTACCAGGGCTACGGCTACCAGTAGGTCCAGCAGCACAGGCAACAACCCTTCCCAGCCCAGGCACAGAGTCATTGGACGACACTGTTGCCACCGGTTCCACTGATGCCACCGATGCCACCCATGACACCAATGCCACCAATGCCACCGATGCCACCCATGCCACAGATGCCACCCACGCCAGTCATCACCCAGCTGCAGACCAGATAGCCCCACTACACTGCTCCTTCCTCCACCCCACAGCCAAGCCCAGCCTCAGTACATCTGTCCTCGGTACTGGGGCTGACACCCCATGGCATGGAGGAAGGAGCTCTCAACATCACGGGGCTGAGCCAGCTGTCCGAGAGCTTCCTCAACACACCGTCACCTGTTGTCCTCTCAGGGCCAGGCACCCCAGTGGGTCACCCAACATACATGGCCTGATCTCATCCGTGTGATGAGACAGGCTGAAGGAAGCATCCATTAAGCATCTATCATCCTGTCTTGCCACTCCACTGCTCCAGCTGGGGAGTTGCACCACTGTTTCAGGAGGTTGAGCTGCTTCTCACCTTCACGTGAGGCTCTGTTGGGGCCTTGCACATCCTCAGTGTTGATCAGGTTTCACCCTTGCCTCCATTCCCCAGGCTCCATGTCCCCATTGCCTTGTTGGAGGTCCACGAGCCTTTTCTGCAACACTGGGTAGCGGGTGCGCATGAGATTGTGCAGGATGCAGCAAGCTTCAACGATCCTCCTCATGGTCTCTGGGCGATGCCGCATGGTGGTGAGAAGTACCTGGAACCTGTTGGCCAGGATGCCAAAGGCATTCTCCACCACCCGCCTTGCCCTGGACAGCCTGTAGTTGAAGATCCTCTCTTCATGGGTGAGGTGTCTTGAAGTGTAGGGCTTCATGAGGTAGGTTGTGAGGGAGAAGGCGTCATCCCCCACAATGAAGTAGGGCATATCTTGCGTGTTGTTGGGCAAGGGGTCTGGATCTGGGAAGCCCATGATGAGGTTTCATTCCAGCCCCTCCTTGAGGCCACTGGCGTTATATACCTGGGCATCTGAACATGAGCCGTTGCCTGAAGCATCGATGTACATGAACTTGTAGTCAGCATCGACCATGGCGAAGAGGACGATGCTGAAGAAGCCCTTGTAGTTGAAATAAGTGGACCCCGACTTGGCTGGAGCTTTGCAGGCCACGTGCCTGCCATCTATGGCTCCAACAGTGTGGGAAGTTCCACTTCTGATACCACTGCTCTGCAACTTTCTTCCAGCCTTGTTCAGTGGAGGGGCACTGGAGGAGCTCCTCCATGTATTCTTCGATGATGGCCTGCACCACTTCTCTGACCACAATGCTGATGGTGTTGTGTGGCACCCTCCAGCCATACTGCATGCTCCTGTAGGTGGTCCCTGAGGCCAGGTGGCGCAGAGTGAGTGCCCCCTTCAGCCCAGGGTCCAGGCTGGAGCAGAGGTTGTTGCTCTGCTTGGTCAACCTGGGTGTCAGCCGCTGCACAACTTCGTCAAAAATGGCTGGAGGCATCCTCATGAAGTTCTGGAATGCACAAGTGTCTTCGTTCCTGAGCTCCACCATCAGCTTGTTGTACAGTCCATCTTCGGACCCAGACGCTTCTTGGCCACCTCCATTTCTTCCCGTAGTAGTGTTCACAGAGCCTGTAGATGGCTTCGCACTGTTGCAGAACGATGGTGGCTACCAAAAGGAGTGTCCGATGATCCATGGTAGATATGACTGGATGCTGTGGAAGAGGAAGAGGCAGATGAACGCTGTGGAAGAGGAAGAGGCAGATGAACGCTGGTCTGCTGGTCTGAAAGTGAGATCCAGGTGAGTTGCTCCCCCTTTTTATAGGCAATATAGGTTTTCCACTATGTGTCCCTTTGCATCCTCTAGGCATCCTCTGGACATGCTTAATATCCAAGATAGGTCCCCTCTGTGAACGTTTTTTCCATTTTAAATGCTTTCTTTGTGTGCTGCATCCACTTTCATCCTTTATCCATCCATGCTAATAACGCTGCGTGTCCATTCTCTGTCCGTTCTGCTTCGTCCCTGTGTCCGTTTACCTCTGGAGCGGATTGAGTTGCGCGGATGTGCAGCGGATGCCTTGCGGATATAGCAGATGCGTAACGGATGAAGAACGGATGTCCCCCGTCTGCCTAGTGGATGCAGAACGGATGCGTTGGATACATTTTCCGCTCAAAAGTTTTGAGCAGCTCAAAACCTTCTGAGCGGATGAAATGTCAATAGACGCATGCTGGACAGATAGAGAGGAAGCAAAACGGAGGCAGTGAGTACAGAATGGAAGCATCACGTTAACCAACGGATGGCAAGTGTTTTTCTCCGTTTTACATCCTCTTTCCATCCGTTGGTGCAGTGTGACAGGGGCTTTAGATAATAGCAAGTTGACTTATTGTTGCCATTCTAAGTCAATTTAACGTTTGCATAAGGGAATTCAGTGCTTTTCTGAGCAATCACCACTTTTACTTGCAATTGCCTCAGTATAGTACATGATGTCGATTTTTTTTCTTTTTTTTAAAAGCTTTTTGAAAGGAATTTCTAGGTTAAATAATTTCCTTCCACCTTAGATAAGATATTGATTTTGCTACTGAGTGTGACCATTACAGACAAGCCTGAAATTTTCTTAAATGTATCATATTTATTCAGAGGCAGCATTGTAAATTTTTGAGGTGCTTCAGTATTTGATACAGAAATATCAGATGAAAGACAATAACTCTCATTTCTGCCATGGACAAAGGTGCTGCACTCTCAAACAACAAATCCAAGCGCCAAATATTTGTTGTTCAATAAGATTAGATGTGGCCTCCATGTAGCTTTCTTAGAGGTGATATGCGGTTTTTTTTCCAGTTAAAATTGATGTGCTATTTAAATGCTTCTATAGTACTTGGAAGTCAAATACCCCAAAGTTAGCCATACCCAGTAAATATGGATTTAGTTATCACATTATAAGCCTGGACTGAGTTTAAAGATACCAAAAAAGGCACCCACAGAGAAGCAATTTCAAACTGGATAGAACTGTCTCTAACTAACAAGTGTCATATCTTTTAATGATTTTACAGAATATATGTCTCATGTAACTCCTTTGATTATGGAGCTTTTATGCCATGAGATACAGAAACAGCTCCAGGTGGTTCTAGAAAAATGTATTGTTATTATTAAGGTAATTCATTATTCATTATGGTTATGAATTCCAAATTAATCTCTTCATTGAATGAACCTATTTAAGCCCCTGTCACACTGCACCAATGGATGCAAAGAGGATGTAAAATGGACAAAAAAGCTTGCCATCCATTGGTTAACACGATGTATCCGTTCTGTACTCACTGCATACGTATTTCTACCTCTCTATCCATCCAGCATCCGTTTATGGACGTTTCATCCACTCAAAAAGTTTTGAGCTGCTCAAAACTTTTGTGTGGAAAATGTATCCAATTCATCCGTTCTGGATCCGCTACGCATCCGCTAGGCATCCGTTCTGCATCTGTTACGCATCTGCTATATCCTCTAGGCATCCATTCCGCACTCGTGCAACTCGCATTCGCTCGGACACAGGGAGGAAGCAGAACGGACGCAGAACAGATGCAGAACAGATGCCTAATGGATGCAGCACGGAAACAAAGCATTTAAAACAGAAAAAACATTCGCAGAGGGGACCTATCTCGGATATTAAGGATGTCTAGAGGATGCCTAGGGGATGCAAAGGAACACATAGGGGAAAACCTATACTGCCTATAAAAAGGGGGAGCAACTCGCCTGAATCACACTTTCAGAACAGCAGTCCTGCGGTGCAGACCTCTACAGCCTTCATCTGACTCTTGCTCTTCCACAGCATCCAGTCATGTCCACCGTGGATCGTAACAAAATCCTTTTGGCAGCCACCATCATTCTGCAACAGTGCGAAGCCATCTACAGGCTCTGTGAACTCTACTACGGGAAGAAAAAGAGGTGGCCAAGAAGTGTCTGGGTACAAAGATGGTTCACCAGAAGAGCAGAGGACGGACTGCACAACAAGCTGATGGTGGATCTCAGGAATGAAGACACTCGGGCATTCCAGAACTTCATGAGGATGCCTCCAGCCATGCTTGATAAAGTTGTGCAGCAGCTGACACCCAGGTTGACCAAGGCAAACACCAACTGCCGGCCCAGCCTGGAACCTGGGCTCAAGGTGGCACTCACTCTGTGCCACCTGGCCTCAGGGACCACCTACAGGAGCATGCAGTACGGCTGGAGGGTGCCACACAACACCATCAGCATTGTGGTCAGAGAAGTGGTGCAGGTCATCATCGAAGAGTACATGGAGGAGATCCTCCAGTGCCCCTCCACTGAAGAAGGATCGGAGAAAGTTGCAGAGCAGTGGTATCAGAGGTGGAACTTTCCCCACACCGTTGGAGCCATTGATGGCAAGCACGTGGCCTGCAAATCTCCAGCCAACTCAGGGTCTTCTTATCACAACTACAAGGGCTTCTTCAGCATCATCCTCTTTGCCATGGTCGATGCTGACTACAAGTTCATGTACATCAATGCTTCAGGCAACGGCTCATCTTCAGATGCCCAGGTATACAATGCCAGTCACCTCAAAGAGGGGCTGGAACGCAACCTCATCGTGGGCTTCCCAGATCCAGACCCCCTGCCCAATGACACGCAAGATGTGCCCTACTTCATCGTGGTGGATGACGACTTCTCCCTCACAACCTACCTCATGAAGCCCTACACCTCCAAATACCTCACCCGTGAGGAGAGGATCTTCAACTACAGGCTGTCCAGGGCAAGGCGGGTGGTGGAGAACGCCTTTGGCATCCTGGCCAACAGGTTCCAGGTACTTCTTACCACCATGCAGCATCACCAAGAGACTGTGAGGAGCATCGTGAAAGTTTGATGCATCCTGCACAATCTCATGCGCACCTGCTACCCAGTCTTGCAGAACAGGATCGTGGACCTCCAGCAAGGCAATGGGGACATGGAGCCTGGGGATTGGAGGAAAGGGCGAAACCTGATAGACACTGAGGATGTGCAAGGCCCCAACAGAGCCTCACATGAAGGGAAGAAGCAGCGCAACCTCCTGAGACACTGGTGCAATTCCCCAGCTGGAGCAGTGGAGTGGCATGACAGGATGGTAGATACTTAATGGATGCTTCCTTCAGCCTGTCTCATCACACAGACGAGATTGGGCCATGTATGTTGAGTGGCCCTACAATGAACAGGGCATTTAATAAAGAGTTGTGTTTATGTTGACATGTGTGGATGATTGATTACATTGTTATTGATAATAAAGGGCCATAGGTGTGGCACCTTGGAGGGTGGACCATCCAGTCCCACTATGCTTGCACTGGAGGTTTATCTATCCCACAGCTACTACCCATCCCAGAGGTATCCCTGCCCATGCCACAGCTATTCCCATCCCAAAGATATCCCTGTCCACCTCACTGCTCTCCGAACCCATCCCACAAGCATGCAAAGGCTTAAACCATTTCTAAAAGTTTCCCCCAAGACTTTATTAAAAAAAAGAAATGAAGCAAGTGTGTGAATCAAAAATAGACTTTATTAACAACAAGCTATAAAACAAAAATGAGTCTCTGGCACTCCTCTTGGTCACTCAGTCTCAGGGGTGAGGGTCCAGGTGCTGTAGAGGTGGCTGGTGCTGGAGTGCTTGTCATCAGCTCCTCCAGAAGCAGAAGCAGAAGAAGCCCCAGCCCCAGAAGAGTGAGCCCGTGCTGCAGAAGCCCCAGCAGAACCAGAGTGAGGGCCAGGGGGCGGGATGGTAGCCCTGTCCCTCTTGCAAGGGCTGGCAGCAGATGGCTGAGGCTTGCTGTGCTTCCGCATGGTTGTGGGGTTGCTGGCTGGCAGGGAGGCTGGCAGGCACCAAGGCTGGCAAGGAGGCAGGCACCAAGGCTGGCAGGAAGGATGGCAGGGAGGCAGCCACCAAGGCTGGCAGGAAGGCTTGCAGGAAGGATGGCACCAAGGCTGGCAGGAAGGCTGGCAGTCAGGCAGGCACCAAGGCTGACAGGAAGGCATGAACCAAAGCTGGCAGGAAGGCAGGCAGGAAGGCTGGCAGCAAGGCTGGCAGGCAGCAAGGCTGGCAGCAAGGCTGGCAGGCAGGCAAACAGCAAGGCTGGCATGGAGGCTGGCAGCAAGGCTGGCAGCAGGTCTTTCTTCTGAATGGTGACCTGCTTCCGAGCTGCTTCCCTTATATCTGCGGGGCTTACGCAATGCATCCTCCCTGCATGCGCAATTAACGCTAGGCATCCGTTAGGCTTCCGCTGTGCATCCGCTAGGCTTCTGCTGTGCATCTGCTTCATCCGCTCGGAGTCCGCTCTGCATCCGCTCTTTCCGTTCCGCATCTGCTTTGCTGCAGTCCCCCGGAAGCCTAGCGGATGTGTCATCCGCTCCCATCTGCTTCCATCCGCTGGGCTTCTGTTCCGCATCCACTTTCCATCCGCCCTGCGTCCTCCCCGCATCCGTTCCTTTCCATGTTATCCGCTCCGGTTATGCAAATTTTTGCCCCTTCTGAGAGCGGATAACAACGGATGGAACATTTTTCTCATCCGTTGTATCCTTTTTACTGACGTTTTGCATCCGTTGGGCAGTGTGACAGGGCCTTTACAAAGATTGAGTAGTTGTTTGCAGTAACATAATCTATTTAACAGATCAGATTATTTTAAAAGAGGAAGTTTGAAATATGTTTGAAATGTAATCACTGTCTGGATAACTAAAGTCTTGTGTAGACCAGGGGTCCCCAACTACCGGGCCCCGGACCGGTACCGGTTCATGGATCATTTTGTACCGGGCTGCAAAGAATGAATAATTGTGATATAAATATATATTTTATATTAGCTAAAGCTAAGAAGCCCTTTACTATTGGGGAAGAATTGATTTTGCCGGTCCTTGAAAAAGTGTTTCTGCGTGAAAGTGGTACAAAAATGGTTGGGGTCCATTGATGTAGACTGATAGATAAAGCAGATAAACAAATTGGATACTTTGGGCTCTAGTGATGGTGCAACTAGGGTGAAACTTTTCTAAATGGCACATTTGGTTGTTGCAGATATTTTTTTCCAGGGCTACACAAAAGAGACCTAAAACCACATTTTATCTATATAACTGTATCTTTTTACACTTTTACACTCTCTTTTTACACTATTACTATAACTAATTAAAACTATTAAATAAAAAAATAAAATCTAATACAAACCAATAAAAATAAGAAAAAAAATGAAAACAAAGAGAGAGCAAAAAGTACAAGAAAAGAAAAGTTGAAAAATAGAGAAAAGAAAACCCAAAAAAAACCCCACTATTCTTAAATGCAATTGTACGTATACCTATATACTTAACCTCTCTCTCTAAAGTTACATAATTTTATTTTTCTAATCATCCAAACCATAAATCACAAAATCATTGGTTACCCCTCCCCCCCATTTTTACACAAAAAAGACTATAGAAGAGTGGAGTTTGGACTGTATGACAAGCTGATGGTGGAGCTGAGGAATGAAGACACTCGTGCATTCCAGCACTTCATGAGGATGCCACCAGCCATGTTTGATGAACTTGTTGAGTGTCTGAGACCCATGGAGCCTGGACCCTGGACTGAAGGTGGCACTGACTCTGCACCACCTGGCCTCTGGAACCTCATACAGAAACATGCAGTATACCTGGAGGGTGCCACACAACATGATCAGTAAAGTGGTCAGAGAAGTGGTGCAGGCCATTATTGAAGAATACATGGAGGAGCTCCTCCAGTGCCCCACCACTGAAGAAGACTGAAGGAAAGTTGCAGAACAGTGGTATCAGAGGTGGAACTTCCCACACACCGTTGGAGCCATAGATGGGAAGCACGTGGTCTGCAAAGCTCCAGCCAACTCAGAGTCCTTGTTGTAACTATGTATCATTCATGTGTTTGCAACTGTGTATCATTGCAACTATGTATCATTCAGGCATTTGCAACATTGTATCATTCACGTGTAATCATTGAGCTTCTGTCTTCTCAGTGACCTTTTACAGGGCACGTACAGAGACAAGGAGCTAAACCTCTGTAGAAATAGCCTATTTACATTTGAGATTACATTGTCTGGCATGCAGCTTTGTGAAGAAGGAATATCCTGATCAAATTATAAATCTTGCCATCCTGTCTGACCTGGTATCTTACCTTGTTTGAGCTATTGTAAATCCTTTGTATCCTGTCTGACCTGGGCTTGACCTAGGCTCTGAATAAACAATCACCCCCTTTTGAATGAGCATAATAAAAGAGCGTGTGCCAAGACATTCTGGGAGCACTCATCCCGAGGAACTTCGTCTCCTGTCGTTTCTTTCTCCTTCACTCCCTATCATGAGACGCCCATCTGATGCGGGATAGCAGATACCGCATGTCCTCTTATCACAACTACAAGGGCTTCTTCAGTATCATCCTCTTTGCCATGGTTGATGCTGACTACAAGTTCATGTACATCGATGCTTCAGGCAATGGGTCAGCTTCAGATAGCCAAGTATACAACACCAGTGACCTCAAGGATGGGCTGGAATGCAACCTCATCAAGGGTTTTCCAGATCCAGACCCCCTACCCAATGACACACAAGATGTGCCCTACTTCATTGTTGGTGATGACGCCTTCTTCCTCAGAACCTACCTCATGAAGCCCTACACTTCAAGACACCTCACCCGTGAAGAGAGGATCTTCAACTACAGGGTGTCCAGGGCAAGGCGGGTGGTGGAGAACGCCTTTGGCATCCTGGCCAACAGGTTCCAGGTACTTCTCAAAACCATGCAGCATGAGCCACAGACAGTGAGGAACATCATGGAAGCTCTCTGAATCCTGCACAATCTCATGTGCACCCGCTACCCAGTGTTGCAGAACAGGCTTGTGGACTGTCAACAAGGGAATGGGGACATGGAGCCTTGGGAATGGAGGCAAGGACAAAACCTGACAGACATTGTGGATGTACAAGGCCCCAACAGAGTTTCATGTGAAGGGAAGAAGCAGTGCAACCTACTGAGGCACTGGAGCAACTCCCCAGCTGGAGCAGTGGAGTGGCAAGACAGCATGGTAGATGGTTAATGGATGCTTCCTTGAGCCTGTCTCATAACACTGATGAGATTGTGCCATGTATGTTGAGTGGCCCTACAATGAATAGGGCATTAATAAAGAGCTTTGTTTATTTTGAAATGTGTTGATCAATGAATAAATTGTTATTGAGAAAAAAGGGCCGTATGTGTGGCACCTGGGAGGTTGGACCATACAGTCCCACTATGCTTGCACTGGAGGTTTATCAATCCCACAGCTATCCTTACCCATCCCCCAACTATCCTTACCTATCCCACAACTATCCTTACCTATCCCACAACTATCCTTACCCATCCCACAACTATCCTTACCCATCCAACAAGCATGCAAAGGCTTAACCATTTCAAAGTTTTCACCAACACTTTATTAAGTAAATAAAATGAACCAAGGGTGTGAAGCAAAGATAACCTTTATTAATAACTGTCTTAAGTAAACTGTATGACTTTATTAAAAAAGCAAAATGAACCAAATAAAGTGTCCTAAGAAAAGATAAAGTGAACAGGTAACAACTCAGTCTCTGGCACTATTCTTAGTCACTCTGAGGCATGTCCATGGTCTCAGCTGTCAAGCGGCCAGGGACTGTGGAGGCGGCTGTGGCTGGACTGCTGGTCTGAAGCGCCATCGGGGTGCTTGGCCCCGAGAGTACAACAGGGGATGGTGTATTCAGGAAGCTCTCAGAGAACTTACACAGTCCCATGAGGTTGAGAGGCCCTTCATCAAGGACCTGGGATGTCAGGCACAATACTGATGACAGAGTTTCTGTTGACGGGTTTGGCTATGGGGTGGAGGAAGGAGGAGTGTAGTGGGGCTGTCTGGTCTGCAGTTGGTTGAGGTGAGGTGTCTGTGGCATGCGATTTACCTGGGCCTGGACTGGAAAGGGCTGCCTCTGCTGTGGGAAGTCCCGGTACTTGAAGCCTTGGTCGGTGATGGGCTGTTGAAAGCTGTGGAAGGGCTGTGAAATCGCCTGGGTTGGAGGAGCAGTCCTGGAGTGGGTCGGAGCAGGTTCAGCTGGGCCTGGAGGGTGGTGCAGCAGTACTGTTATCTTCTCCTTCTTCACCTGGTACTGGGCCTCAGGCAGGTCCATGAGGGTCTGGCTCATGTAGGTGATGAAGGGCTTGCAATTTGATGATGGTATGTCGCTATGGACCAGCTGAGAGACAAGATCTGTGCTGGTTTTTTATTGTGTCCCTGATCTCCAACAGGACAGTGTGGCTCTGTCCCTCCGGTCTGCCTCTCTGCCTGCTTTCTGTGGAGGTGGAGCTGGGTGTGGATGTGGGTTGGTCTCTGGCTGCTGCTTCTTCTTGCTCCATTTGAGACAGGGGATCTTCCACATCCTATGGCATGGGGAGTGCAGCTGTCAGGGGGGTCTCTGCCGTGGGGTCCTCCAAAGACACCTGCCTGGACATGGTAGCTGTCTCCTGGCTGGAAGAGATGTGGCTGTCTGTGGGCTGTCTGAGGGAGACGGTTGACAGAGGGGCTGCTACTCAGTGGTGGATCTCACCCTCCAGGAAGCTGCACTTGGCCATGACATTCATCTCCCGGTCAGTGAGCTTGACAGCGGCCTGGTGAGATTTCTTCAGGTGCAGCTTGCCATACCAGGTGTGTATGTGCTTCCACCATCCCAGGAGTACATCTGCAGTGCAGCCCAGGCTCTCTGCCTTGTCTCTCCATGCTGCCTGCTTTATCTTGGTGTCGTGATACAGTCTGTGGCCTTTTCTCCACAAGTACTCGTTCTCCCTCAGCCATTCCAGCACCTTCTCCTCATGGTCCTCCGAAATGGAGTACTGTTTCCTCTCTCCCTTCTCCTTGCCTTGCCTCTGGCAGGGGCTTTAGTGCCTTCAGCAGCAGGGCTTTGAGGGCCTTGGGGCTGGTCCACCACAGCAGCAGCAGTAGCAGTAGCAGCAGCACCAGCAGTAGCAACAGCAGCAGCAGCAGGAGAAGCACCACCAGCAGCAACACCAGCAGCACTAGCAGCAGAAGCACCACCAGCAGCAACACCAGCAGCACCATCAGCAGCAGCAGCAGCAGCAGGAGAATCACCAGCAGCACCACCAGCAGGAGAAGCACCAGCAGCACCAGCAGCAGCACCAGCAGCATCACCAGCAGCAGCACCAGCAGAAGCACCAGCAGCTTCAGAGTCAGTGCCAGGGGGTGGGATGGTGGTTCTGTCCTTCTTGCCAGGGCTGGCAGGAGTAGGCACAGGCTTCCTCTTCTTCCCTGACTGACGAACCATGGTGTTCTTTCAAGATGTCTCTCTCAGCAGGTCTTTCCTTTGAATGATGACAGCTTGCGATCTGCATCCTTTTATATCCGTGGAGCTGACACAATTTATCCTCCCCGCATGCATAGTGAATGCTTTGCATCCGTTATACATCCGCTATGCATCCGCTTTGCTTCCTATTGGTGTCCATGATGCATATGCATAATCTGCTATGCATCCGCTCCTTCTGCTACGCATCCACTTTGCTATTCTCCCCCAGAAGCCCTGCAGATGTATCATCCACTTCCATCCACTGTCATCCTCTAGGCTTCCTACGAACATCCGCTTTATATCCTCGCTACGTACTACCCCAGTCCGTTCTTTTCCGTTCTGTTTATGCACATTTTTGCCACTTTTGAGTGCAGATAACAACGGATGGAGCCACCCCTGAAATTTTGCTCATCTGCTGTGTCCTTTTTGCATACATTTTGCATCTGTCAGCCAGTGTGAGCTAGCCTTAAATATTTAGATTGGATTTGACATTTTGTTCCACCTTTCAAGTTTTTCCCAAGGATCTGGGATAGGCAGATGTTCTTATTTAATACTATTAAAGATTTTGCTGCAGAACATAAACTGTTTTAGAGTAAAGCTGCCTTCGGCAATTTCCTGATTGTGATTTTGTCAATGCTGCTGTTATTCCATGAGTTCTCCGAATATTTTGGGATTGCACCCAAAATACTATTAATACTATTAGTGATGTTTTTTCTTTCTCTTGCCACAGTCATTCTACTTCTATTTACACTTCTTTGTATTCTGTGATTTTCTTCAATTCTTTCTCTTTGGCTTTGTCCAGGTACTGAAACATTATTATTATTGCATTCCTGTTTTTTTGAAGAGATAGAGTGAGGATACAAACAAGAGTGCTACTTCAATCCCTCCCCCCCTCTTGCTTTACTTATTTATTGCTTTTGTTTCACACAATGCCTTACTGCTCACATTGCATCTTGTTTCCTTCTTTCTTAAAACAAGGTTTTGGCAGCATAAAAATATAGGTGCTCAATCATTTATACTCCTTATGGATTTGTAAGCAATATTTCCCCTTTCTACTGTTATATAATAAGGAAAGGTAATTCAGAGTAGATGTTTTCTTCACCCTCTCTCCAGAAAAGAGCAAGGTGATCATTTATATAACAATTTCCCAAACCTTATGAAGGCTCAAAAGGCATCTTCTACCCTTTGCTATCGAGTCTCTGTTGTACATGCTCTGTATATTCCTCCAATTTTTTTTTAATATCACTGTTATGGTGAAGATGATGCATTTTGAAATCTGGTTTTAGAAACATTTGATTTTTCATACTAGCTACCTGTATTTCAGCTCAGAAGACTTTGTTTCAGTTCCCTTTATATATTCACAGCTGTCTTTCTTTTTCCTTATAAAGGCTCCAGATTGGTTGGCACTGAAATATGTCACTTCTGATTACATCAAAAAAAATATTTTGTTAGTTGCTGTAATGAAACATTGTTAGATGATGTCTTTGTGGAAATATGTTTATTTTGATGGAATAAGACATGCAATATCTGCATTTTAACCTTCTTCCCTCACTGGATGTGTAGCTTAATAAACCTGATAAAAATCCTAGAGTGAGAAAAAGACTCCATTTATGTAACAACTTCAGTTTGATTATTTTTTTTATTTTATTAAAAGTTTCTCCTATCCCACACATCTTTTACAGTTTTTGTTTGTTTCTAGCTTATACTCTTTTAATTAACCTAATACTACAATTTGGTTAAAGACTTTAACAGTCATTGCAGCTAATTTTGTTGCACATGAAAAAAAATAGAGAATAAAGAATTTTTATCAAAGGAAGAGGCTGTTTTCCCTTTGCTATTCTCATTTTGAAATAAAACTTAGTTTTTGAGTAGCTCCAGGGTCAAAAACTAAGTTTTATTTCAAATAATTGTAAAAATGCCTATGAATACAAATACAGATAATCAGAGTTGGAAGGGATCTTGTAGGTCATCTAGTCCAACCCCCCGCCCAAGCGGGAGATCCTACACCATTTCTGACAAATGGCAGTCCAATCTCTTCTTGTGGTCCTTCTCTCCATTGTCTACACATTTTTTGAGTTCTATGTGGCATTCACAGGAGCGGATTCTTTGCAGTATGGATAAGTCTGGTCATGAGCTAAGTTTGTTATGGTTGCGATTGGTTTTAGCAATGGCATTTATTATATGAATGAATATGTGTTTGCTGGACTTATTTTTGCAAACAACTCTACAGAATCTTGGGGCTGTCAAGCCATCATTGTATTTGAACTCGAGGCCATCTCTGATTATTTCAATGATATATTCAGGAGATATGTTTGTTGTATTGGAGTTTCTTATGATGTTGTGAACATTGGTGATATAATCAGATTCATTGGTGTCTTCAAGGCCAAATAAGATGGCATTTGGATGTTTCTGATCACGTTCCATGATGTTTCTGATGAGAAAAGGGATATCATTTGTGGTATTATTATTTTTTTTTTTGAAGAATTTTATTAATTTTTAACAAACAGACATATACAAACAAAACACAAAACATAAAAAACATAAAATATCTTTTTGGACGGTAGTTTGATCCCGAGTTACATCTTTTTGTACAGACATAAATTCAAGTTCATGCTTACTTTTATATAGCATTCCATTTCTTATTTACTATTTTACATTTTCTATATAGCTTCTCCCCTCTTTTCACTCTCTTAATTCTATTATATTTATTTCATCTCAATTTAAATCATTATACTTATATC
>BLBF01000052.1:20511461-20546988 GCA_015471245.1 Laticauda colubrina
CTCAACCAATTTACAATACAAAAGAGGTTTCTCACCCAACCGACACACACTCGCTCCAGCCACTTTCTTTTCGGAGCTGTCCCGACTTCAGCAGCTTTGGAGGCTGCCTTTCCACCGCCAGCAAAAGGGCTTCTCCCGGATCAAACCAGAGATTTTGCGATATCTCTGGGATCCTGGGACTGTGCCCTTCACGATCCCCATCTCTACGGGACGGTTTAGGTCCGTTAGGACCGACCAGGGGCGAAAATATCAGCTGCGATCTCAGAGCCCCAAGATCGCAGCTGTAGCACCGAGACGAAGCTCCGCCTTCTCATCATTTGTGGTATTATTTGATGGGATAGTGATTATTTGTGGCTGTGGCTTGGTGGTTATTTTTTGTTGTAGTTGTTGTTCCTTCAGAGATGTCTATTTCACCATGAATCTCACCAGAGGCAGCTAGTCTTATTTTAGGGAGCACAACTGGAACTGGCAATTTGGTCATTAAGCAAATCAGTTGCTAAGTGAATCATGATTTTGCAATCCTTCAGCCTTTATGTTTTGTTTTGCTGGTCTCAAAGTTACTTTTTAAAAATCACTATATTAATTTCAAATGGCTACTAAACAAAACAGTCACTGAATGAGAACTACCTAAATAGAAAATACCAAACTAAAATCGGGAGGAAAGAAAGAAGTCTGAATTTCAAAGTGAATTGTTTTACTTGCATAACTGTTCAGTTTCATATTTTCATACACACACACACACACACACACACACACAAAAGTATGAAACTGTATGTCCAGCTAGACTTATCCAATGTAAAGAACAAAAGAATAGGAAAACACAACAAATTGCCAAAGTATCTCAATCTGAACTATTGTTTCCTCAAATCATTTTAGAGTTAAGCTGGCAAGAACACAGGACACGAGAGCTTAAGTGTGGATATGCCCTCAACATAAAAAGGTCAGGTAAATGATGCACATGCTTTACAACTGATTTAATTAATTGATTTATTCTTGTAACACCTTGGCTGATCTTGCAAATGACTTTATCTTTGCATTCTGCCAGTTTTCTACAGTAAAGTGAATCAAAAGAAGATCACCACAAACATGATTCGAACAAAATTCATCAACCTTTGTGAACAATTTGATTTAACACAGAGCAAATGTGAAAATAAAAACAGTAATACAATAAGCAGAGCATAAGAGTTGGGAATCTTGATGAATTCAATTGTTTATTTCAAGCCTTTAAACCCATGTCACACTGGCCAATGGATGCAAAAAGGACACAGAGGACAAGCAAAATGTTCCATCCGTTGTTATCCACTCTCAAAAGGGGTGAAAATATACATAACCGTAGCAGACAACACAGACGCGGGGAGGACGCAAGGCGGATGGAAAGCGGATGCGGAACGGAAGCCCAGCAGATGGAAGCGGATGGGAGCGGATGGGAGTGGGTGGCACATCTGCAGGGCTTCCGGGGGGCCTCAGCGAAGCGGATGCGGAACGGAAAGAGCGGATGCACAGCGGAAGCCTAATGGATGCCTGGCGTTCACTGCGCATGCGGGGAGGATGCCTTGCGTCAGCCCCGCGGATATAACGGAAGCAGCTCGGAAGCAGGTTGCCATTCAGAGGAAAGACCTGCTGCTGGACACATGGACTGCCTTGCCTGCCCTGCCTGCATGTCTGCCTGCCAGCCTTGCTGCCAGCCTTGCTGCCAGCCTTGCTACCAGCCTTGCTGCCAGCCTCCCTGCCAGCCTTGCTGCCAGCCTCCCTGAAAGCCTTGCTGCCAGCCGGTCTGCCTGCCAGCCTTGCTGCATGCCTTCCTGCCAGCCTTGCTGCATGCCTTCCTGCCAGCCTTGGTTCATGTCTGCCTGTCAGCCTTGGTGCCTGCCTGCCAGTCTTCCTGCCAGCCTTGGTGCATGCCTCCCTGCCAGCCTGCCTGCCACCTCCCTGCCAGGCTTCCTACCTGCCTTGGTTCCTGCCAGCCTCCCTGCCAGCCAGCAACCCCACAACCATACGGAAGCACAGCAAGCCTCAGCCATCTGCTGCCAGCCCTGGCAAGAGGGACAGGGCTACCATCCCACCCTCTGGCCCTCACTCTGGTTCTGCTGGGGCTTCTGCAGCATGGGCTCGCTCTTCTGGGGCTGGGGCTTCTGCTGCTTCTGCTTCTGGAGGAGCTGATGACAAGCACTCCAGCACCAGCCACCTCCCTTCACCCCTGAGACTGAGCGACCAAGAGGAGTGCCAGAGACTCATTTTTGTCTTATAGCTTGTTGTTAATAAAGTCTATTTATGATTCACACACTTGTTTCATTTCTTTTTTTTTAATAAAGTCTTGATGGAAACTTTTAGAAATGGTTTAAGCCTTTGCATGCTTGTGAGATGGGTAAGGATAGCTTTGGAATGGGTTAGGATACCTGTGGGATGGGTAATAGCTGAGGGATGTGTTAGAATAGCAGTGGGATAGATAAACCTCCAGTGCAAGAATAGTGGGACTGTATGGTCCACCCTCCCAGGTGCCACACCTTTATTATCAATAATAATGTAATAATTATCCACACATGTCAATATAAACACAACTCTTTATTAAATGCCCTGTTCATTGTAGGCCAACCAAACATACATGGCCCAATCTCATCCGTGTGATGAGACAGACTGAATGTGAGGCTCTGTTCATGTGAGGCTCTGTTGGGGCCTTGCACATCCTCAGTGTCTATCAGGTTTCGCCCTTGCCTCCATTCCCCAGGCTCCATGTCCCCATTGGCTTGTTGGAGGTCCACGAGCCAGTTCTGCAAGACTGGGTAGCGGGTGCGTATGAGATTGTGTAGGATGCAGCAAGCTTCCATGATCCTCCTCATGGTCTCTGGGCAATGCTGCATGGTGGTGAGAAGTACCTGGAACCTGTTGGCCAGGATGCCAAAGGCATTCTCCACCACCCGTCTTGCCCTGGACAGCCTGTAGTTGAAGATCCTCTCTTCATGGGTGAGGAGTCTGGAAGTGTAGGGCTTCATGAGGTAGGTTGTGAGGGAGAAGGCGTCATCCTCCATGATGAAGTAGGGCACATCTTCCGTGTCGTTGGGCAGGGGGTCTGGATCTGGAAAGCCCATGATGAGGTTGCCTTCCAGCCCCTCCTTGAGGTGACTGGCGTTGTATACCTGGGCATCTGAACATGAGCCGCAGCCTGAAGCATCGATGTACAAGAGGATGATGCTGAAGAAGCCCTTGTAGTTGTGATAAGAGGACCCTGAGTTGGCTGGCGCTATGATACCACTGCTCTGCAACTTTCTTTGATCCTTCTTCAGTGGAGGGGCACTGGAGGAGCTCCTCCTTATATTCTTCGATGATGGCCTGCACCACTTCTCTAACCACAATGCTGATGGTGTTGTGTGGCACCTTCCAGCCGTAGTGCATGCTCCTGTAGGTGGTCCTTGAGACCAAGTGGCGCAGAGTGAGTGCCACCTTGAGCCCAGGTTCCAGGCTGGGCCAGAAGTTGGTGTTTGCCTTGGTCAACCTGGGTGTCATCCGCTGCACATCTTCGTCAAACATGGCTGGAGGCATCCTCATGAAGTTCTGGAATGCCCGAGTGTCTTCGTTCCTGAGCTCCACCATCAGCTTGTTGTACAGTCCGTCCTCTGCTCTTCTGGTGAACCATCTTCGGACCCAGATGCTTCTTGGCTGCCTCTTTTTCTTCCCGTTGTAGAGTTCACAGAGCCTATAGATGGCTTCACACAGTTGCAGAAGGATGGTGGCTGCCAAAAGGACTTTGTTACGATCCACGGTGGACATGACTTGATGCTGTGGAAGAGCAAGAGTCAGATGAAGGCTGCAGAGGTCTGCACCGCAGGGCTGCTGGTCTGAAAGTGAGATCCAGATGAGTTGCTCCCCCTTTTTATAGGCTGTATAGGTGTCCCTTTGCATCCTCTAGGCATCCTTAATATCCGAGATAGATCCCCTCTGCGAACGTTTTTTCCGCTTTAAACGCTTTGTTTCCGTTCTGCATCCATTCTGCATCTGTTCTGCATCTGTTCCATGTCTGTTCCACGTCCTCCCTGCGTCCGAGCGGATGTGAGTTGAGCGGATGCGGAACGGATGCCTAGCGGATATAGCGGATGCATAACAGATGCAGAACAGATGCCTAGCGGATACGTAGCAGATGCAGAACGGACGAATGGGATACATTTTCCGTGCAAAAGTTTTGAGCAGCTCAAAACCTTCTGAGCGGATGAAACATCCATAAACGGATGCTGGACGGATAGAGAGGAAGCAAAACGGAGGCAGTGAGTACAGAACGGATACATCACGTTAACCAACAGATGCCAAGTTTTTTTGTCCGTTTTACATCCTCTTTGCATCCGTTGGTACAGTGTGACAGGGGCTTTACATTCGTTAAAAGAAGTCCACTGCTGTTGGTGGAACAGCAGTCAAACTTATTTTGAATTTTTTTTTTTTTACAGATTTTATTCAGTTTTTCACATGAAAAACAAAAATCTCTTTTTAGTGGACAACATATTTCTGGGTCATCTCTTTACATACGAATATGACAGCGATTGTACTTTCATATATGCATATTTAATTCTATTTTTACCTTTTCTATTCCAAATTTTCAATAAGGTGAGAAACAAAGGCATTAATTCTAGCCTTCTTTCATTAATCTCAATCGAAATATCATTTTGTTTTGTTTCAATTATTTCAGATATAATCCTTTAATATTTATTTTAAAAATAAAGATAAACAATATGTGTTTGCCTAATAATAATGATAATGAAAATGAAAATAAAAAAGGTTACCAATACTCCTTGCTTTTAATAGTCTATATTAACTTATTAATTTAGTTGGTTCTTTAGTCTGTCATATTTCCTTTTTATTATGCATTTTTTTTACAAATTCTAGATTAATACAAATTTGAACACTAAAGAAAAAAAAAACAAGTATATGTTTCCCCCCTTTTACTGCTTTGAGTGTGACACCTCAATGATTAAAATATACCTTTATTCCCTCATCTTGATTCCCAATAAACCATTATTTTTAAAAAGTTACAATAATAATCATTACATCTTTTCATTTGGATTCCGCAGCATATTTCCCCCCCTTAATTTTTAATAAAAGTTATCAGTATCTATGTTACCCTATTTTGTAAATATTTTTAATTGCATAAATATTCTTATTAACTCTTGTCACTCTACAGAATCCCCTTTATAATTCATCAACCATTATCTCTGAAAAAACAATTTATTTTCAACATTTTACTATTTCTGTATTTCTTTATTTCATGCACCTGTTTCTTACTGCTTCTCCTCCCCCTCTTTTCCCCATATCTTTTCTCATTCCAGTTTATATCCCTCTCTTTCTTAATATCTTCCTTTTCCCTGTTCTTCTGGGTCTTTCTGCCTTTCCCGACTTCACAGGTATTTCCCCTTTTGATTGCCTTCTTAAATCTCAACTTTTTAACCTTCCTTCTTTCCTTCCTTCTTTCTTTGTGGGGAAAGTGTTCTTTGTGTTAATTGTCTATTTAAAATTTCTTCTCCTTGAGTCAACTCCTCTTCCTCTGAAGCTCTTTCTTCTTGTTCTTCAATCGCCATTTACATTTTTTCTAACTCAGAGCAAAGTGATTCGTCTCTTTCCTGTAGTAATTCTCTCATATTTTTAAGTTCCATTTTTAATTCCCGAAGAGATATCATCATTACACACTCTTGTATTTTATGATTGTTAAAGTCCACAAAAAAACCACTTTTACTTTCCTTCTTTCTTCTTTCAATTTTCTAAAGTTCTCAATTATTACAGCCCAGGGTCTATACAGAAAACATCAATCAATCCCACAATCAGTCTTTCCTTGCTTTTTTCTTTATTCTGGTTGTGCTTTCACTTTCTAAGATTCTTATTTTGTTTCAGTATTTGTTTAGTGTTATATCCACACAAGTTCATTCAGAAACAGGTGCTTTCCCTTTTGTTTAAGCTCAAGTTTTTGTCAAAAGGTAGCACTCTCCATTATACAAAGTCTTCACCTTTTTCCTTTATTTTTTTGTTTAGGGCTTTTCGAACCTCAATATTCTAGCACAGTCCAGTCTCCAATTTGTAAACTTTACTATTATTTTTTTTTGACAATCTTAAATCCAGCTTTATTTCATGCCTGTTTATTGCCAAAATATTTTAGTCTAATTTTAGTTAAATGTTTAGTTCTGGCTTCTTCCTTTCCCGGTTCAAAGCCCTGCTTAAGCCCATGTCACACTGAACCAACGGATGCAAAGAGGATGTAAAACGGACAAAAAAGCTTGCCATCCGTTGGAAAACGCGATGTACTCACTGCCTCCGTTTTGCTTCCTCTCTATCCATCCAGCATCCGTTTATTGATGTTTCATCTGCTCCAAAAGTTTTGAGCTGCCCAAAACTTTTGCGCAGAAAATGTATCCAGTTCGTCCGTTCTGCATCCGCTACGCATCCGCTACGCATCCGCTAGGCATCCGTTACGCATCCGCTATATCCGCTAGGCATCTGCTATGCATCCGCACAACTCCATCCACCCGGACGTAGGGAGGAAGTGGAACAGATGCAGAACAGTTGCAGAACGGATGCCTAGTGTATGCAGCATGGAAACAAAGCATTTAAAATGGAAAAAATGTTCACAGAGGGGACCTATCTCGGATATTAAGGATGTCTAGAGGATGCCTGGAGGATGCCTAGAGGATGCGTAGCAGAAAACCTATATTTCCTATAAAAAGGGGGAGCAACTCATCTGCATCTCACTTTCAGAACAGCAGCCGAGTGGTACAGACCTCTGCAGCCACTCACGGTTAGATGAACCCCAAGAGAGAGGTCCGGGAGCAGGAGAGCGAGGTGAGGCCTTCCTGGAGGGTGGCAGCCAGGCCAGCTCAGCCAACCCGGCTAAGCCAGGAGGGAGTGCCGGAGCCATCTCAACCAGCCCGAGAGACTCAGGAGGGAGCGGCATGGCTGACTCACCCTTCTGGGAGGTTCCATGGAGAGGGTTGAGAGAAGCGGCGATCCCATCTGAGCCACTTGAAGACCAAAACAAGACTGAGCCACGCAGGTCAACTAGAACTAGGAAAAGCCCCACCTGCCTGCACGACTACGTCACCCACATTGGACTGAACTAAAGGGGGAGGGGTGTTCTGTATGGAACTTGAGAGGTTCCAAGTACTTCATTCTGTTTGGCCAAAAAGGCCACTTATGGATTGGTTCGCTAGGAACCAATCCGGGAAGCCGCCAAACGGCGGGAAGGATTAAATAGCTGTCATTGGCCACAAGCCAGCAGGCTAGCTGCTATATAAAGGGCTGCTGCAACTTGGGCTATGTTTCGTTTCTTTACCTAGTGTTTTGAAATAAAGAGTTGTTGTTTGGAACCCGGTCTCACACACTTCTTTCCGGATGGAACACTAATCATACTTTATGCTATCATTGATTGCTTTTACATTTTGTTTGGTTGGATTTCAGAGTTTGAGCTAGAAAAATGGAATACACATTGAAGATCAACTGCTTGATCTTCCACTATTATAATCAACTACCACTTCCTGAGTGCAGGACTTGGATTATGTCATCTTCCTCCTACATGCACACCTCTGTTTTTCAGTTCTGATGCAAAACTGTTGTTTTCTGATAGAAACCGTTCAGTCTTCAGATAGTCTTCAGCATTCACTTCCAATTAGCAAAGCATACTCTCCTTGCTTTCTTAAACTTGCCCACATTATTGCAAAACTTCCCTTCCATTTCACATAATTTTTTAATTTCTTTAAGAAGCTGTGTGGAAATATTATTCTGTTATTTTTGGATAGATGAACTTTCAATTCTTCTTTGCTACCGAGCTACTAAGAATCTACAGAGAAATGAAAGAACACCCTCTTCCCCATTGTTTTGATTATTGTTGCATCAGAGTAATAATGGTTCCCTGGGGGGAAGAGGTGGGAAGATCTGCATTAGTGTCAATAGAATAGAAATAGAAATAGAAATAGGAATAGAATAGAATAGAATAGAATAGAATAGAATAGAATAGAATAGAACAGAATAGAACAGAATAGAACAGAATAGAATTCTTTATTGGCCAAGTGTGATTGGGCACACAAGGAATTTATCTTGGTGCAAATGCTCTCAGTATACATAAAAGAAAGACACATTAATCAAGAGTCAAGAATCATTAGGTACAATGCTTAATAATAGTCATAGGGTACAATAACCAATCAAATCATACTAGGAAACAGACAATATAGATCATAAGGATACAAGCGACAAAGTTACAGGCGACAAAGTTACAGTCATACAGTCACAAGTGGTGGAGATGGGTGGTAAAGATAAAAATAAAAAAAATCCTTAATAATTTTCAAGATCATGTAGAATCCAGTCAAAAGAATTCAGTGCAATTTGGAGATGGATTGTAGAGTCCATGGCAATGGGCATGTTCATTATCTACACAATGCAATCATCCAACATCAGGATAATTGCAAAGGTGTATATTAAATTTTAGCTATTGTAATATTATAAATGTTCAATATCACTTGACATTTTTACATAAGCTATTTCAGATTCGGCTGCTATTCTCAAGTAAAGAGTGATTTTGTGAAAATTATTTTGAAGGAAATAAAACATCAGTACTTTCAGTCTTTAATTTGAGTCAGCAAAATATTGCTCCATTTCTGCTTTCTAAAGCCCATGTCACACTGAACCAACGGATGCAAAGAGGATGTAAAATGGACAAAAAACCTTGCCATCCATTGGTTAACGCGATGTATCCGTTCTGTACTCACTGCCTCTGTTTTGCTTCCTCTCTATCCGTCCAGCATCCATTTATGGACGTTTCATCAGCTCCAAAAGTTTTGGGCTGCCTAAAACTTTTGCGCAGAAAATGTATCCAGTTCGTCCGTTCTGCATCCGCTACGAATCCGCTACGCATCCGTTACGCATCCACTGTATCCGCTGAGCATCTGATGCACATCCGCGCAACTCCATCCGCTCAGACGTAGGGAGGAAGCGGAACGGACGCAGAAAGGATGCAGAATGGATGCCTAGCGGATGCAGAACGGAAACAAAGCATTTAAAATGGAAAAAACGTTCGCAGAGGGGACCTATCTCGGATATTAAGGATGTCTAGAGGATGCCTACAGGATGCCTAGAGGATGCCTAGCGGAAAACCTATACTGCCGATAAAAAGGGGGAGCAACTCACCTGCATCGCACTTTCAGAATAGCAGCCCAGCGGTGCAGACCTCTGCAGCCTTCATCTGCCTCTTCCTCTTCCACAGCATCCAGTCATGTCCACCGTGGATTGTAACAAAGTCCTTTCAGCAGCCACCATCGTTCTGCAACAGAGCGAAGCCATCTGCAGGCTCTGTGAACACTACTGCGAGAAGAAAAGGAGCCACCCAAAAAGAGTCTGGCTCTGAAGATGGTTCGCCAGAAGAGCAGAGGACGGACTGTACAACAAGCTGATGGTGGAGCTCAGGAGCGAAGACACTTGGGCATTCCAGAACTTCATGAGGATGCCTCCAGCCATGTTTGACAAAGTTGTGCAGCGCCTGACACCCAGGTTGACCAAGGTAAACACCAGCTTCCGGCCAAGCCTGGAACCTGGGCTCAAGGTGGCACTCACTCTGCGCCACTTGGCCTCAGGGACCTCCTACAGGAGCATGCAGTAAGGCTGGAGGGTGCCATCCAACACCATCAGCATTGTGGTCAGAGAAGTGGTGCAGGCCATCATCGAAGAATACAAGGAGGAGCTCCTCCAGTACCCCTCCACTGAAGAAGGATGGAAGAAAGTTGCAGAGCAGTGGTATCAGAAGTGGAACTTCTCACACCGTTGGAGCCATAGATGGCAGGCACGTGACCTGCAAAGCTCCAGCCAAGTCGGGGTCCACTTATTTCAACTCCAAGGGCTTCTTCAGCATCATCCTCTTTGCTAGGGTCGATGCTGACTACAAGTTCATGTACATCGATGCTTCAGGCAGTGGCTCATGTTCAGATGCCCAGGTATACAACGCCAGTGACCTCAAGGAGGGGCTGGAAGGCAACCTCATCATGGGCTTTCCAGATCCAGACCCCCTGCCCAACGACACACAAGATGTGCCCTACTTCATTGTGGGGGATGACGCCTTCTCCCTCACAACCTACCTCATGAAGCCCTCCACCTCCAGACTCCTCACCCATGAAGAGAGGATCTTCAACTACAGGCTGTCCAGGGCAAGACAGGTGGTGGAGAATACCTTTGGCATCCTGGCCAACAGGTTCCAGGTACTTCTCACCACCATGCAGCATTGCCCAGAGACCATGAGGAGGATCATGGAAGATTGCTGCATCCTGCACAATCTCATGCGCACCCGCTACCCAGTCTTGCAGAACAGACTTATGGACCTCCAACAAGCCAATGGGGACATGGAGCCTGGGGAATGGAGGCAAGGGCAAAACCTGATCAACACTGAGGATGTGCAAAGCCCCAACAGAGCCTCACATGAAGCGAAGAAGGAGCGCAACCTCCTGAGACACTGATGCAACTCCCCAGCTGGAGCAGAGGAGTGGCAAGACAGGATGGTAGCTGATTAATGGATGCTTCCTTCAGCCTGTCTCATCACACGGATGAGATTGGGCCATGTATGTTTGGTTGGCCTACAATGAACAGGGCATTTAATAAAGAGTTGTGTTTATGTTGACATGTGTGGATAATTATTACATTATTATTGATAATAAAGGGCCATAAGTGTGGCACCTGCGAGGGTGGACCATACAGACCCACTATGCTTGCACTGGAGGTTTTTCTATCCCACTGCTGTCCTAACCCATCCCACAGCTATTACCCATACCACAGGTATCCTAACCCATTCCAAAGCTATCCTTACCCATCCCACAAGCATGCAAAGGCTTAAACCATTTCTAAAAGTTTCCATCAAGACTTTATTAAAAAAAAGAAATGAAACAAGTGTGTGAATCATAAATAGACTTTATTAACAACAAGCTATAAGACAAAAATGAGTCTCTGGCACTCCTCTTGGTCGCTCAGTCTCAGGGGTGAAGGGTGCAGGTGCTGTGGAGGTGGCTGGTGCTGGAGTGCTTTTCATCAGCTCCTCCAGAAGCAGAAGCAGCAGAAGCCCCACCCCAGAAGAGCTAGCCCGTGCTGCAGAAGCCCCAGCATAACCAGAGTGAGGGCCAGGGGGCGGGATGGTAGCCCTGTCCCTCTTGCAAGGGCTGGCAGCAGATGGCTGAGGCTTGCTGTGCTTCTGCATGGTTGTGGGGTTGCTGGCTGGCAGGGAGGCTGGCAGGAACCAAGGCTGGCAGGAAGGCTGGCAGGGAGGCTGGCACCAAGGCAGGCACCAAGGCTGCAGGGAGGCAGACACCAAGGCTGGCAGGAAGGCTGGCAGGCAGACTGTCTGGCAGCAAGGCTTTCAGGCAGGCTGGCAGCAAGGCTGGCAGCAAGGCTTGCAGGCAGACATGCAGGCAGGACTGGCAAGGCACCCAATCCATCCGGCAGCAGGTCTTTCCTCTGAATGTCGACCTGCTTCTGAGCTGCTTCCGTTATATCCACGGGGCTGATGCAATTTACCACCCCCCCGCATGCACAATTAATGCCAGGCATCCGTTCTGCTTCCGCTCTGCATCCACTAGGCTTCCGCTCTGCATCCACTTCATCCGTTCGGCATCCGCTCTGCATCCACTGTATCCGTTCTGCGTCCGCTTTGCTGAGGTCCCCCGGAAGCCTAGCGGAAGCGCCATCCGCTCTCATCCGCTTCCATCCGCTGGGCCTCCGTTCCGCATCCGCTTTCCATCCGCCCTGTGTCCTCCCCGCAGTGTGTTATCCGCTCCGGTTATGCAAATTTTTGCCCCTTTTGAGAGCGGATAACAACGGATGGAACATTTTGCTCGTCTGTTGTGTCCTTTTTGCATCCATTGGGCAGTGTGACATGGGCTTTAGCTTTCAAAAATATTCTTATTTTTTTTCCTGTCCCTTAGTAATTTCACCACTCACTTTTCTTTGCTTAAAAATTTCATGTTATCTTAATCCCAGGGTACTTTTGTTTAGTTGTATTGCCCAGTTGTCCTGGTTCAGTTGTTATCCACCGCTTTCTTCCCTCCTGCACAAAGCTTAATTCAGCTGAGTCCTCCTCTTCGGGATGGCCATTTTAAACCACCACTGCAGTCGCCTTCGGGGGGAAAAAAACCAAGCCCAGGATGGGAAATGTGGCTCCCCTCAACCTGGCTTGTGGCTTCCCCTTCCTCCACCACCACTACAAGGCAGCTTCAGCCCCAATCGTAATGACTGGGGCTCTCCAACAAAAGAGCACAGACCTTAGCTGCAGAGAGTCGCAATCTACAGTCTGTCAGTGAGGAGGCTCCACCTTCTTCTCCATTTATTTTGAATTTTTTAGTAAGAGCTAAAACTATGGATCTATGGAATGAGGTAGGAATGGGGGAACATAGGAGTAATTTTTATCTGGGATCTTTTAGTAGTTTTCAAAGGGAAAAAAAAAAATCTCCGAGCAGTTGGAAATCTCTTTTGAAAGAGCATTCATGTCTCTTTTTGGTACCTAAAAAGTTAAATTATTTTAAAAGGAACTTTAAAAAAATATAATGCCACCAAGAGCAATAACATAACAATTATAAATCCACATAAGATATTGCTCTATTCTCTAGTACAGTTGTTAAATAACAATTCTATTGTACAACTCCCTGGAAATGTTGTTTGTGTTTTTTCTGTAATATAGGAAAATTGTCCCCATCTGCCATCTTCCTGCAGAACTTTAAGTCCATGTCACACTGGCCAACGGATGCAAAACGGACACAACGGACAAGAAAAATGTTCCATCTGTTGTTATCCGCTCTCAAAAGGGGCAAAAATCTGCATAACCGGAGCAGATAACACAGACGCGGGGAGGACGCAGGGCGGATGCAAAGAGGATGCGGAATGGAATATCAGTGGATGGAAGCAGATGGGAGTGGGTGGCACATCCGCAGGGCTTCTGGGGGGCCTCAGCAAAGCGGATGCGGAACGGAAAGAGCGGATGCAGAGCGGACGCCAAACGGATAAAGCGGATGCAGAGCAGAAGCCTAGCGGATGCACAGCGGAAGCCTAACGGATGCCTGGCGTTCACTGCACATACAGGGAGGATGCATTGCGTCAGCCCCGCGGATATAAGGGAAGCAGCTCGGAAGCAAGTCACCATTCAGAGGAAAGACCTGTTGCCGGACACATCGGCTGCCTTGCCTGCCCTGCCTGCATGTCTGCCTGCCAGCCTTGCTGCCAGCCTTGCTACCAGCCTTGCTCCCAAACTTGCTGCCAGCCTCCCTGCAAGCCTTGCTGCCAGCCTTGCTGCCTGCCTTCCTGCCAGCCTTGGTTCATGTCTGCGTGCCAGCCTTCCCACCAGCCTTGGTTCATGTCTGCCTGCTAGCCTTCCTGCCAGCCTTGGTTCATGTCTGCCTGCCAGCCTTGGTGCCTGCCTGCCAGCCTTGCTGCCAGCCTCCCTGCCAGCCTTGCTGCCAGCCAGTCTGCCTGCCAGCCTTGCTGCCTGCCTTCCTGCCAGCCTTGGCTCATTTCTGCCTGCCAGCCTTCCTGCCAGCCTTCCTGCCAGCCTTGGTTCATGTCTGCCTGCCAGCCTTCCTGCCATCCTTGGTTCATGTCTGCCTGCCAGCCTCCCTGCCAGCCTCCCTGCCAGCCTTTCTGCCAGCCTTGGTTCCTGCCAGCCTCCCTGCCAGCCAGCAACCCCACAACCATGCGGAAGTACAGCAAGCCTCAGCCATCTGCTGCCAGCCCTAGCAAGAGGGACAGGGCTACCATCCAGCCCCCTGGCCCTCACTCTGGTTCTGCTGGGGCTTCTGCAGCTCGGGCTCACTCTTCTGGGGCTGGCGCTTCTGTTGCTTCTGCTTCTGGAGGAGGAGCTGATGACAAGCACTCCAGCACCAGCCACCTCCCTTCACCCCTGAGACTGAGCGACCAAGGGGAGTGCCAGAGACTCTTTTTTGTCTTTTCGCTTGTTGTTAATAAAGTCTATTTATGATTCACACACTTGCTTCATTTCTTTTTTTTAATAAAGTCTTGGTGGAAACTTTTAGAAATGGTTTAAGCCTTTGCATGCTTGTGGGATGGGTTAAGATAGCTGTGGGATGGGCAGGGAGACCTTTGGGATGGGTAATAGCTGTGGGATAGATAAACCTCCAGTGAAAGCATAGTGGGACTGTATGGTCCACCCTCCTAGGTGCCACACCTACGGCCCTTTATTATCAATAATAATATAATAATTATCCACACATGTCAACATAAACACAACTCTTTATTAAATGCCCTGTTCATTGTAGGCCAACCAAACATACATGGCCCAATCTCATCTGTGTGATGATACAGGCTGAAGGAAGCATCCATTAATCATCTATCATCCTGCCTTGCCACTCCACTGCTCTAGGTGAGGAGTTGCACCAGTGTCTGAGGAGATTGTGCTGTTTCTTCCCTTCACGTGAGGTTCTTTTGGGGCCCTGCACATCCACAGTATCTATCAGGTTTTGCCCTTGCCTCAATTCCCCAGGCTCCATGTCCCCATTGGCTTGCTGGAGGTCCAAGAGCCTATTCTCCAACACTGGGTTATGGATGTGCATGAGATTGTGCAGGATGCAGCAAGCTTCCATGATCCTCCTCACAGTCTCTGGGCAATGCTGCATGGTGGTGAGAAGTACCTGGGACCTGTTGGCCAGGATGCCAAAGGCATTCTCCACCACCCGCCTTGCCCTGGACAGCCTGTAGTTGAAGATCCTCTCTTCACGGGTGAGGAGTCTGGAGGTGGAGGGCTTCATGAGGTAGGTTGTGAGGGAGAAGTCGTCATCCCCCACAATGAAGTAGGGCACATCTTGTGTGTCGTTGGGCAGGGGTTCTGGATCTGGGAAGCCCATGATGAGGTTGCGTTCCAGCCCCTCCTTGAGGTGACTGGCGTTGTATACCTGGGCATCTGAAGATGAGCCGTTGCCTGAAGCATCGATGTACATGAACTTGTAGTCAGCATCGACCATGGCAAAGAGGATGATGCTGAAGAAGTCCTTGGAGTTGAAATAAGTGGACCCCAACTTGGCTGGAGATTTTCAGGCCACGTGCTTCCCATCTATGGCTCCAACGGTGTGGGGGAAGTTCCACTTTGGATACCACTGCTCTGCAACTTTCTTCCATCCTTCTTCAGTGGAGGGGTACTGGAGGAGCTCCTCCTTGTATTCTTCAATGATGGCCTGCACCACTTCTCTGACCACAATGCTGATGGTGTTGGATGGCACCCTCCAGCCGTACTGCATGCTCCTGTAGGTGGTCCCTGAGGCCAGGTGGCGTAGAGTGTGTGCCACCTAAAGCCCAGGTTCCAGGCTTGGCCGGAAGCTGGTGTTTGCCTTGCTGAACCTGGGTGTCAGGCGCTGCACAACTTCGTCAAACATGGCTGGCGGCATCCACATGAAGTTCTGGAATACCCGAGTGTCTTCACTCCTGAGCTCCACCATCAGCTTGTTGTACAGTCCGTCCTCTGCTCTTCTGGCGAACCATCTTCGGACCCAGACTCTTTTTGGGTGGCTCCTTTTCTTCTCGCAGTAGTGTTCACAGAGACTGCAGATGGCTTCGCACTGTTGCAGAACGATGGTGGCTGCTGAAACGACTTTGTTACAATCCACGGTGGACATGACTAGATGCTGTGGAAGAGGAAGAGGCAGATGAAGGCTGCAGAGGTCTGCACCGCTGGGCTGCTTTTCTGAAAGTGCGATGCAGGCGAGTTGCTCCCCCTTTTTATAGGCAGTATAGGTTTTCGGCTAGGCATCCTCTAGGCATCCTCTAAGCATCCTCTAGACATCCTTAATATCTGAGAAGGTCCCCTCTTCGAACGTTTTTTCCGTTTTAAATGCTTTGTTTCCGTTAGGCATCCATTCTACATCCGTTCTGCATCCGTTCCGCATCCGTTCCGCTTCCTCCCTGCACCCGGGCGGATGCGCGTTGCACGGATGCGTCGCGGATGCCTAGCGGATATAGTGGATGCGTAATGGATTCCTAGCGGATGCGAAGCGAATGCAGATTGGACGAACTGGAAACATTTTCTGCGCAAAAGTTCTAGGCAGCCCAAAACTTTTGGAGTGGATTAAACATCCATAAACAGATGCTGGACGGATAGAGAGGAAGCCAAACAGAGGCAGTGAGTACAGAATGGATACATCGCATTAACCAATGGATGGCAAGATTTTTTGTCTGTTTTACATCCTCTTTGCATCCGTTGGTTCAGTGTGACATGGGCTTTACATTTATGTTTTAATAAAATTATCCTTCAAAACCGCTCCTTCAAAACTACAGTGCTCTCATTCCACCCTAGTGGAGCAGAGATGTTGAGTGTATTTCAACATCAAGGAGAATTGGCTGATTGAAGCAGGTTGGTTCAATCCTAATACTATGAAGAGGTGGAGCAACTTGAACACCAAGGAGATTCATTGTGTAAACATTGTCAATTCAGCTGAGCAAGGAGCTTCACTGCCTTTGTGAAGTAAAGCTGTTTGTTCAGTTGGATTGACTACAATCACTCGAAAGAGTGCTCATGGACAAAATAGTATTACTGTTATCTGAAGATTGTTCTACTCCCTTTTTTCCTTCCTTCTACTATGCAAGGCATTCATGCTATAGCTTATGCTAACAGCACAAATCTAAAGATATAAAAATACAAGTCATTTAAAATGGCTTATTCATGGAAGCAAGAGATAATTAATGAGCAAAGCATGTGTTATGGTAAGTAAATGTTATAAGGAAATGTATCTTCAAATTCAAGAGGAGATGCATTTGATATTTTGAGCAATATCAGGGATATCTCAAATGGAAAGATGTCATGCTTCAGATAATGAAGCTTGGGGTATAAAAACTCTAACTCAGTTATTGGGGTTTGGGGGGTTGTTGGTTTTTTTTGAATCACTGGTTTATTTTCACTGAATATTAATATAGGTTGGGTTTTGGCACAAAGAAGCAAACATAAAAAAGCTGTAAGGAAACTAAGAAGAGTTTTGAAAGATTATCTTGAGTAGTCAAAATGACCAATGTAAGTTTCATAGAGAACTTGTACATGCATGCTGCTCAGACTGTTGGAAATGTATAGATTCATATATCCACAGTTGCATTTTCTCATTTGTTGTCCCCTCTCCTATCTATCTGCAGCCTAATTATGAAAAGAGCATCAATCTGCTTAATGTTTCAAGTGTTCCACTCTAAGGAGAAGCACATTCAAATCATCAGTGACAATAATAAAAAAATTGATATTAAGCTAAATATTATTTTCCAGCTTTGCAATATTTTATTTAAAGACAGTATGTAATTTATTTATGTCCTGCAATTGCCTTTAAAGAGCAAAAAGCAATACCTATGATTTCCTCTTTGTTATCATCACAAGAATTACACCAAGCTGAGAGAGTAATTTTGTTTCCAAGTCATCTTGGCCATCTTCCCCTGAAAGGGGATTTTAAACCTGGGTCTCCCCAGTACTTTTCTGACAACCTTTTATATCAAAGCAATTCTCATTGAGTATCAAATCCTATTTTCCATTCCTAAATAAATAAGCCAATTCTTTTGATATTCAGAGATAGTGATTTCAAAGTTCCATAACTTCATAACACATGGGGTGAAGTGTGTATCTTTCTGTGGGTATGCATACATTAAATATTATCTGAGAGGGAGAAAAAGATTTCAATCTGAAGAGAGAAAATTGCTGGTTTTATTCACAACCTTATTCCCAATTTGAGGGAATAAGGAAGCAAATCCTGCTTAGGCGTTGTTAAATTAGGAAGAACAACTCTATGCACAATTGGTATTAAAATCCAGTCAGTATCAGCAAAAAAAGCAGATTCCAGCCAATCACTGTGAAGATTATTAATTTTATTTGGCAGCAAAATCAAGATTCCCTATAAAAAGGAGAAAGAGGGAAGGAAAAGGTCTGGAATACAGAGTTTGTTTTAAATTAGTGAAATAACTAAATACACTAATAGCTTAGTGGTGTGTATGTTTCCTCAGAAGCAATTTCTTCTGAGTTGTTTGAGAATGGCTCCCAGCTTGCTAAAGATCTTGCTAAAGAAAATGATTTCATCAGCCTTCGCATATTTCCTGGACTAATCTGCTTTGACTTCAGATGGTAGGCTATGTTCAAAGACTGTTTGCCACCAAAGGCTTAGTACTTAGCAGCCAACTTCAATCTGGTACCTTCCAGAGGTTTACAGAGTAAGTCTCCTAGCAGTTTTTTTTTGCCTAAAGTAATTTGAGCATCTCAACCAGATTTAGCTCTGGAGAATGCTAACTTCAGTCAACATAATCTCATCAAAATTCTTTCTCCGTCTCCAAAAGAAATTTGAAGAAACAATCCATTTCTGAAAGTTGCAGGGAAGATTAACAGTGAGATTTAAAAGGAAAGCTTTTTTTGAGAAAATCTGCAGGAAAAGAAAGTAGCGTGATTTATATGTGGGTGTTGGGTGGGTGGTGGATAGACAATTATTTTAAATTTTGAATCAGGGGAAGATGTGTAGTTAGCCTACATATGCAATGAAAGTGAATGTAAGCAATGACAATATTGTCTATAATTCCTTTAACATAATCTGTATAAACATAGTGGATTGGGATGCTACCTACTAATATAAGCTATAAAGCTAATAGCATTTTTTTTTTACTGATTTACAAGTCATAAATATTAAACTAGCTTTCATAGTGTTTGGAGGATTACATGAGTTGAACTCTAACAATCTGAAAGACACTAGACTGAAAAAACAGAGTCACACAAACAATTGTAAATTGGTAAAAAAAATGTGAGAGAATATATTGTATGAGTTTATAGCAGAGTCACTCTCAATAGTGAGGTGGCAAAACAGTTTAATAAATAAATGTTATGTAAGTATATACTCATACACATTTATACATACACACACACACATACACACACACATACACATTTTCTTTAGGGAATATAATATAGTAATAACAAGCAGCTGACTTCTTCCAGGTAAAATAAATGCTGCTTCTGTTATATATTTATAACTGTTACAAAGGAAACAATTATGGACTTTACTTTTGTTGTTGTATGCTCATTGGTTGGGATCAGTGGTGCGATTCAAATTTTTTTTACTGCCAGCATGGCTTGGTGGGGCTGGCAGAGGAAGGATACTGGAAAATCTCATGTCAGAAGTGGTATTTGCTGGTTCTCAAAACTACTCAAAATTTCCACTACTGGTTCTCCAGAACTGGTCAGAACCTGCTGAATACTATCTCTGGTTGGGATTCTCCTCATCCCTGAACACTGAGGAGAGAAGCCCTGAAACACAGGAAACTATATTTATGTATGATTTTAGAGAAGCCTGGAATATGTATTCCCACTTCATTTCCAGCCTATGATAATAGGGAAGAACAGACTGCCAGGCTGTACAATACAAGATAGGGCCAGGCAATATGATTCTACTTTTTCTTCATGTAATCATGATCAGATGTAGACAAATACCAGTAGTTAGAGATAACTACTTCTGGATTAAATTATGAGATTTTTCCTAAACACTATTCTCCTAAAAGTCTCACGTCTTCAAAAAAAAATAATAATCAACACACAGAGAGAAATAGGCTAATTTTTGTTTTTGGTTCAAAATTTCTAAAAGAAAGGAGTTTATTTTGATATTTATTAAGGAAGGATTTGAATAAATATCTCTTCACCTATGAAGTGAAGGAAGAGAATCCCAGAAAAGTTGTCAGCACTTCACAGTCTAAGCAATCAATAGAATAAGTTTTATTACCCAACATAGCAAAAAAATAATGAGTTAATAAGATTTAATGTACTTGTTGAAACTTCTGCAATGAAACCAATTTCTCAAATGTGAAAAACTTGCAAGCCTTCACTGAAATGCCTTGAGCTCTTGTTTTATTTTGTTTTATTTTACTTTATTTTTTGTTTTTGCTGATGAATTGTAGCACAAAAGAGCTTTATGGTTTACTAGGCAACTGCACTCATTTATGGAATTTTGATTAAGCAAAAAAAAAAAAGAAGTACAAGATGGGAAAATCAGCTTCCATTGTCATCCTCTCTGACTTTATAGGATATCAAAGCAAATGTGTGTATGTGTGTGTGTGTGTTACATTAGAAAGGAATACTATATGATTCAATTAAATCCATGCTGCTGCACAAAAACACCGGAAAACTAACATTTTCAAAAAGTCAATTTAGATATCTGGATTTTTATGTGCTTCATGAAGCACTGGAGGTGGTTTTAAAAGTTATTTTCTTTGAGAGTTTATGCTAATATTCACTCATGGTTCTTGAAGTATTGAACCAATATTGGTATTTTTGCAGTATCTGTTATGTATATAGCAGCCCAAAATGTTTGCATGGGAATGCATGGGAAGGAGAAATTTAATAATGATAATGTGCCCCAAACCTCCATGCCAATTTTAAAAATTGCATTCCTCTGAGAAACAAGCTTATGTTATATAATGTTATATACATTATATATGTTATATACATTATATACATTATATAATGTATCTATATCTACATGGTTCTCAGGCAGTCTCATGCTTTTGAGAAATAATCATACAAAGTTGTAAACCTTTCTTGGTAATTGTGATGAGCTCGGGAATCATTATAAGGTGCTGCTGATATTGTTTTGTTTTACATTTACTTCCATCATTGGGAAGCTCCATTGCCATGCAGATTTTCCAATCTGAAAAAAATGGAAGAACTTCCCATAAAATTCCTTTCCTCAGGATTTATTTGGCCTATGGAAAACCAAGAAGGAAGCCAATTACTGGAGAGAAGTTGATAAAATTAAAGATGGGATGTTGACATAGACTTCTTGATAAGGTCATAACTAAATAAGTGAAGAAACACTATCTTCTATTCTATTCTATTCTATTCTATTCTATTCTATTCTATTCAAAAGAATTTCTGTGGTATTCTGCTTTTTAAAAAATGTTTCAGGAAATAAAATGTGAAGTGATAAATATGCAGATTTCACTCCTCTTTGACACTACTTTAAAACTAATTTTAAGTAATTCTACACCTAATCAACCAGGCTTCAACCAGTGATACATAAAAACCTATGTCTGGCTCAGTTTTTCATTTTTTTTTAATCAGAAAATATTTTCTTTACCATCTTCTGCTTCCTGATCCTGTTGATTGGCTTGATTTTCTGACCTTTGAAATGTGATTGTTTTCTGATTAAATCCTATCTTCCTGTACAGCAGTTTTATATAATTTTGAATTTCATGTATAAAAAGTCCCTAAATTGGGCTATGGGTCACACACAAACCCTTTGGAATTTATTTTATCTTTTAATCACATAACATCTAACATAACAACACCCTCCTTAAAATTATGGACTCCTGTACCATGTTAGGACTCAATTTATATATATCAGAATTAAATTTTCTCAGAAAAGTAAATAAAATAATAACCTCCTTTTTGCAGCAGAGATATAACATTCAAAAGACAGACTGTTACTCAATAGGGAATTAATTAGAAAATGTGGCATAGGGTAATATAACAGATAAATGCTCTTCCTTTCAAGGGGCATTATTCTATACAGCTGCACCCACATGTTAATTAAATGGATCAGATTTGTATTCCACAATGTTTCTGTAGAGTGACAGCTAACATGATTTTTTTTTCTTAATTAAAAAACCTTAGCACTATGAACAAGACACAAATATTTTGGTCAGACATTTTCTATGGAATTAATGCCAGAACTAGAATTCAGTGAAAGCTTTTTACAATGAGACAATGCTTTTCAAAGATAAGGATCTGGCCCATAACAGGAATAAACAAAACTTTCTATAATTTAGGTTTCAGGGAGAAAATGTTCTCAATAAACCTTTTTATTATTCAATTGAAGAAGAATTGCAGAAGAATTTCATCAGGCATAGCTCAATTGCACTAGTGTTGCCAATTTTCTAATATATAAACAGTTTCTAAGAAGGAATCTGGAACAATCCATCTTGTATTCTTCTACCTCTGACTCACACACCCAGTAACACACATACACACAAATAGTTGCTGTAGACACTCCCAACCTTGTAGTCCTTTGAGCTTGACTTCAGTGACTTCATGAATTTTACTTTCTTGATCACAATGTGTCTGTTGTTTTCCATTCCCTTTTTTGATTTCCTGTTGTACCATACAGTTTCTTAATGCTTGTGGTCTCATTTTTAAGGCCCTGTCCCACTGCACTTACGGATGCAAAGAGGATGTAAAACGTTAAAAAAAAGGTTGCCATCCATTGGAAAATGCTATGCATCCATTGTGTACTCATTGCATATGTGTTTCATACGCTCTATCCATCGAGGATCCATCCACTGCGATTTCATCCGCTCAAGAATTTTTGAGCTGCACAAAACTTTGTGAACGGATGAACTTTCTGCCGTGTACAATGTAAATCTGTGACATACGAGCAACAAACATTCTTTGTCTGTTTATCATCCTCTGGGCATCCTCGCAACTCACATCCGCTGCAGCTGAAAACGGAAAGAGGGAGGAAAAAAAGGGTACATGGAACGTCTATACATCGTTAGTAGCACAGAAATAGAAAGGATGCGTATGCATCCGATCCATGCGGCATCCCCTTTCTTTCCTTTAGACGTACGTGATGCATCTGCTTCATCCACTATGTGTCTGCTTCAAAATTCTCCCCTGGAACCCCTTCGGAGGTGTCATCTGCTGTCATCCACTAGGCTTCCTATGAACATCCGTTTAACATCCCCGCTACATACTACCCACGTCCATTCTTTTCTGTTCTTTTCCATTCTGTTTATGCAAAATTTTGCCACTTTTTGAAGCGGATGACAATGGATGGAGCCACCCCCCAAATTTTGCTCATCCGCTGTGTCCTTTATGCATATGTTTTGCGTCGACCAGTGGGATCTAGCCTTTAAGTATTAAGCAGCAAGGTGATCTGGAGCACAGAAAGGAAAAATAATATATCAAAACATCACCAGCAAATTGCAAAGTTATGTCTCAGTATTAGGCTGGGAAAAGAAACCTTCAGTTTTACCCCTGGGCAAAAAGAGGTTCAAATAAGTCACAGAGATATCATCTTAACAAATACACTTATAAACAGCAAGATGAATTTTGTTTATTCTGTTTTCAAGAATCTGTATCGTAACTCTTCCTTTTGTTGTTGTTAAAACCCAAACAATAAAACTCTGTGAAGGTAAATACATGTGTCCCAGGATAATGCTTCAGGATAAAGTATAGGATCATCCAACCTGGGTCAGTCACCGAGACTACTAATGACTTAAAAGTCAATCATCAACATACCATAATCAACAACAAAAAAGCCACTTACAACAGGCACTATAAGTGCCACACTCAGAACAGCACACATACTCTGCTAGAGGGAAGTTCCTTGAAGATGGGCTCCCATACAAGTCTGAAAGCCATACAAGTCTGGTCTCCGTGACCAACCCATATTGGATCCTGCAATACTCTATGTGAATCTTGTTCCTCATACTTGGCTATTAGGTGCCTGGCAAAATTTGGGAATCAACTAATAGATGCCAGATGTTGCCATCTACCAGGGGTCTTCAAACTTGACAGCTTTAAGATTTGTGGACTTCAACTCCCTGAGTTCCTCTTCCAGTCATGTTAACTCAGGAATTCTGAAAGTTGAACTTGCCAAGTTTGAAGACCCTTGTACTAGAATAATAGAAAGAAGGAATAATATCAGGGGACAATAATATCAGTGGTTCTGATGGGGATAATGTTCCAGAAGTATCTACTTACTGAAATGATCTGACTTTCGATTTTATGAATGGATTGGCTTTATTCATACAATTTGTTAATGCAGTCCTCAGTATGTAAATGATTGCAACTAAGATTCTCACAACTTTTTGTTTGCCAAAGGATTATGGGCAAACCCAGGAAATAAAAAAAAAAACAAAACTGAGCACATACTTTAGAGTTGCTAGCAAAAGCAAAAATTATTTTGATAGAGAATTGACAGAATTCTTCGGCAATGAAAAACCATAAGGTCATGGATATATTCTTGGTCCTTTAAAAAAAAGACTATTTTTGGGAAGCCAAGATGAATTACAGTTCAGTGTAAGTATATCCACATATAGAATCATGTATACTGTTCCACATTCTGTTCTACAGGACTGTGTTGTGTCACAAGGAAGTATTCAATGCAAAAATATTCAGGACTCTTTAGCCTGAAAAAAAAGATGACTGGGTAGGGACATGATAATATTGTAGAAAATCATGCATGACAAGGAGAAGCAACACAGGAAAATGATTTTTGTCTTCATTTTTCCAAATACTAGGACAATAATTAATAAACATTTATAAAACATTATTGCATGTAACAATAGTAATAGCATTTAGACTTGCATACTGCTTCATAGTGTTTTACAGCCCTCCCTAAGCAGTTTACAGAGTCAGCATATTGGCCCCAACAATCTGGGTCCTCATTTTACTGACTCTAGAAGGGTGGAAGGCTGAGTCAACCTTGAGCCATTCAGAATCCAACTACTGGAGTGAGAAGTGAGTTAGCATGCAGTATTGTATGATAACCACTATATCACCATGGCTTTTACATGATCACTGCTTTTAATTTAAAAATTATTTTTTTAAAAAAAAAGCAGATTGGATAAATGCAAGTCAAACACATACTTCTAGTAATAAATGCTAGTGGTAATTTTGCATTAGCTTGAGAACAATTGCCAAACAAGAATGTAAACCTCAAAAAAAATTAAAAGGTTATGAAAAAGAAATTGTTCTCTGGAGACAACAACAAAGTGAATGCTTCTAAATACAGCAGTTCTATGGAGAAGCAATTGTAATTGAAGAACACATTACCAACGAAGTCTACATATGTAGCACCATATGAATTAGGCATGAAACCAAGCCGGTATGAGCCATATTAGAGTGTTTGGATTCAAAGTTTATATGTTCATTTCACTGATAAAATTAACTTTACTGATTTTTGGTGGATGACCATGATAATGTGAAAGATACAGAATTCTGAACGAATACACAAATAGGATCAAGCTGGTAGACTTTCTCCAGTAATTCCAGCTATTGCCCCAAGCACCCCAAAAGAGGGAGAATCAAAGCAGCAGTCACAGTCATCTGATTTGAGACAGATAGAAATCCCTGAATGAGAATTGGATGTATAAACTGAACCAGAACCAAGACAACAGTGAGACAACAAGATACCACAAGGAATTTCCACCTAAAATATTCTGTAAAGCGGGGAAGAAAAAAGCCATTTGCTCCAGCTGTGAAGCATACTCCCCTAAAGATGCTTTCTCAGTAACTACAAGGAAGATGCATGTAGATTACTGACTGTAAAGACTACTACTTGCAAGGTGAGATCAAGGAAGGCATTTGTATGGAACTACCACTAAAGTTTGAAGAACCTGAAAAAGAAAGATTTTCAAGCTTCAAAGGAGCATTTATGATCTGAAAGGAGGAACAGGAGCTTGGAACAAAAAAGCTGAAGCTATACAGGGCATAAAGTGGTGCTTCTGCAAAGAAAATCTGATTCCTGCCTGTTCTTGGGATTTAGGAATGACAAATGGACATTCCTTCTAAATGAAGGAAATAATCTGATTATATGCTACTAAGAGACAGAAGGTAGTCAAGGCAAGCTGCACAACATTGTGAAATACCTAAATGAAAAGTTAGAGATAAAAGAAGTAGGAAACTCACCTTGACACTTAAATGAAAAAAGAAAGGAATTTCTGAAATATAGAAGGAGTTTGATGATGATGATTATCAAAGACATTTTGGAATATTTTTTGTTAACAGAGGTCAAAGAAATGGAATAATAAGTTTGATGAAGAAACCTGCTGTATGTATCAACAGAAACAAGGCATGACATTATCACAACTATGAGAATAATAAACAGGAAAAAAACAACAACCACTACTTTGAGCTTGCTTGTTTTCTTGCAGACATTTCATTAACCTAACTAGGTATCATCAGTGTTTAGGACTAGCACTGATGTTACCTACTCATGGCAATGAAACATCTGCAAGAAAACAAGCTCAGAGAGCACCAAGTACCCATCATTTCAATCCTAAGCTACAAATATTCACCTTTATTGGTAAAAACATTACCGATACATACATTTGCTATGCAAATCCTTGGAAGATATCTGAAGAATTACCTTAAATCTACAAAATGTCAAAGTAATATGAACCAGGAATCCCAGACAGATGGTGTATATATGGATATGTAGTAGTCCAAAGACCAGAAGGATACAAGTGACTATGCAATTTGGGCAATCAGATGAATCAACTAGAAGTAGTCAAAAGTACAAAAGCAACAAAGATGTCAATGGTACAGGCATGAGTGTTGTTGAACTTTTGAATTAATGAGTAAAAGCCAGTTGAGATGTCTGAAAGTAATCATGATGTGTTCCACTCTCACAGGTACAAATGATTAAGTTTTAAATAAGTAAATTGAAATGGAATCCCTTTCTCATATAAAGAATGTGAAAAAAAGATGTCAGATATCTTAACCAATATGTTATTAATGGATCATGTTGTATCATCTAGTTCAGGAGTATCAAACTCACAGCATCAAGGCAGTGTCACATGATGTTCATGCTTTTTTTTCCCTTCACTAAACTAGTCATGGGTGTGGCCAGTGCATGACACATCTGGCCCATGGGCCGCGAGTTTGATAGACCTGATCTAGTTAGAGGTTTAAAGTTAGAGGTTTAAATAAAACAAGTTTGTTTTATTTGACAACAAGTTTCAGAGGCACAATCACTAGTAGCAACATTTGCCCTCTGAGTCAGTATCAAACATATTTGAAATCTAGAACTGATCATTTTTAACACATTGCTGTGCCACATCACCAACTGTCAAACAGCTGATAATCAGCACGCCAGTAAACAGCAATCTGACTCCATACCCATCTCCCATCTTCTGGCTAGACACCTTGTTAACCGCAAGATATACTAAACTGTGTTGCCCTTTGTTGTTTACACATACTATCCACATCTCTCTGCCTTTCTTTTGCCACTTTTCTGTGGTATTTGTCATTTGTCCTCACATCAGTGTTGTTGCTTGATGACTGTCTGGACAAGACTCTGGTTTCCTGACAGTACTTTGAGAAGTGATTAACCATTGGCCACTGCTTAGGGCTGAGAGAGTAACTGACCCAAGGCCATCAGTTGGCTTTGTGTGCAAGGCAAAATCAGAACTCCTGATCTACTGATTTCTAACCTGGTACCTTAATCTGACTGGTGCTATGTATAGACCAAATATGCTATATTCCTGGCTGGGACACTGGAGATAACTATATGGGCGGAAATATTTTCATGGAGAACATTTATTTACTATAGCTTGAAGCAGGTAGCCCATTTCTGTACATTTTGGAACATATTTATGCAACATTACATGGAATTAGTGTCATTGCTAGGATTAAGACAAAAAATATGCAAAGCACCTTTCAGTTAAACTGCAGTGGCTACCTTTGCCAGAGAACATACTCATGCATTGGTAATTTGCATTTGTCAATATCTATGTAAATTTAATGCTGCAGACTAATTAGCATTATAAATGCTAATTTACAATGTGGTACATAAATACTAATTCTCTAACTCTCAGTAGATTCTCAGTAGCTTAGTATGGTTTTTGTGTGTGTCTCCTCCTTTCTCTGTAGTTGGTTCCAATGGTGTGAGTGTCACGACTACACTGTGACCTGAAGGATGGCATTCCTCTTCATCAGAATAAACTCTGTCTCATAATAATATGTGTGGTCTATGTCAATTTGCTGTGAGGTGAAGCTCTACACATTAACCACAATTCATGTGATTGAGTTCGTATGAATAATTATCATGAAAAATGGTAATCATGGGTAATAAGGTTAATCGGGGGCAATGAAGGATAATGAAAGGAAATTATTATAAATATCGAATCCCGGGAAACTTGGGTTAGATCCAACTTTATTTTGTTTGCTTAGCTATTATCTTGGACTCCTTGCGGAGGAAGAAATAAACAATAAGCTTTTGTGTTACCAAATACTGAAGCGAAGAGTATCTTATTTTCTCCCTGCATTTGTGCCAAAGAGTAGCTGAGAGGAAAGTTGGATCTCTTACATCCTATAATATTTCGTTACCTATGATATTATGGCTGAAGGTACTGCTGTTGATGGAGGTTTTGAGGACGTTTCGGAGGTGGATGCGAATAATGCTCTTCTAAAGGCTGGCATGGTACCTGAGCAGCCCTCAATTCAGATGGACAATAATATGGTGTCTTTGGAAAGTGGACAAACAGATAATGCGAGATGTGAAGAGGATCCTCAACCTGTGGTATGGCTAAAGATCCGGAAGGAATGGAAAGCGGGGAAAAGTTTCACAAAAGAAACCTCCTACTTTTATGACACTGACCTCTCAGACGTTTGAGAAGTGGAGAGAATGATGGATTGCTGATGAAGATGAATGTAGTACTTCTACAACCAGTTTAAATACTAGTACGTTGGAACTGCTCTGTGTCAAGTATGGTAACTTAAGTATTCATAATTCTACTCCCCCAACCATTTGGGAAAGTCCAGGGAGGGGATTTAGAATGGAAGACACATTTTTCTTTAGTTCAAGTGCCAGATATAGCAGGGAGATGAGTAGGAGGAGGTCGGAGGGAGCATTTTCTGTGGAAGTAGATGAATCATTAGCAGATGTAGTAGGAGTATCAGGAACTCGAAGTAAAACCTCTAAACCAGTCCCAGGTTCCAGGGTTGAATTTAGGAATGTGCAAATGAGAAATAGACAAACAATTCACTCCTGGATCCATCAGGCACATCTGGATATTGTCCCCAAAGAATGGTTTGGGGTGGCCCTCCTCTTATAAACACTTCCTTTGATGGGAACCCTCATAGGTTAGCATTATTTTTAAGCCAAATTGTGAACCACCTAGAATTATATTCAAATTGCTATCCTTCTCAATGGTCTATTATAGTTGCAATAACTACAGTGTTAACAGGTGATGCTGCCGATTGGGCTGCAGAGTTGCATAGTATGCATGCAAAGGAATTGATTGATGTTGGTTTGTTTTTGGATGCACTCAAAGTTCAATTTGAAGATAGGTCAAGGATACATCAATATGAAGAAGCATTAATGTAATTGAAGCATTAATGTCATTGAAGCAGGATGGGAGGCCTACTGTGGAGTATGTCAGAGAATTTTGGAAATTAGCAACTAGGTTGCACACCTGGGCAGAAAGACTATTGATTAGAGAATTTAGATCTGGTTTAGATAGAGGACTGAGATAGGCTTATCTTTATAGGGGGATCCTCCAGATATTGAGGGAATGATATAAAACAGTTGTGGAGTTGGATGTGGGAATGAGGGAGTCCTACATTTGGAGGGCCCAAAAGACAACCAATAGGAGCAGTAGCATCACAGGGTAAAGTGGGGGGGAGGAGACTAAAAGGATTGGTAGGTGAATAGGGTCCATGAGGTGTTTCCGACGCCAAGGTCTGGGACATAGGGCAATGGAGTATCCATCTATAGAACAAGATAAAAGAAAACAGGTGGCTCACATTCCTAGCACCACAAGTAGTAACTTATCAGGTGGTATCGTACCCCATGGTACAAAACAAGAGACAGTTACCTCTGAAAGATCTCAAGGGTGTCACAAAAAACAAACATGGAAGTAATGACAAATAGACATGAGAGGAAAACACTTGGTGGCAAACAACTACCTAAGGTAGTCTCAGGGTTATACGATAGTGGAGATGACAGTCCGGATGAGGATGATTTGGTGATAATCCTGTGTGTCCAATTGTTATACCAGTAGTATTCAAAAATCTAACAAGCAAGGTGAGGGGTCAGTATGGAGCATTAACAAGCAAATTGAGGGTCAGTATGGAGCATTAATTGACACTGGATGCACTAGAAGTTTAATTAGTAAAAAAGTGGTCGATGAATTACAGTTAGAAGTGGAAGAACTGCCCAAACCTATTTATTTTGAACAAGTTCATTATTAGGTGGGAGTCCTGCTACAATAATGACAATTCCTATCAAACTAGAGATAAGGAGTCATTGGGAGACTTTACGATTTATTGTTGTACCACAGATGAGGGAGGCATTAATTTTAAGTCTAGTATGATTTGATAAATGGAAGCCAAATATATGATGGGAAGATGGTTTTAGGAACTTACGAAGTGCACTTGGCCCTATGTCCCCTCCATATGTAAATAATAGGGAAGTTGTAACAGCTATAGATGATTCTGAAGAACTACGTTATCCAGAGGAATATAAAGACCTAGAAGATGTGTTTAGCGAAAAAGATTGTGAAACATTACCACCACACAGAACAACTGATTGCGCCATTGATTTAATTCCTGGAGCAAAGTTTCCAAAACCAAGAATGTATGCCATGACTCCAAAAGAGATGGAGGAAATGAAACAATATACAGATAAAAATTTGGTGCATAGATTTATTCAACTCGGGAAATCACACATAGCTGCCCGTTTTATTTTGTGAGAAAAAAGATGGAGGATTACTTCTTGATTTTCGTGGGTTCAATGCTATTTGTATAGACAATATATATCCTTTACCACTAATCAACAATTTGTTTGCAATGTTAGTGACTGGCAGGTATTTTACAAAATTGGACTTACAATAAGCCTACTATCAAGTTTAAATACGAGAGGGGAACAATGGAAAACTACTTTTAATTCCCCCCTTGGAAATTTTCAGTTTAACATTATGCCATTTGGTTTGCAAGGGGCACCCGCTGTCTTCATGCAACTTATAAATAAAATATTACAGAACATTTATATCATGGCATTCTAGTATATTTAGATGATATTTTAATTTATACCAAAACAATGGAGGAACATGTGGCCTTAGTGAGGAAAGTTCTGAAAAAATTACTTGATGCCAGGTTATACGTGAAACTTTTGAAGTGCGGGTTTCACTGTATGTCGTTGGATTATTTGGGGTGCAGAACATCCAATAAAGGAATAGAAATGGATCCCAATAAAGTCAGAGCTGTAGTTGATTGAAAAGAGCCAAAAACACGAAAGCAATTACAAAGTTTTTTTGGTTTTGTGAACTTTTACCAGCAGTTTATTCTAAAATTCGTGTAAATTGCTTTACCACAAACAGAATTGTTAAAAACTAAACATCAAGCGCCAAAATCCAGACGAGTCAATTCATTGTATGGTCACAGGAATGTCAGTGAGCATTTGACAATCTGAAAGCTTTATTTGCTCAAGAGCCCATTTTAAAACATCCTGATTCAACTAAAAGTTTTGTAATGCAAACTGATGCAAGTGATGTGGCTGTGGGGGCTGTCCTCTTACAGTACAACATTGATGGACAATTACAGACATGTGCATATACATCCTGGAAATTTACAGTCACAGAACGTAGGTGGGCTATTTGGGAAAAGGAGGCTTTCGCTGTAAAATGGGCACTTAGTACATGGAGACTCCTATTAGAAGGGTTGAAAGAAAAAAATTGAAGTTTGCACGGATCATAAAAATTTACAAGCATTATAGAAACTGAGAAAATTATCCCTAAAACAAGTAAGATGGAATTTGTATTTTAAACGTTTTGATTTCCAGTTGCAATATGTTTTGGGAGGTAAAAACTTCATGGTGGATGCACTATCTAGACTACCTCAATACAATATGTCTAGAGACAAAGTTATTCAGCCCATGTTCTCTGTAGGACTGTCACCTGAACAAATTTAGATGTTGACCATAAAAGAGATAACTAAAAGGAATTAGAAGAGGCTACAAAAATGGATGTATGGATAAAAACAAATAATAGTGCCTGTTTACATAAAGATGGATTGTATTGGAGAGGGGATAAAATATATGTTCCATCAAATTGTAGGAAAAAGATATTATCCCAATGTCATGATGTAAGGCAGGCTAGTGTTAAAAACACTACATTTGGTAAGGCGGAAATTTTGGTGGTCACATATGAGATCAGACATTGAACAGTACCTTAAAGAATGCCATATTTGTGCTACTACGAAACCTCAAGTAGAAAAACCTTTAGAACTATTAGAAACTGTATCAGATCCAAACCGGCCATGGCAAGATATAGCCATGGACTTTATTGTGGAGTTGCCCAGCAGTAATGGATATACAGTAATCTGGACTATTATAGACTTGTTTTCAAAACAAGCTCACTTTATACCATGTAAAGGATTACCTTAGGCAACAAAATTAGCCAACCTGTTTATAAAACGTGTATAGATTACATGGCACACCTAGGAGTATAATTTCGGATAGAGGTGTGCAATTCACAGCATGATTTTGGAGAGCATTTGAACGCCTTTTAGGATGCCCTCAAGGTATTAACTCTGCACAGCATCCTAGCACCAATGGTGCTACTGAAAGAGTAATGCAATGATTGAAAGGTATTTGAGATCATATATATCTTATCAACAGTGAGAATGGGCTGATTTACTTCCATTTGCTGAAGTAGCATATAATGATGCTATACATGAAAGCACAGGATATAGCCCATTCCAGGTAGTAAATGGGATAGAATTTGTGCCAATCCCTGATTTACAATGTGATGAACAACAACCCATACGTGTCCAAATGTGGTCGAAAAAAATTCAGGATAGTTGGGATAAAGTAAGAGACTCAATAAAACAGCACTAGATTATAAACAACAAGCAGACAAGAAAAGAAAAGAGTATAAAGCATTCAAACCTGGAGATCATGTTTACCTATCAACTAAATATATAAAATTATACCTAAATAGGTGAAAATTGGGACCAAAATATATTGGACCTTTCCAAATTATGAAAGTGATAAATCCCGTAACTGTAAAACTTAAATTGCTACCACGTTTAGATTGAATACATCCTGTATTTCATGCGAGTTTACTTAAGCCTGTAGAATACATTGATATACCTAAACTTGAGGAATCTGTAATAGCTAAAGATGTAACCCATGATGAAATTGATAAATTTCTAGATTTGCAGATATGTAGAAAAGTGTTACAATACTTAGTGAAATGAAAAGGATATCCTGAAACAGAAGCAACCTGGGTGAAAGAAGCAGATATGTGTGCAAATAGATTGATAAGGCAATTCTATACCAAATATCTTGATAAACCTGGACCACAAGTAGAGACATAATTAATGATATAATGTATATTGTTTTATAGACTGGTTCCTGGTAGAGGGGGACGCATGTCGCGACTACACAACCAACACATTTGCATCGAAGCCACAGCGACTTGAAGGATGGCATTCTTCTTCATCATAATGAACTCTGTATCATAGTAATATGTGCGGTCCATGTAAAATGCTGCGAGGTGAAGATCTACGTATTAACCATGATTCATGTGATTGAGTTCATATGAATAATTATCATTAAAAATGGTAATCATGGGTAATAAGGGAAATTGGGGTAATGAAAGGTAAAGGCCCTGTCACACTGCAAAAACGGATGCAAAGAGGAAGCAAAACGGAAAAAAAACCTTGCCATCCGTTCTAAAACGCGATGTACTCACTGCCTCCGTTTTGCTTCCTCTCAATCCGTCCAGCATCCGTTTATTGACGTTTCATCTGCTCCAAAAGTTTTGGGCTGCCTAAAACTTTTGCATGGAAAATGTTTCCAGTTCGTCCGTTCTGCATCTGCTACGCATCTGCTACGCATCCGTTCTGCATCCGTTACGCATCTGCTATATCCGCTAGGCATCCGCTGCGCATTGGCGCAACTCCAACCGCTCCAACGGTAAACGGACACAGGGAGGAAGCGGAACGACGCAGAACAGATGCAGAACAGATGCCTAGTGGATGCAGAACGGAAACAAAGCGTTTAAAACGGAAAAAACGTTCGTAGAGGGGACCTATCTCGGATATTAAGGATGCCTAGAGGATGCCTAGAGGATGCCTGGAGGATGCCTAGAGGATGCAAAGGGACACATATACTACCTATAAAAAGAAGGAGCAACTCGTCTGCATCTCACTTTCAGATCAGCAGCCCACCAGAGCAGACCTCTGCAGCCTTCATCTGACTCTTCCTCTTCCACAGCATCCAGTCATCTCCACCATGGATTGCGACAAAATCCTTTTGGCAGCCAACATCCTTCTGCATCACTGCGAAATCATCAACAGTCTCTGTGAACTCTACTACGGGAAGAAAAGGAGGCACCCAAAAAAAGTCTGGGTCCAAAGATGGTTAGCCAGAAGAGCACAGTACCAACTTTACGACAAGCTGATGGTGGAGCTCAGGAGCGAAGACACTCGTGCGTTCCAGAACTTCATGAATATGCCTCCAGCCATGTTTGACGAAGTTGTGCAGTGCCTGACACCCAGGTTGAGCAAGACAAAAACCAACTTCCCACTCAGCCTGGAACCTGGGCTCAGGGTGGCACTCACTCTGCGCCACCTGGCCTCAGGGACCCCCTACAGGAGCATGCAGTATGGCTGGAGGATGCCACCCAGCACCATCAGCTTTGTTGTCAGAGAAGTGGTGCAGGCCATCATCGAAGAATACAAGGAGGAGCTCCTCCAGTGCCCCTCCACTGAAGAAGGATGGAAGAAAGTTGCAGAGCAGTGGTATCAAAAGTGGAACTTACCCCACACTGTTGGAGCCATCGATGGCAAGCACGTGGCCTGCAAGGTTCCAGCCAACTCAGGGTCCACTTATTTCAATTACAAGGGCTTCTTCGGCATCATCCTCTTCGCCATGGTCGATGATGACTACAAGTTCATGTACATCAATGCTTCAGGCAACGGGTCATCTTCAGATGCCCAGGTATACAACAACAGTAACCTCAAGGAGGGGCTGGAAAGCAACCTCATGGTGGGCTTCCCAGATCCAGAACCCCTGCCCAACGACACACAAGATGTGCCCTACTTCATTGTGGGGGATGACGCCTTCTCCCTCTCAACCTACCTCATGAAGCCCTACACCTCCAAATACCTCACCCGTGAAGAGAGGATCTTCAACTACAGGCTGTCCAGGGCAAGGCGGCTGGTGGAGAACGCCTTTGGCATCCTGGCCGACAGGTTCCAGGTACTTCTCAACACCATGCAGCATCACCCACAGAGCATGAGGAGGATCGTTGAAGCTTGCTGCATCCTGCACAATCTCATGCGCACCCACTACCCAGTCTTGCAGAACAGGCTCGTGGACCTCCAGCAAGGCAATGGGGACATGGAGCCTGGGGAATGGAGGCAAGGGTGAAACCTGATCGACACTGAGGATGTGCAATGGCCCAACAGAGCCTCACATGAGGCAAAGAAGCAGCGCAACCTTCTGAAAGACTGGTGCAACTCCCCAGCTGGAGCGGTGGAGTGGCAAGACAGGATGGTAGATGCTTAATGGATGCTTCCTTCAGCCTGTCTCATCACACGGATGAGATTGGGCCATGTATGTTTGGTTGGCCTACAATGAACAGGGCGTTTAATAAAGAGTTGTGTTTATGTTGACATGTGTGGATCAATGCTTACATGGTAATTGATAAGGACCATAGGGGTGGCACCTGGGAGGGTGGACCATACAGTCCCACTATGCTTGCACTGGAGATTTATCTATCCCACAGATATCTTAACCCATCCCAAAGCTATTCCTGCCCATCCCACAGCTATCTTAACCCATCCCAAAGGTATCCCTGC
>BLBF01000052.1:20551088-20566595 GCA_015471245.1 Laticauda colubrina
AGAGAGAGAGAGAGAGAGAGAGAGAGAGAGAGAGAGAGAGAGAGAGAGAATACAACTATTGTCAAATAAGGCCTCAAGAGAGCTTATTTACTTTTAAAAGTTGTATCGCAAGGTAAATATCACCAAGTACACTTTCTATTCAGGCAGGACTATAGTATGTAAAGGCTTAAGCTCACTGAACTCTTCACCTTAATTAATTAGAAGTTTTTGAAATTACAGTGATATCATAGACATCACTTGATTTATTCCTAGGTAAGCATGCTGTGGATTGTTGCCTTGTTTGCACATGATGTTTTCCAGCATCTGATCCTGGCAAGCATAATATTTAAAAGATACAGGCAAATCCTAATATAAACCAACTTTCCAAAGCAATGTGGCCTCTGTTATCAAATGACTTTGATTCAAAAAGAATGAATTACTGCATCTGAAAAGCAATATTCTTTATACAAGATTTCAGGAAATGTAAATTTGCCTGGAAAGATTTATGAGTTGTACTGACATGCTAAATTGTTGCCTACCTCAAGAGTTTAAAGGCAACTTGACTTTAAAGACTGACCTCCCATTTAAACATATTGCCAAAAAAAATCTTCTGGAAGATAAAGATAAATGTGGCCACCTTTGATCATCTCTGCTGATCCCTACCACTTTAACAATCAAATGCAGAGTATTTGAAGTTGACTAAAATATTACTCTCTTGTATTATCTCTAGGCAGTTGTCATAAAATGTAAGAAAATTCTCAATAAAGCAGCAATATTGTCACAGTATTTCCCCTCCCTTCCAGACTGAACTACACCCATTTTCAGCCACAGATGGCAGCTGTTTAAAATGACTAATGTCAGGACAAATAATTGTAAGATCTCTTTTGGCTTTTTGTGAAAGAGACTACATTTTTATTTTAAAGATTTTACATCTTTACATTTGTCTTTCAATCAGTACAGTAAAAGGATTTGTATACAATATTGGGAGAAAGGAAGGGAGGATTCCTTCACTTGGAAGTAGCTGCAGTATGAGGATTGGAGAAAAACTGTCTCCCGAGTGTCATTCTCTCCATCTGGGTTTTTCTTCTAAGAGAAGAATTGCCTCTCTTGGCAATGGTGGAATCAGATGATTATTTTTTGACAAGAAGTTGTAAGTTTCTTGGCAATGGTAGAATTAAATGACAAGGAGCTGCAAGATGAAGGATTGTCCCTTGTTCCTAAGATGCACGTTGAAAAGAAAGGATCTCTCTTCCATAGCAATGAAAATCAATCTTAGACTTATATACCACTCCTTAGTGCTTTACAGCCCTCTCAAAGCAATTTATAGAATCAGCATATTTCCCCCAACAATCTGGGTCCTCATTTTATCAACCTCACCAGTACGGAAGGGCAAGTCAACCTTGAGTCAGTCAGTAAAATGATCCTTGATGTCTCCCTGAAAATTCTTCCCTGAGAATTCTGTAAGAATGTTGAAACTTCTTTTTTTCATTTTGCTGCCCCTATTGCATTCCACTCTCATCATCAGCCTCAGTTAAGGGAGAAAGAGGCATTAGTCTTTGCACTAAAAATGAAGTACAGCTCCATTTTGGCTATTCAAATGCAAAATTTGTCATTCCTAACGTGCTTATCTTTGTTTTTTTCCCTGTTTTTTAATTTTAATAAATTTTTATTGAATAAATATTAAAAATGAACACAGTGTGATTTTCTTGGCCAACATTTTGGCTATACAAACTACAGTATAGAGATACACATAACAGTTAATTTACCTTTTTCCCTTATGTCATTAGTATAGTGCTAGTTGCGTATTATTTACGTTTATCTACATTTATGTACAATTATATACATATTTATAACCTGGTTTTTTATTCATCTCTTTTTTTTCTTTATGTCCTTTATACTCATGCATTTGTATCATGTCACATTTATCCATTATATTCCATTCTCTTTAGTTCACAAAACCTTAGCTTTCATTCCTACAAAGCATCATCCCTTTCTTTCTTTTTCCTTGACTCTAGCCATTGGTACATTTTACTCCAGACTTCATAATACTCTGTCTCACCCTTATCCTTGATTTCTAAAGTTAGTCTGTCCATCTCTGCACATATTAATATTTTCCTTATTATTTCACTTTCTGTAGGGGTATCTTTATTCTTCAAGTTTTGGGCATACACCAATCTTGCAGCTGTTATTATATGTATCATTAAATATATTGTTCCTTTACTGTATTTCTCATGAATAATTCCTATTAAGAACATTTCTGATCTGAACTCTACTTTCTGGTTAACCATCTCTTCTATGTAAAGGGCCTGTCACATAGGCCGATGGATGCAAAAAGTATGTAAAAAGGACGCAGGAGACGAAAATTTTTTCCATCCATTGTTATCTGCTCTCAAAAGTGCCCTGAATTTGCATAAAGAGAGCGGACAACAACGGAAAGAAACAGACGGGGGGAGGACGTAACCAGGATGTAAAGGGGATGCTCCACGGAAGCCTAGTGGATGGAAACAGATGGAAGCGGATGGCACATCCGCAGGGCTTCTGGGGGAGCACAGCGAAGCGGACGCGCAATGGAAGGAGCAGATGCCGAGCGGATGCCAAGCGGATAAAGCGGATGCATTACGGATGCCTAGCGGATGTGTAGTGGATGTAAAGCATTCACTGCGCATGAGGGGAGGATGCATTGTGTCAGCCCCGCGGATATAAAAGGATGCAGCTCGCAAGCGGGTCACCATTCACAGGAAAGACCTGCTGCCAGACACAGCTCCAGCCAACAACCATGGGGAAGAAGAGGAAGCCTATGCCATCTGCTGCCAGCCCTGGCAAGAAGGACAGGGCCACCATCCCACACCCTGGCCCTGATTCTGCTTCTGCTGGGGCTTCTGCTGCTCGGACTGACACTTCTGGTGCTGGGGTTTCTGCTGGCGCTGCTCCTGATGCTGGTGCTAGTGCTTCTGCTGGTGCTGGTGCTTCTGCTGGTGCTTACTCTGCTGGCGCTGCTCCTGGTGCTGGTGCTTCTGCTGGGGATTACTCTGCTGGCACTGCTCCTGGTGCTGGTGCTTCTGCTGGTGCTTACTATGCTGGTGCTGCTCCTGGTGCTGCTGGTGCTGCTGGTGCTGCTGGTGCTTACTCTGCTGCTGATGATCCTGGTCCTGCTGGTGCTGCTGGTGCTGCTGATGCTGCTGGTCCTGCTGGTGCTTACTCTGCTGATGATGATCCTGGTCTTGCTGGTCCTGCTGATACTCCTGGTGCTGCTGGTGCTGCTGGTCCTGTTGGTGCTGCTGGTCCTGCTTTCTCTGCTACTGTTGTTGTTGCTGCTGGTGGTGGTGGTGGTGTGGTGGAGTAGCCCCTAGAACCTCGAAGCCCCTTTGATGAGGGCCCAGATGGCCCTGCCAGAGGGAGGAAGAGGCATACACGAGAACGAGAGAGGAGGCAATACTCCATCGAAGAGGAACATGAGGATGAGGTGCTTGAATGGCTGAGGGAGAATGAGTATCTATGGCGGAAGGGACACAGGCTCTATCGAGACACCAAGAGGAAGCAGTCTGCTTGGAGAGAGAAGGCGGAGAGCCTGGGCTACACTTCAGAGGTCCTCCTCGGGTGGTGGAAGCACATGCACACCTGGTACGGGAAGCTGCACTTCAAGAAATCTGGCCAGGCCATGGTCAAGCTCACCGACAGGGAGACCTACGTGATGGCCAAGTGCAGCTTCTTGGAGGGTGACATCCGCCACTGAGGAGCAGCCCCTCTGACAACCCTCTCTCTCAGGCAGCCCACAGAGAGCCAGTCCTCTTCTGGCCAAGAGTCAACTCCTGTGTCCAGGCAGGTATCTGTGGAGCGTCCCACGACGGAGACCCCCCTGACAACTGCACTGCCCGTGGCGGAGCGTGTGGAGGACCCCCTGATGCAGTGGGAGCAAGGAGAGGGTGCTGACACCAGAGACCAACCCAAACCCACCCCCAGCTCCACCTCCACAGAAAGCAGGCAGAGAGGCAGACCGGAGGGGCAGAACCACACTGTCCTGCTGGAGATCAGGGACACCATCAAAAGCAGCATAGATCTCCTCTCTCAGCTGGTACACACTGACATACCATCCTCAAACCGCAAGCCCTTCCTCACCTACGTCAACCAGACCCTCAAGGAATTGTCCAAATCACAGTACCAGGTGATAAAGGAGAGGATCACCGGTCTTCTGCACAACCCTCCAGGCCCAGCTGACCTGCTCTGACCCAGTCCAGGTCTGCTTCTCCACCCCAGGTGATGTCACAGCCCTTCCAAGGCTTTCCACAGGCCCTCACCTACCAAGGTTATGGCTACCAGGAGTTCCAGCAGCATAGGCAGCCCTTCCCAGTCCAGGCACAGGTACATCCTATTCCACCGATGCCACCGATGCCACCCATGCCACAGATGCCACCCATGCCACAGATGCCACCCATGCCACAGATGCCACCCACGCCTCACCTCACTCACCTGCAAACCAGACAGCCCCACTACACTCCTCATTCCTCCACCCCACAGCCAAGCCCGGCCTCAGAACATCTGTCATCGGTCTTGGGACTGACACCCCATGTCATGGAGGAAGGGGCTCTCAACATCACGGGACTGAGCCAGCTCTCTCAGAGTTTCCTCCACACACCATCGCCTGTTGTCCTCTCGGGGCCAGGCACCCCAATGGTGCCTCAGACCAGCACTCCAGCAGCAGCCACCTCTACAGCACATGGACCCGTCTCCCCTGAGACTATGGGCATGCCTCAGAGTGACTGAGAAGAGTGCCAGAGACTGGATTGCTACCTGTTGACTTTATCTTTGCTTGTCTTTATCATTTTGCTTTTACAGTTTGTTATTGATAAATTTTACCTTTGCTTCACACACTTGGTTCAGTTCTTTTAGTAAATAAAGTCTTGGTGAAAACTTTTAGAAATGGTTTCAGCCTTTGCATGCTTGTGGGATGGGTAAGGATAGCTGTGGGATGGGCAGGGATACCTGTGGGATGGGTCATACCTGTGGGATGGATAAGGATAGCAGTGGGATGGGTAGGGATACCTGTGGTATGGGTAATAGCTGTGGGATGGGTTAGGATAGCAGTGGGATGGGCAGGGATACATGTGGGATATGTAATAGCTGTGGGATGGGTAAGGATAGCAGTGGGATAGATAAACCTCCAGTGCAAGCATAGTGGGACTGTATGGTCCACCCTCCCAGGTGCCACACCTATGGCCCTTTATTATCAATAACAATTTAATCATTCATCAACACATTTCAACATAAACACAACTCTTTATTTAATGCCCTGTTCATTGTAGGGCTACTCAACATACATGGCACAATCTCATCAGTGTGATGAGACAGGCTCAAGGAAGCATCCATTAAGCATCTACCATCCTGTCTTGCCACTCCACTGCTCCAGCTGGGGAGTTTCACTAGTGTTTCAGGAGGTTGCGCTGCTTCTTCCCTTCACGTGAAGCTCTGTTGGGGCCTTGCACATCCACAGTATCTATCAGGTTTCACCCTTGCCTCCATTCACCAGGCTCCATGTCCCCATTGCTTTGTTGGTGGTCCACGAGCCTATTCTGCAACACTGGGTAGCGGGTGCGCATGAGATTGTGAAGGATGCAGTAAGCTTCCACAATGTTCCTCACGGTCTCTGGGTGATGCTTCATGGTGGTGAGAAGTACCTGGAACATGTTGGCCAGGATGCCAAAGGCATTCTCCACCACCCGCCTTGCCCTGGACAGCCTGTAGTTGAAGATCCTCTCTTCACGGGTGAGGCATCTGGAAGTGTAGGGCTTCATGAGGTAGGTTCTGAGGGAGAAGGCATCATCCCCCACGATGAAGTAGGGCACATCTTGCTTGTCGTTGGGCAGCGGGTCTGGATCTGGGAAGCCCATGATGAGGTTGCGTTCCAGCCCCTCCTTGAGGTTACTGGCGTTGTATACCTGGGCATCTGAAGATGACCCATTGCCTGAAGCATCGATGTACATGAACATGTAGTCAGGATCGACCATGGAGAAGAGAATGATGCTGAAGAAGCCCTTGTAGTTGTGATAAGTGCACCCTGAGTTGGCTGGATCTTTGCAGGCCACGTGCTTGCCATCTATGGCTCCAACAGTGTGGGGGAAGTTCCACTTCTGATACCACTGCTCTGCAACTTTCTTCCAGCCATCTTCAGTGGAGGGGCACTGGAGGAGCTCCTCCAGGTATTCTTCAATGATGGCCTGCACCACTTCTCTGATCACAATGCTGATGGTGTTGTGTGGCACCCTCCAGGCCTACTGCATGCTCCTGTACGTGGTCCCGGAGGCTAGGTGGCGCAGAGCCAGTGCCACCTTCAGCCCAGGGTCCAGGCTGGGCTGGAAGTTGATGCTCTGCTTGGTCAACCTGGGTCTCAGCCGCTCCACAACTTCGTCAAACATGGCTGGCAGCATCCTCATGAAGTTCTGGAATGCACGAGAGTCTTCATTCCTCAGCTCCACCATCAGCTTCTTATACAGTCCACACTCTGCTCTTCTTGCGATCCATCTTCGGACCCAGACACTTCACCATTGTTAAATCCACACTTTCTTTTTGTATTAATGCTGTTTGCTTCAGTCCATGATGCTGATGTTTTTGTTTCTTTTAAAACTTCATTAAACACTTCTAATAATATTTGGCCTAATGGTTCCTGGAATTCTTTATATATTTTTACCAGTAGCCTGTCAGGGCCTGTCATTTTAGTCTTCTTCTGTTTTTTCGATGTTTCAATTAGATCTGACATTTTTACTTTTGCATTTAACATTTATTTCTTCTGTGATTCTGGGTAGTTTATCTTTGTTTTGATTTTGTAATGGATTGAACTATGATATCTTATGAGGTATCAAATGTGTTTTCATTTGTCAAAGTGTGCAAGTTATTTAAATCCAAAGGAATTTTTGACACTTACTGCCAAATATGGTAAAGAACAAATATTGACATCAAAATATACCAAAATATCATTTATCAAAGTAAAATAGCTACTCTCATGGAATTTGCATAAATGTTCACCCTTGTAGTTCAGATTTCAGGGTTTTGAGATCATATGAATTACTCCTAGATGGCATCTTATTTTATCATCTGGAAGCTGAGAACAATCGGAGTGTCCTCTTGGACTTGAAACTCCTGCTTTAAGAGAGAGTGACAGCCATGGCTAAGAGAGCTTTTGCAAAGCTCCTTTTCCTGTAGAAGTGTTACCACTGTTAACCAGTCATTCACATTCTTCTTACCTCACTGCTTTATTATTATAATGTGCTTTTCATATGGCTGCCCTGGAAGATCCCTCAGAAACTTCAGTTAGTCCAAATTATAAGTAGTGATAAGTTTGCCTCTAGATGCCTACATGATACCTCTGCTGCATAAACTGCACTGGAAACCATTAGGTTTTCAGGTATGTTTTCAAGAGCAATTTCTTACTCCACTCATTTTTTCCTATTGCTATTAACATTGCCCTCTCCATCCTTTACTTCTTCACTTGTTCCATTAGCTACTTCATTGTTTGCTTTAGCATCCACTCACATTTCATTCCCTTTTCCTTCTCCTCATTTTATCATTTGCATCATTATGTGCTCCACTTTAATTCTGTTGCCCCCTTTCTTTATCTTTTGTTCTTGCTCTTATTTTTGCTTTCACTCGCCTTTTCCTCTTACATACCTTTCCCATACTTTTACCATTCACCCCTTATTTATCTTTTTCTCTTCCTTTATCTCCTATTTTATTGCTCTCTCTCATTGTCTGAAGTTTCTCCTGCTCTCTAAACAGAGCAACCTGACATGTGATTCACTTCAGATATTTGCTCATTCCTGGTGCCCAAGCCAAAATGATTCTGGGCAGAAATCACCCAATGATTGGTTGGGTGAGTGAGGGAGAGACCTATAGAAGCCAAAAGTAGCCTATAAGAGCCAAACAAATCCCATTCCCTGTTGCTATCACCATGACTTCCTTCATTACAATGCAAGCTCAAATAAAGGAAGGCTGGCCATCAGACTGATCTCCTTTCTCTACAACTAGGAAAAGGGAGTTTCTATATAAACATTTTTTTTCATTCGGCAGAATGAAAAAGCAGGCAGAAGATCCTACTGATCAGAATGAACTAGATTTGTGTAAATCTGGAGCACAAGCGAAGAAACGTGAGGACAAATTGATTTGAACATGAAATAGACACTTTTAAGGGGCCATTTCATATTTTATTTCAATGGATGCCATGCAAAAGGCTGACATTGCCTCCATTCTATCTGCACAGAACACACCAGTAACAGTGGATTTTATGCATCTCCTGCATCAAAATGGTGAACAAGGATAGCTAATAGAATTAGAGACTCACTTTCATAATTCTTTTTTTAAGTTTAGCTTAATGTTGGACTGAAGTATTGGGGCAAGCTAGAAGAAGAAATCTTGGAAAGTATGTGTCCTGTTTATATGGATTTTTCAGTCCAAACTTCTTAAGAATGCATAGAAGGCATATAAAGAGGTAAAGATCAACACCTACTTGCCAGTAGTGGGTTTCAAAGAGGCTTACTACCAATTTGGTGAGTGTGGCTTGGAGGGTGCGCTTTGCACACACACACTTTACACACATGCACCAAACTTGCACTTTGCACATGCGCAAAGACATGCTACTCACCTCCTGCAATCCCTGTAGCTTCAACAGCTGATGCGCAGCAATCTGCTGTGCCATGCAAAGCAGCTGCACTTCAAAAGCAAGGAATAAAAGTCAGTATGGGAGCCCAGGCAGGCAGGTGAGCTCAACATCAGCTCGTCAGAGATAACTGGTTTGATCTCAGCCGATCTTCGGCGCTACTGGCATGCCAGAACCAGGCCGAACGGTAGAATAGCACCACTGCTACTTGCTCAATGTTTGTCCCTATTATTTGATTACTTTTAAAGAGAGTGCTATATTTCAGGTCTCAAGGAAGTTAATCTTTGGAGTCCTTAGTGCTCTCTGAGCTTCTTTGCATTACCCAACAAAGAAACAGATTGTTTATATAACACAATCTTCATCATGCTAGATCAGTCTCTAGTTTTCATTCCTTGAATATAGTCATTGTTTGGTCGAAATTCTGGAGTGGCCATTTGTAATTTGGCCAAAAGAAAATGCTGAAAAACTACTGTTCAGCTTCAACCAATATATTAAGAACTCCTGCTGTAACAGATTATATTCAGCCAGAGGCCAAAATGCACAAAAAGTTCTTAGTTGCTTTAGAATTCTGCATTAATAATGGTCTTAGATAGATAAATATGTAGCTTTTTGACCATAGATATTCTTTGTATTTGATGTCCAACATGATTATTTGAATATCTGCATCTGAGTATGAAAGGGGTATTGCCCTCAGGTATCTTCTTATTTTATTGTAATCTATGCTCTTTTTTTTTTTTTTTAAGTGTAGCTAAAGCAATAGGTGGATTCAGAAACAAGCAAATGTAATGCAAAATAAAATTCTTACTACAAATGATCCAGTTGATTATGTGTTGTAGAGGCATGGTCCATGTTAACAGTAAAAACAAATACCACAATCAAAGCCAGAAAAAAATAAAAGTAATGATTACATTCTATTCAGTATTTGAAAATTTAAAGTAGCACTATTTGTCATGTCCATGTCTTTAAAATGTGTTAAGTAATGAGCAGCTGCAAGAATACATCTTAGAATTAAATCTTCTGTTGCAACAAAAGTTTTGTCATTGTGTAATTTCAGGATTGCAAAGCCACAACCTTTGAATTGATACACCAAGGTTGTCTGACAGCTTTCTGCTGACAAAAATTAAATTGCTTCTAAGAAAACATAAACAAAAACTCAGTTCCTTTATAAGACGCTTCTGTCTCTCCCTGATTTGCAGAAATATTGAAGTGATTCCAAACTGCAGAAACTCTTAAAGATACATCAGGATTTCCAAGCAATGATAATGATTCAAATTTGTCCCTAAGGTTTTCAGAAAATAAAATAATCTGATTAATTATGACATTAAAATTGTACATATAATTAGGCTATCCAAAAATAGTCCAAAATAGTGAAAAGAGTGCCATTTATTTTCATCCTTTCCTTATTAAATATTTCTGTTTTCCCTGATCTGGCCTTGTATTCATTACTTTAAATGTTAATTGATTTAATTGTTGGAAAATCATGTTTATTTGCAGCTTCCTAATATGTCATCTTAGGGCAATTATCTTCCAATTAATATTAATATATCATAGTTTTGATCAGTAGTGATTTGAACAACACTAGGCAACTCAAACTCATCCAAAGTAAACTTTAATTGAGGAATGTCATTTTTGCAAAAGAGAATAAGATTTTTGTTACTTTAGGTAAAATAGAAAAATCTAGTAGACAGTGCTTATATCATACACTTTGTTTTTAAAAGCACATTGTTATAAAGTAAATATTTTCTTTTTTACCTCTGCTGTTTTTTTTTTCTATTGCTTTTTATTGTTATGTGACTTTTAAATACAATATTAATGATTGGATAGCTTATCTAATTTTTCATGTAGACTTTTGTTATAATATGAGGGATTGACCTTCCTGGAATCATCATCAGATACTAGGCACCTGAGCCCACAGGTAGATTGGGAGCATAGCAAACATCTCAGAAAGGACTCTCCCTACTTTTCTGGACTATAAGATGAGGAGTGGGAGAGAAGCATATTCAGATTTGCAAAATTATGGTAATGTAAACTATAAGTAAAGCTAAAGCTAGTATTTCTGGGGGTGCTTGCCTGGACTATCTCACAAAGCGAACTATGTAGCATTTGCATATTTTTCCTCATAAAATTTGGCATTCATTATATTTCAATCTCATCTTTCTTCTAGGATTACACAGTGTTACATTTCTTTTGCCCACATTAGCCATGTAAAATAGGTTGATCTGAAAGCTAGTGAGTGCGTCCACTTCTCCCAGTCAGTTTCTTTGGCTTAGGAAGGACTCCTGTCTGAGCCAATACAATACTTTGCAATTTTAATTAACTGGTTTCCATTCCCAACTATGTGGCAGTGCTGCCTATAGGACTAAATGACAAGGTTGTCCCAACTTTATAAAAGACATTTGTCTTTCTTTCTTCTTTTCTTCAATATGGGGCAGAGGACAAAATAGAGATAATAAAGTTCTGATTGGGTTAGATAGTGTTTATCTTGATTATATATGATAATAATTCTCACATAGAAAGGTTCACCTCATTTTAAAATATTTTTATGTTTCTATGTACTGGAATTTGTGCTTGTGTAGATGAAAACAAATCAGCTTCCATGTGTTGTCTAAAGCCATGTAGTCCAAATATTGTGCAATCTTCTGCTCACATTCAGGCTGAATATTCAAATGCTACAAATGTGTTTTGTGAAAAGCTGCCTATATAAACACACATAGATGCCCACTCTTAATATCTTTGAATTCAGCAGGTATTTTGTATATTAAATATTCAGTAGTTATAAGAGCATTGGGATGAAAATGTTTACCAGCTCCCTGGTAAATCAGTATTACTCATGTTCCTAAGCTATCTGCAATCAGAAGACTATTCGAAGAGTGCTCTGCTTAACAAAGAGGTGGGGAATGATGACCCTTTTATGACTTGTGGTCTTTAACTCCCAGAATTCCCGAGCCAGCCCATAAGTTATAAAGGGACCAATGTTCCCCACCAGCCATGTTATAAACAGATACTACTCTCCTGATGTAGATGACAGTCATGTGCAGACCCTTCTATCTACCTAGAGAACTGACAGTGGTGATTTTTACAGCTGTTTACATACCTCCTGAAACAAATATTTCCACTGCTCTTGCATATTTGCATATTACAATAAATAAACAATTTAAGGCTTATCCTGATGGGGCTCATATGGTGATTTTAATAAGGCATGCTTAAAGACTGTATTTCCCTAATTTACTCAGTATGTGACATGTGCCACTAGGGAAAACAACACAGTTGATCATGTGTACTCTAATGTAAAGCATGCATATAGAGCAGTGTCCCTTCCACACCTGTGACTTTCAGATCATTTATCACTGTTCCTTATAGCAGCATACAACCCCCCACCCCCCCCAAGAAGGAAAACTAAGCCTGAAATCAAACTCATCGATATCTGGCTGGAGGGAGCATTTAATTAGCTCCAGGATTGTTTCTCAAATACTAATTGGAACTTATTTGAACAAGAGGATTTGGAGGAATATACAAAAACTGTATTGTTTTACATCTTTACCTGTGTGGATACTATGAATAACTGCACCCGGATTTTTCCAAACCAGAAGCCCTGGATGAACAAGGATGTACAATTACTTTTCAGGACGCATGATATGGCATTCAGGTCTGGGGACAGGTTTGGTATAACAAGGCAAGAGCGGAACTGAGGCGGGGCATTAAGGAGGCAAAAAAGGGCTATAAAAGGAAGATTGAGGACTACTTCACAAATAATGATCCACAGTGGGTTTGGCAGGGAATTAAACACATCACTAATTACAGGGACAGCAACCCCATATCAATCAATAAGGACACATCACTGGCAGAAGAACTGAAGTGCTTTTTTGCTTGATTCAAACTGAATAGGTCCTCAGACACACTGCCTCTACAAACCACCGGTACTTAGCTGTTCACAGTACAAGAGTATGATGTGAAGTAGGTGATTAGAGCAGTGAATGTGAAGAAGGCCCTGGTCCTGATGGGGTACCTGGGAAGGTACTCAAAGTATGCGCTAACCAGTTCACAGGTGTGTTTACAAATATTTTTAACCTTTCTCTCACACAAGCCATTGTTCCTCTTGCTTCAAAACTTCCATTATTATTCCAGTTCCCAAAAAGCCCTCTCCTGATGCTTTAAATGATTATAGACCAGTCGTTCTCACACTCATAATCATGAAGTGTTTTGAGAGACTGGTCTTAAAATATATACAGGATTGCCTCCCATCGACTCTTGACTCATACCAGTTTGCTTATTGGAATAACAGATCCACAGAGGATGCTATTACCATGGCTCTCCACATTGCATTGGACCATCTGGAGCATAGTGGGAGCTATGTAAGGATGATTTTCATTGATTACAGCTCAGCTTTTAATCCCATCATTCTGGATATACTGATTAAGAAGTTGCTGGAAATGGGCCTCTCCTCTCACATCTGCTGTTAGATAAGGGACTTTCTTACTAACAGACCCCAAACCATTAGGATTAGCAGCTACTTTTCCACCACTCTTGCTCTTAGCACTGGCTCTCCACAGGGCTGTGTTCTGAGCCCCCTTTTGTATTCACTGTACACATACGACTACACTCCCTCTTGTCCCACTAATTTTATAATAAAATTTGAAGATAACACCATATTGGTGGGACTCCATATCAGGAGAAGACAAGATGGCCTATAGGTCAGAAGTTCTCAGACTGGTCTTGTGGTGCAAGAGTCATAACCTCACCCTGAACATCAAAAAGACCAAAGAATTGATTATAGACTTCAGAAGATGCAAAGCAGAGCCTTGCCCACTATATATCAAGGGAGACTGTGGAAAGAGTTCATAGTTTTAAATTCCTTGGAACTCATATTTCTGACAAACTTACTTGGTCAGTTCACACTTTGGCCACTGCAAAGAAGGCCCAACAGTGTCTGCACTTTCTGAGGTTGCTGAAAAAGAGTGGCCTGGGTGAGAAGTTGCTGGTTACTTTTTACCATTCTCCCATTGAGAGCATTTTAGCATACTGTGTAATGGTGTGGTATGCTGGATGCTCTGCAGTGGAAAAGAAGATGCTCCAGAGAGTTATAAACACAGCACAAAAAATCATTGGTTGCTCTCTTTCTTCTCTAGAAGAGATTGCGAAGACCAGACTCCTCTCTAGAGTTCTAAAAAACTCCACAAACCGTTCTCATCCTGACATTCATATTTTGTACTGTTACTACTAGGGAGGCATTATAGATGTCTTAATAGATTGAGAAATAGTTTCTTTTCCAAGGTTCTAATTGTCTTGAATCAAACAGTGCATTTGTGATTTCTTCTTCTTCTTCTTCTTCTTCTTCTTCTTCTTCTTCTTCTTCTTCTTCTTCTTCTTCTTCTTCTTCTTCTTCTTCTTCTTCTTCTTCTTCTTATTATTATTATTATTATTATTATTATTATTATTACCATTATTATTACCATTATTATTACCATTATTATTATTATTTTAATTTTTAAATACTCTGTAGTATGAATGTGATGTGGTGTTTGGACCACTGTGCTGGAATAGCTTTCAAATTTCATTGTATTCATAGAATGCAATGATAATAAAGGTATTCTTCTTCTTCTAACTTTTAAATGAAATATTCTCAACGATATTTTGATCCAGAAGAATTATCTGTGGTTTGAGCAGCCCTAGTCTAAAGATTGGGCACTACACATGTTTTTTGAATCCTTTCATGCCCTTCTTTTAAAATATCATAGACAGGGGTGAGATTCAAATTTCTTAACAACCATTTCTGTGGGTGTGGGCTAATTTGTGGGTGTGGCTTGCTAACTGGGCATGGCTTGTATGTAAATATTATAAATATTTATGTAAATATTGAATTTTTTTATAAAAAAAGAGCAACTTTTACCCAAAATCAGGCAAAGCAGGCAGGCAGATTGAGTTGGTCACATAATCACAGATTCATTCAGAGATCTATCTATCTGCCATTGGTTAGCTCAGTCTGTCACATAAAATATGCTTTGCAAGCAAACTCACAAAATTAACTCACAACACACTATGTATGTAAATATTCTTTTTTTAATTAAAAAAGAGAGTAACTATTCCCCAAAATCAGGCAAAGCAAGTAGGCAGATTGAGTTGCTCACAGAATCACAGATTCACTTAGAGAGCTATCTATCTGCAATTGGCTACATAAAGGCTAGGTCACATTGGCCGACGGATGCAAAACGTATGCAAAAAGGACACAGCAGATGAGCAAAATTTCGGGGGTGGCTCCATCTGTTGTTATCCGCTCTCGAAAGTGCCCCAACTTTGCATAAACAGAATGGAAAACAATGGAAAGGAACAGATGTGGGGAGGATGTAGCGGGGATGTAAAGCGGATGTTCGTCGGAAACCTAGCAGATGAAAGTGGATGGAAGCGGATGACACATCCACAGGGGTTCCGGGGGAGAATAGCGAAGTGGACACATAGCAGAAAGAGCGGATGCGTAGCGGATGACGCGGATGCATCACGGACGCCTATAGGATGCATAGCGGATGTGTAACGCATGCATAGCGGATGCATAGCAGATGCATAGCGGATGCAAAGCGTTCACTGCGCATGCAGAGAGGATGAATTGTGTCAGCTCCACGGATATAAAAAGATGCAGCTCGCAAGCAGTCAGCATTCAGAGGAAAGACCTGCTGCCAGAGACATCTTGAGAGAACACCATGGGAAAGAAGAGGAAGCCTGTGCCTACTCCTGCCAGCCCTGGCAAGAAGGAAACAACCACCATCCCACCTCCTGGTGCTGACTCTGAAGCTGCTGCTGCTGCTGGTGGTGGTGGTGGTGCTGCTGCTGCTGGTACTTCTACAGCTGCTGGTGCTACTGGTGCTGCTGGTGCTACTGGTGCTGCTGGTGCT
>BLBF01000052.1:20566605-20584829 GCA_015471245.1 Laticauda colubrina
CTGCTGGTGCTACTGGTGCTGCTGGTGCTACTGGTGCTGCTGGTGCTTCTCCTGCTGGTGCTTCTCCTGTTGGTGCTTCTCCTGCTGCTGCTTCTGCTGGTGCTGGTGCTTCTTCTGCTGCTGTTGCTGCTGTTGCTGCTGGTGCTTCTCCTGCTGGTGCTTCTCCTGCTGGTGATTCTCCTGCTGGTGCTTCTCCTGGTGCTGCTGGTGCTTCTCCTGGTGCTGCTGGTGCTTCTCCTGGTGCTGCTGGTGCTGCTGGTGCTGCTTCTCCTGCTGGTGGTGGTGGTGCTTCTCCTGCTGCTTGTGCTGTGGTGGACAAGCCCCAAGGCCCTCAAAGCCCTGCTGCTGAAGGCCCTGAAGGCCCTGCCAGAGTGAGGAAGAGGCTAGGGAAGGAGAAGGGAGAGAGGAGACAGGACTCCATTTCCGAGGACCATGAGGAGGAGGTGCTGGAATGGCTGAGGGAGATCGAGTACCTATGGAGGAAGGACCACAGGCTCTATCGCAACACCAAGAGAAAGCAGGCAGCTTGGAGATAGAAGGCGGAGAGCCTGGGCTACACTTCAGATGTCCTCCTGGGGTGGTGGAAGCACATGCACACCTGGTATGGCAAGCTGCACCTGAAGAAATCCGGGCAGGCCGCTGTCAAGCTCACTGACCGGGAGACCTATGTCATGGCCAAATGCAGCTTCCTGGAGGTTGAGATCCACCACCGAGGAGCAGCCCCTTTGTCAACCTTCTCCCTTAGACAGCCCACAGACAGCCACTCCTCTTCCAGCCAGGAGACAGCTACTGTGTCCAGGCAGGTGTCTTTGGAGGGCCCCATGACAGAGACCCCCCCAACAGCTGCACTCCCCATGCCGTAGAACGTGGAGAATCCACTGTCTCAGATGGAGCAAGAAGAAGCAGCCACCAGAGACCAACCCACCCCCACCCCCAGCTCCACCTCCACAGATAGCAGGCAGAGGGGCAGACTGGAGGAACAGAGCCACACTGTACTCTTGGAGATCAGGGACACAATCAAAGCTAGCACAGATCTTCTCTCCCAGCTGGTCCACTTCAACATACCATCCTTGAACCGCAAGCCCTTCATCACCTACGTGAGCCAGACCCTCAGGGACATGCCTGAGGCCCAGTACCAGGTGATGAAGGAGAGAATCACAGCTCTTCTGCACCACCCTCCAGGCCCAGCTGAACCTACTCCTACCCAATCCAGGTCTGCTCCTCCACCCCAGGCAATGTCACAGCCCTTCCATGGATTTCAACAGCCCCTCACCTACCAAGGCTACCACGACCAGGACTTCCCACAGCAGAGGCAGCCCTTCCCAGTCCAGGCCCAGGTTCCTTGGATGCCACAGACACCACAGACACCTCACCTCACCCAGCTGCAGACCAGACAGCCCCACTACACTCCTCCTTCCTCCACTCCACAGCCAAGCCCCTCAATGGACAATCTGTCATAAGTCTTGGGTCTCACATCCCAGGTACTTGATGAAGGGCCTCTCAACCTCACGGGACTGAGTCAGCTCTCTGAGAGCTTCCTGAACACACCATCCCCTGTTTTACTCTCGGGGCCAGGAACCCCAATGGTGCATCAGACCAGCACTCCAGCCACAGCCACCTCCACAGTCCCTGGTTCCTTTACATCTGAGACCATGGGCATGCCTCAGAGTGACTGAGAAGAGTGCCAGAGACTGAGTTGTTACCTGTTCACTTTATCTTTGCTTAAGACACTTCACTTGGGTCATTTTGCTTTTTAATAAAGTCATACAGTTTGTTATTAATAAAGGTTATCTTTGCTTCACACACTTGGTTCATTTTTTTTACTTAATAAAGTGTTGGTGAAAACTTTGAAAAAATAGTTAAGCCTTTGCATGCTTGTGGGATAGGAAAGGATAGCTGTGGGATGGGTCAGGATAGCTATGGGATGGGTAAGGATAGTTGTGGGATGGGTAAGGATAGCTGTGGGATAGATAAACCTCCAGTGCAAGGATAGTGGGACTGTACGTCCACCCTCCCTGCTGCCACACATAAGGCCCTTTTTTATCAATAACAATTTAGTCATTGATCAACACATTTCAACATAAACAAAGCTCTTTATTAATGCCCTGTTCATTGTAGGGTCACTCAACATACATGGCACAATCTCATCAGTGTGATGAGACAGGCTGAAGGAAGCATCCACTAATCATCTATCATCCTGTCTTGCCACTCCAATGCTCCAGCTGGGGAGTTTCACCAGTGTCTCAGGAGGTTGCGCTGCTTCTTCCCTTCATATGAGGCTCTGTTGGGGCCTTGCACATCCAGAGTGTCTATCAGGTTTCGCCCTTGCCTCCATTCCCCAGGCTCCATGTCCCCATTGCCTTGTTGGAGGTCCACGAGCCTGTTCTGCAACACTGGGTAGTGGGTGCGCATGAGATTGTGCAGGATGCAGCAAGCTTCCATGATGCTCCTCACAGTCCATGGGTGATGCTGCATGTTGGTGAGAAGTACCTGGAACCTGTTGGCCAGGATGCCAAAGGCGTTCTCCACCACCCCTCTTACCCTGGACAGCCTGTCGTTGAAGATCCTCTTTTCACTGGTGAGGTATCTTGAAGTGTAGGGTTTCATGAGGTAGGTTCTGAGGGAGATGGCGTCATCCCCCATGATGAAGTAGGGCACATCTTATGTGTCATTGGGTAGGGGGTCTGGATCTGGAAAACCCATGATGAGGTTGTGTTCCAGCCCATCCTTGAGGTCACTGGCGTTGTATATCTGGGCATCTGAAGCTGACCCATTGCCTGAAGCATCGATGTACATGAACTTGTAGTCAGGATCAACCATGGCAAAGTGGATGATACTGAAGAAGCCCTTGTAGTTGAAATAATTGGACCCTGATTTGGCTGGAGCTTTGCAGACCACATGCTTGTCATCTATGGCTCCAACGGTGTGGGGAAAGTTCTACCTCTGATAACATTGTTCTGCAACTTTCCTCCAGCCCTCTTCAATGGTGGGATACTGGAGGAGCTCCTCCATGTATTCTTCGATGATGGCCTGCACCACTTCTCTGACCACAATGCTGATGGTGTCCAAACTCTGCTCTTCTCCCGATCTATCGTCGGACCCACAGAGCTCTTGGACGTCTCCTTCTTCTCCTTGCGTAGAAAAGATGAAACAGTCTGAACAGGGCTTGGTTCTGGTGTTGAATGATGGCGGCTACCAAAAGGAGTGTGTGATGATCCATAGTGGAGATCGATGGATGATGTAGAAGAGCAAGAGCAAGGCTGAAGAGGTCTGCACACCAGGGCTGCTGGACTGAAAGTGAGATCCAACTGATTTCCTCTCCCTTTTTATAGGAAATGTCGGTTTTCCACTAGGTGTCCTTCCACATACTCTAGACATCCTGCAGACATCCTAAATATCCGAGATACATCCCATATACAAATGTTTTGTCCGTTTTAATGCTTTATATCCGAGCTGCATCCGCTTTCATCCTTTCTATGTCTGTGCTACTAATGCTGTGTGGACGTTCCGCATACCTTTCGCTTCCCCCCTCTTTCCGCTTTCCGCTGGAGCAGATGTGAGTTGTGCAGATGCCCAGAGGATGCCGAGTGGATACAGCGGACGTTTAACGGATGACAACGGACGTAGAACGTTTGTTGCCCATATGTGTCGCGGATGTAGATCCTACGCGGCGGAAAGTTCATCCGCCCAAAAAGTTTTGTGCAGCTCAAAAGTTTTTGAGCGAATGAAATAGCAATAGTCAGATGCTCAACAGATAGAGCATATGAAAGACGTACGCAGTGAGAACACAACCGATGCATCATGTTTTCCAACGGATGGCAAGCGTTTTTCTCCATTTTACATCCTCTTTGGATCCATTGGTGCACGGATGCAGTGTGACATGGGCTTAAGTCTGCACTGAATAATGGAAGCTTCAGTCCTAAGGAAGATCTTTTAAGATCCTCTTAAAAGCAGAGCCAAGGATCTAAAGATTAGCTAGAAAGCAAGAAATCCAATGATTTCCTGCTTTCTAGCTAATCTAAATCTCCCAGCATAGCAGAACAGCAGATGGTTGGGGGAAAAAAAAGGAAAAATAGCAATTTAGTAGGCAAATTTGATGGCACATATGCCAGGTAAGGAATGACTGGGCGGAATGAGGTGGGGCCAGCCAGTGGCACAATTTGCTGGTTCTCCAGCAGATAGAATCTAACCCTGGTGAGAGTTTGTTTTGTGCATGTGTGTAGACCATTTCTAAAAAACCTCAGCCTGGACACCTGACAAGTGCTGTGCATGGGTGCGCTGCATTTCTAACTTCTCTTTTTTCCTGCTTTTTCAACCTCAGCTGTGCTGCACAAAGCAGCTAAGATTGAAAAGCAAGAAATAAAGGGCAGCCAAGGTGGCTGGTTCAGTGTCTGCTGCTCTTTAGAGCTACCAGTTCTATAGAACCGGGACGAATCAGGAGTATTCCACCTGTGAACATAAATTATATCTCTTTTTGAGAACTATGCCAAAGCGGTGTTGCTGTGAAGTTGAATATGGTAAAGTAAGATCACTACAGTAGTAAAATCCATAGCATGATATTATGAAGAAGATATTGATTTTCCCATTATATTTCATTCAGATCTTTCCTATATTATTTCCTCCAATTACTTTGAATTTTATAAGTGTATATTTAACCAAACAGGTCTATATTATATCTTTTCTGTTGGTTTTTTCTTTTTGGTTATTAATATAAAGTCATGGGCATGGCAACTCAAAACCTATGACAGAATAGAAACAGGTTCAAAGGCAGTTTAATAGATTTTTCTATCTGAATATGAGCATACAACAATTAGGCTCTCCATTTCTGTAAGGTTGAAAAGCATAGTAGTTATTGATATATACAAAGTTTTGATGTTGGAACAGCCTGAGAAATGAGGACCCAAGGTAGCTGTAAAAGCCTTAGAAAACAGACCAAATACTTTCCCTGAGATGAAGAATTCACAGACAAAGACACTTTCAAATAAATATTGGGTAAGCTTCTCTAAAATGATATGGGAGTGAATAATATGTTTATATTTTTAAGCAATCCCTCATTGTTCAATATTCTGGAAAACACTATTTTATGTCCTTTGGTAAGATTGCAGTAGAATGAGGTACAAAGGCAGGGGGACCATATGATCTGTTAATGGCGACTGGATGTCCTCAGCTGTTCTGGATGAACAACTGGTATAATTTTTGTTTGGACTGATGCCAAACAAAATTGTGGTTCAGCTGTGTAGTACAGATTGTCCAAAATCTTTATTTTGAAACTACTCAATGGTTCTTCTGGAAATTAGTTTCTTATGGGATGTGTTATACCCCATAGTTAAGGTATACAAAAAGAGCCTTGCGGCTAGCATACTGGTTTAGGATAAGGAAGATCCAATTTTAAAGTCCATGCAACCAGGGAAGCTGACTATATAACTTACTCCATTCACTGTTTCTCAGTCCAACCTGTACAAAGTTGTTATTGCTAGGAATTATAGTGGAATTCTTGTAGGATATTCAAGCTAATTATGTCATTTTAAAAATGATTTCTAACTTATTTCAAGGATTTTTTGGGGAGGAGGCAGTGGTTGTATGCAACAATTCGGCCAGGTTTGGCCAAACTGGTAGCAAAAAAATCCTCGGACAATCAGCTGAGAGGAGAAAGAAGAAAAAAGTGCAGGATTTCCCCCTCCCTCCACCTGCCCCTGTGCTGTTCTGTTCTTTATCCTCTCAGCAACATTAGGCCTCAGCTGATGTGTGGAAAGCTGCGTGTGCACGCGTTAAGTGCGCACACATTAGGTGCACACGCACACGCATGATCACCAAACCGGTAGTGAAACAAGTAGGATACCACTGCTGGGAGGGAGTTGGATTCTGGTGACTGCCTAGTCAAATCCCTGTAGTTTTTGTTGCAAGATTTTCGAAGTAATTTGCCATTGCTTCCTTCTTAGGGCTGAGAGAGAGATTAACTAACCTCAAGCCACACAATTAGCTTTGTGCAAAACACAGGACTTGAACTTATACTCTCCTGGTTTCTACCCTGGTGCTTTAACCGCAACACCAAACTGGCTCTTGTTTTAAAGCCCATGTCACACTGCACCAACAGATGGAAAGAGGATGTAAAATGGAGAGAAACACTTGCCATCCATTGGTTAACACGATGCTTCCGTTCTGTACTCACTGCCTCCGTTTTTCATCCTCTCTATCTGTCCAGCATCCGTCGACTGAGGTTCCATCCGCTCAAAAAGTTTTGAGCTGTTCAAAACTTTTTGAGTGAAAAATGTATCCAACGTGTCCGTTCTGCATCTGCAACTCACACAGGGAACATCCGTTCTACATCCGTTATCATCCGTTACACATCCGTTATATCCGCTAGGCATCTGCTGTGCATCCATGCAACTCGCATCCGCTCCAGCGGAAAACGGACACAGGGAGGAAGCAAAATGGACGCGAAACGGACACGCAGAGTTAGTAGCATGGACGTAGAAAGGATGAAAGCAGACGCAGCTCGCATAGAAAGCATTTAAAACAAAAAAAACGTTCGCAGAGGGGACGTATCTCGGATATTTAGGATGTGTGCAGGATGCCTAGAGGATGCAAAAGGACACCGAGCAAAAAAATGATATTTCCTATAAAAAGGGGGAAGAACTCACCTGGATCTCACTTTCAGTCCAGTAGCCCTGCTGTGCAGACCTTTTCAACCTTCATCTTGCTCTTGCTCTTCCACAGCATCCAGTCATCTCCACCATGGATTGTAACACACTCCTTTTGGTAGCCACCATCGTTCTGCAACAGTGCGAAGCCATCTAAAGGCTCTTTCACCTGTTCTACGCGAAGAAAAGGAGGCAGCCAAGAAGTGTCTGGGTCCGAGGATGGATCACCAGAAGAACAGAGTACGGACTGTACAACAAGCTGATGGTGGAGCTGAGGAACGAAGACCCTCGTGCATTCCAGAACTTCTTGAGGATGCCTCTAGCCATGTTTGACGAAGTTGTGGAGCGGCTGAGACCCAGATTGACCAAGCAGAGCACCAACTTCCAGTCCAGCCTGGACCCTGGGCTCAAGGTGGCACTGACTCTGTGCCACCTGGCCTCCGGGACCACGTACAGGAGAATGCAGTACGGTTGGAGGGTGCGACACAACACCATCAGCATTGTGGTCAGAGAAGTGGTGCAGGCCATCATCGAAGAATACCTGGAGGAGCTCCTCCAGTGCCCCTCCATTGAAGAAGGCTGGAAGAAAGTTGCAGAGCAGTGGTATCAGAAGTGGAACTTCCCCCACACCGTTGGAGCCATCGATGGCAAGCACGTGGCCCACAAAGCTTCAGCCAAGTCAGGATCCACTTATTTCAACTACAAGGGCTTCTTCAACACCATCCTCTTCTCCATGGTCGATGCTGACTACAAGTTCATGTACATCGATGCTTCAGGCAACGGGTCAGCTTCAGATGCCCAGGTATACAATGCCAGTCACCTCAAGGAGGGTCTGCAACACAATCTCATCATGGGCTTCCCAGATCCAGACCCCCTGCCCAATGACACACAAGATGTGCCCTACTTCATCATGGGGGATGACGCCTTCTCCCTCAGAACCTACCTCATGAAGCCCTACACCTCCAGATGCCTCACCAGTGAAGAGAGGATCTTCAACTACAGGCTGTCCAGGGCAAGGTGGGTGGTGGAGAACGCTTTTGGCATCCTGGTCAACAGGTTCCAGGTACTTCTCACCACCATGCAGCATAGCCCAGAGACCATGAGGAGGATCATGGAAGCTTTCTGCATCCTGCACAATCTCATGCGCACCCGCTACCCAATGTTGCAAAACAGGCTTGTGGACCTCCAACAAGGCAATGGGGACATGGAGCCTGGGGAATGGAGGCAAGGGCAAAACCTGATAGACACTCTGGATGTGCAAGGCCCCAACAGAGCCTCACATGAAGGGAAGAAGCAGCGCAACCTCCTCAGACACTGGTGCAACTCCCCAGCTGGAGCAGTGGAGGGGCAAGACAGGATGATAGATGATTAATGGATGCTTTCTTCAGCCTGTCTCATCACACTGATGAGATTGGGCCATGTATGTTGGGTGGGCGTACAATGAACAGGGCATTTAATAAAGAGTTGTGTTTATGTTGAAATGTGTGGATCAATGGTTATATTGTTATTGATAATGAAGGGCCAACGGTGTGGCACCTGGGAGGGTGGACCATACAGTCCCACAATGCTTGCACTGGAGGTTTATCTATCCCACAGCTATTACCCATCCCAAAGTTATCCCTGCCCATCCTACTGCTATTTTAACCCATCCCACAAGCATGCAAAGGCTTAAACTATTTCTAAAAGTTTCCACCAAGACTTTATTTACAAAAATAAATGAAGCAAGTGTGTGAAGCAAAGATAATCTTTATTAATAACAAGTTGTAAAAGAAAAATGACCCAAGTCAAGTGTCCAAAGCAAAAATAAAGTCAATGGGTAGCCTGGACACAGGAGCTGACTCTTTGCCAGAAGAGGACTGGCTCTCAGTGTGCTGCCTGAGAGAGAGGGTTGTGAGAGGGGCTGCTCCTTGGTGGCGGATCTCACCCTCCAAGAAGCTGCACTTGGCCATCACGTAGGTCTCTCTGTCCATCAACTTGACCGTGGCCTGGCCAGATTTCTTGAGGTGCAGCTTCCTGTAACAGGTGTGCATGTGCTTCCACCAGCCGAGGAGCACCTCTGAAGTGTAGCCCAGGCTCTCCGCATTCTCTCTCCAAGCAGCCTGCTTCCTCTTGGTGTCTCAATAGAGCCTGTGTCCCTTCTGCCAAAGATATTCATTCTCTCTCAGCCACTCCAGCACCTCCTCCTCATGTTCCTCTTCTTTGGTGTATTGCCTCCTCTCCCGTTCACGCGTCTGCCTCTTCCTCCCTCTGGCAGGGGCATATGGGCCCTCATCAGAGGGGCTTCGGGGTTGTAGGGGCTGCTCCTCCACACCACCACCACCACCAGCAGCAGCAACAATAATATTAGCAGCAAAAGCAGGACCAGCAGCACCAGCAGCACCACCACCAGCAGCAGCAGCAGCACCAGGAGTACCAGCAAGACCAGGAGCACCAGCAGAACCAGCAGCACCAGCAGCACCAGCAGCACCAGCAGCACCAGCAGCACCAGGAGCAGCGCCAGCAGAGTAAGCACCAGCAGAAGTCCCAGCACCAGGAGCAGTGCCAGCAGAGTAAGCACCAGCAGAAGCCCTAGCACCAGGAGCAATGCCAGCAGAATAAGCACCAGCAGAAGCACCAGCACCAAGAGTAGTGCCAGCAGAAGCTCCAGCACCAGAAGAGCGAGCCCGAGCAGCAGAAGCCCCAGCAGAAGCAGAGTCAGGGCCAGGGGGTGGGATGGTGGCCCTGTCCCTCTTGCCAGGGCGGGCAGCAGATGGCTGAGGCTTTCTCTTCTTCCCCATAGTTGTTGGGTTGTTGGCTAGCTGGCTGGCTGGCTGGCTGGCTGGCTGGCTGGCTGGAGAGCTGTGTCTGGAAGCACGTCTTTCCTCTGAATGGTGACCTGCTTGCGAGCTGCTTCCCTTTATATCCGCGGGGCTGACACAATGCATCTTCCCCGCATGCACAGTGAACGCTGTGCATCCACTAGGTTTCCACTAGGCTTCCGCTAGACTTCTGCTCTGTATCCGCTTCATCTGCTCGGCATCCGCTCTGCATCCGCTCTTTCCGCTGTGCGTCTGCTTCACTGTGATCCCCCAGAAGCCCTGCGGATGTGCCATCCGCTCCCATCCGCTTCCATCCGCTAGGCTTCCATGGAGCTTCCGCTTTCCATCCCCTCTACATCCTCCCCCGTCCGTTCCTTTCCGTCGTTGTCCACTCTGGTTATGCAAATTTGGGGCACTTTTGAGAGCGGATAACAACGGATGGAACATTTTCTCGTCTGCTGTGTCCTTTTTACAAACGTTTTGCATCCGTCGGCCAGTGTGACAGGGCCTTAAGTTTTAGTTTAGATCAAGACTCTCTTGAAGTTGAAGTGAGGGTCTTCTCTGCAAGAAAATTGAATTCTGTACAGATTTTGCAAGATAAACCAAGACTGGCTCAGTACTGATATCTGTGAGAAGACATTAATAGACAAGAGACAGAGATGGCTCAGTTCATGGTTTTATTGAAATAACCATGAAATCTTCACGAGAAGGTTTTCTGTTTTCTGATTCTGGTTTGTTAATAGAGGAATCTACAGGCATTCTAGAATTGCATTGAGATGTTATGAAAAGTTATGCAAATCATAGTTTATTGTTTTATTTTGCTATTGGCAAAAAAGCCAGGTGGACTGAATAATGCTAAGTCAACATTGTTCAAAAGTCTTTTACATGTGAATTACAGCTATTAACTTAGAATTAAAGCTTTGCAGAGTATAGTCATATTTATCTCTGAGTAAACATGCATGAATTGTACTTTTCTTGAGCAATATGCAACTGAGTATAAAGAAGCACTATTATGTTAAAGAAATGTCATAATGACTGTAATAAATTTTAAGAGAGTCTTAAACTATTTGTTTTGCTTATGATTTCACTGAAAAATTCTAATAAGGAGCAAAAAAAAGGCATTTGCCCTAAGTAATATTGGTAGACTATAGTAAAAGATAGAAGCATTATAAGTACTGGCTAAGCTTTAGTCTCTCAAAAAACTTAAAAGCTATATATCTCTTTTAAAAATGCTTTCTAGTTTTTATTGGAAGCAATATTAGCTATAAGGATGTGGTCATGATCTTCCAGTGGTTTTACAGTTAACAGTGTCTAAAACAACATCTTTAAATGATGACACATAAAATTAGAAGTGATTCCTATGTGTTGTTGAACAAAGTGAGCAAGGTTGTTGGTTTTATGAGGTTGAATGGATTTTGCTGTAAAATACCATTTTTATACTGCTATGTGAAATATATTATTTTCCAAACAGTACACTCTAAAAGAGACTTAAAACATCAATCTTATATCTGATGGCTGAATAGGGGATAGGGGATATTAAATATTTTGTGTAAAAGCTGAAAATAAGAATTTTCAAGAAATTCTTGAAATCAGGAAACACAAAAATAAACAAGACCAACAAAAAGAACTAATTAGAAAACTATTCAGATTTGATGTAAGCTTTTTTATTTTAGATTATTTTTTATCCAAAGTTTATTTTTAAATAAAGTTAATGAGTGTGTGTGTGTGTACATACACAACACACACAGTGAAATCATAAGCAAAACAAATATATTAAAATGTTCAGGGTTTTTTTTAATAACAAGCAATAGTTTCTAATCTGTTATTTCTACCAAGGGGATGAAACATTTGATTTGATTTGATTTGCTTTGATTTGATTTGATAATGATTTCATTTGAACTTGCTACCAAACCTTTATGCTTCAGTATATTGGCAACATATTTTAATTTTAACCTGTTATTGGGGAAAAAAAATGCCACTTTCTATTTGAGAAGTTCTCAGATTGTTAAAATAAGCCAATGAAACAGATTCCTTATGGAAAACAAAGAATGGCTCTTTCCTTTAACCTAATGAAAGGTTAAAATAATATATTCAAAAATATCTACAATACATCATTGCAAGCGTGGATTAGGATTTTATATTATATATCTAAGCAGGCATTGACTTAATCTAGTGGTTTGTCTTTCATTCCTGCCAAAAACTTTTTAAACTGTACAAGGTTATCCTCACCTACTTCACTGGCTGTGTCATAAATCCACAAAATAGTCCGGGCCTGTTTGATGCCTCATAGATCCATAGTGTTCTCTTGCTAGGGAGCACACATTAAAGCATAAGCCAATTTAGTCCAAGTTCATACACAGAAATTTCCTGCTGTACAAAAAGGGCAAGGCAGGACTTCCAATGGCATTTCCATCGATGATGGATCAGAAACTGTGATCGTGCGCTGCTTTGATCCGTGTTTACCTTGTTGGAAGGCTCCCTACCAGGACTAGAGTCATCTGACCCACCTCGGAAGGGTGGGGGAAGAGGGGAAGACCACCAGCTGGGTTGAGGGGAGCCGCATCTACCCTCCCTAGCTAGGCATTATTCCCCTGGAAGACAGGGAGAAACGATAGTTTAATGGCTGCCCTGAACACGGAAAGTTACCGGGACCTAAGCATGCGCTGAAGTGGTGAAGTGGTGAGTGACTTGTAACCAGATAAAATAATTTGATTCCTTCTTAACAACCCTGAGAAGCAGACAGAAAGAGCCCTCACTTAAGAGTATCACAACAGTGAAGAGAAAATAAGAGGAAAATATAATGTGAACAAAATTAGAGACTAAATCTGAAACAATATATATAATTTGGCATTAATTAGGCATTGGATAAAATGCTGGACTTGCCTGGAATTGACTATTTTGAAGAAAGCTAATAGTGGAAATGGTTGGAAATTAATGTTAATATAATTGAAAAGAGAAAAGAAAAGAACTTTGAAAAGTGGAAAGTGATACAGACCGCCATCTAATGGTTAAATAATTTTTTTCCTAAAGAATTTCATGGAAAATTACTGGTCTTATAATTGTTATGAAATATAAGTCTAATAAAATAACAAGAACCCTGGAAACTTAAAAAAGAGGGGATAAATTGGACTAAAAGAATATATGAATGCAATTTCCTGGGACTGCTGGGTGTTCATTGTGATTAAGAGACAGAAGGATCAATAAGAAAAACAAAGACAAATGGAGACTTTTGGCAAGGATCACAACCAAAGATTTTAAATTTTAATAACTGATTTAAAAAATGGAAGAAATAAGCAAACACTTTCAGTTGGAATTGAAAACTTAGAAAATTCTAAGAGGAATGCTGAAAGAAAGAACAAAATTGGACACACTGGCAAAGAAAATAATGGTGATGCAGTTCATAGAAAAAGAGGCAGAGTTAAAGGAAGAGGAAAGTGACTCAGATGAACATGGAGAACAAGAGACATTGCAAAAATATTGTGGCTATCACAGCTGTTAGTTTTAAATTTGAGGCTAGCCTACTGTTGTGCCAAGATGTTTTTTTCTTCATCCTGATTGGTTGGGAGTCTTGGTCTGTGTTTATTGGTCTTGGAGTTTGTTTAATTGGTGTTTCTGGTTTCTTCTGTCTGCTTTGTGGCTTTGATTGGCTGGCAACACTCTGTTCCTGTATTGGAGGCTTTCAGTTTAGCTTGGCTTTGCGTGAAAAGGCTATTATCTACTAGGAAGCTAGGTTTCATCTGGGTGCCTGGTTGGGGTGTGTTTGAGCTGGAGGTATCAGGGGGAGTCTGTTTGTGCTCAGGTGTTTGCCTGGCTTGTGGTGTGGAGATTTTTCTACTTGAGAGTGCAGGCTTCCAAATGATTGACAGTCTGGTGGAATCATCTCTTCTATTCATGCTTTCAGGTCTTTCTTCAATCTCTATGGCTTCTCTGATGATTCGGTGGCTGGGGTTCTCTATAATGGCTAGGGTTTTGGTGCCATTGAAGTTGATGTTATGACCTGTGGCTTTCATGTGTTGGACTAGTGAGGAGGTGTGTTCCAGCTTTTTTACTGAATTTTTGTGATCATCCAGGCGGGTACTTATTCTTCTATTGGTCTGTCCAATGTATGTGGCTTGGCATAATGGACAGGGAACTTGATATATGCCTTGGTTTTCCATGCCAATTTTATCTTAGGGGTTTCTAAGGATGGCTGCTATATTTTTGTCTGTCTTGAAGGCAGTCATGATGTGATGCCTGTGTAGTATCTTAAGGGCCTGTCACATTGGCCGATGAATGCAAAACGTTTGTAAAAAGAACACAGCGGATGAGAAAATGTTCCATCTGTTGTTATCTGCTCTCAAAAGTGCCCCGAATTTGCATAACCAGAGCGGAAAACAATGGAAAGGAACGGACGGGGGGAGGATGTAGAGGGGATGGAAAGCAGATGCTCCACAGAAGCCTAGCGGATGGAAGCAGATGGGAGCGGATGGCACATTCGCAGGACTTCTGGGGGAGCACAGCGAAGCGGACACGCAGCGGAAAGAGAGGATGCAGAGCGGATGCCTAGCGGATGAAGCGGATGCAGAGTGGAAGCCTAGGAGAAGCCTAGCGGAAGCACAGTGTTCACTGCGCATGTGGGGAGGATGCATTGCATCAGCCCCGTGGATATAAAGGGAAGTAGCTCGCAAGCAGGTCACCATTCAGAGGAAAGAAGTGCTTCCAGACACAGCTCTCCAGCCAGCCAGCCAGAAAGCAAGCCAGCAAGCCAACAACCAAACAACCATGGGGAAGCAGAGAAAGCCTCAGCCATCTGCTGCCAGCCCGGGCAAGAGGGACAGGGCCACCATCCCACCCCCTGGCCCTGACTCTGCTTCTGCTGGGGCTTCTGCTGCTCGGGCTCACTCTTCTGGTGCTGGAGCTTCTGCTGGTGCTGCTTCTGGTGGTGGTGCTTCTGCTGGGGCTTACTCTGCTGATGCTGCTTCTGGTGGTGGTGCTTCTGGTGGTGCTTACTCTGCTGGCTCTGCTCCTGGTGCTGGTGCTTCTGCTGGTGCTTATTCTGCTGGTGCTGCTGCTCCTGGTGCTGGTGCTTCTGCTGGTGCTTACTCTGCTGGCGCTGCTCCTGGTGCTGGTGCTTCTGCTGGTGCTTACTCTGTTCACTGCTCCTGGTCCTGCTGGTCCTGCTGGTGCTCCTGGTGCTCCTGGTGCCCCTGGTCCTGCTGGTGCTGCTGGTGCTGCTGGCGCTGCTGGTGCTCACTCTGCTGCTGATGATCCTGGTCCTGCTGGTCCTGCTGGTGCTGCTCCTGGTGCTGTTGGAGCTGCTGCTGGTGCTGGTGCTGCTGCTGCTGGTGGTGCTTCTGGTCCTCCTGCTCCTGCTTTTGCTGCTACTGTTGTTGTTGCTGGTGGTGGTGGTGGTGGTGGTGTCGAGGAGCAGCCCTTACAACCTCGAAGCCCCTCTGATGAGGGCCCATATGGCCCTTCCAGAGGGAGGAAGGCCCTGACTCTACTTCTACTGGGGCTTCTGCTGCTCGGGCTTGCTCTTCTGGTGCTGGAGCTTCTGCTGGCGCTGCTCCTGGTGCTGGTGCTTCTGCTGGTGCTTACTCTGCTGGCACCCATGCCACAGATGCCAACGACACCTCACTTCGCTCAGCTGCAGACCAGACATCCCCATTACACTGCTCCTTCCTCCACCCCATAGCCAAGCCCGGCCTCAGAACATCTGTCATCAGTTTTGGGGCTGACACCCCATGTCATGGAGGAAGGGGCTCTCAACATTACAGGACTGAGCCAGCTGTCTGAGAGCTTCCTCCACACACTGTCCCCAGTTGTCCTCTCGGGGCCAGGCAGCCCAATGGTGCCTCAGACCAGCACTCCAGTAGCAGCCACCTCCACAGCACCTGGACCCTTCACCCCTGAGACTGGGCATGCCTCAGAGTCACCAAGAAGAGACTGGGTGACTACCTGTTGACTTTATTTTTGCTTTGGACACTTGACTTGGGTCATTTTTCTTTTACAACTTGTTATTAATAAAGATTATCTTTGCTTCACACACTTGCTTCATTTATTTTTGTAAATAAAGTCTTGGTGGAAACTTTTAGAAATGGTTTAAGCCTTTGCATGCTTGTGGGATGGGTTAAGATAGCAGTGGGATGGGCAGGGATAACTTTGGGATGGGTAATAGCTGTGGGATAGATAAACCGCCAGTGCAAGCATAATGGGACTGCATGGTCCACCCTCCCAGGTGCCACACCTTTGGCCCTTCATGATCAATCACAATGTAATCATTGATTCATACATTTGAACATAAACACAACTCTTTATTAAATGCCCTGTTCATTGTAGGCTCACCCAAGATACATGGCCCAATCTCATCAGTGTGATGAGACAGGCTGAAGAAAGCATCCATTAATCATCTATCATCCTGTCTTGCCCCTCCACTGCTCCAGCTGGGGAGTTGCACCAGTGTCTGAGGAGGTTGCGCTACTTCTTCCCTTCACGTGAGGCTCTGTTGGGACCTTGCACATCGACAGTATCTATCAGGTTTTGCCCTTGCCTCCATTCCCCAGGCTCCATGTCCCCATTGCCTTGTTAGAGGTCCACGAGCCTATTCTGCAACACTGGGTAACGGGTGCACATGAGATTGTGCAGCATGCAGCAAGCTTCCACGATCCTCCTCATGGTCTTTGGGCGATGCTGCATGGTGGTGAGAAGTACCTGGAACCTGTTGGCCAGGATGCCAAAGGCGTTCTCCACCACCCACTTTGCCCTGGACAGCCTGTAGTTGAAGATCCTCTCTTCATGGGTGAGGCACCTGGAAGTGTAGGGCTTCATAAGGTAGGTTCTGAGGGAGAAGGCGTCATCCCCCATGATGAAGTAGAGCACATCTTGTGTGTCATTGGGCAGGGGGTCTGGATCTGGGAAGCCCATGATGAGGTTGCCTTCCAGCCCCTCCTTGAGGTGACTGGCGTTGTATACCTGGGCATCTGAAGCTGACCCGATGCCTGAAGCATCGATGTACATGAACTTGTAGTTAGCATCGACCATGGTGAAGTGGTTGATGCTGAAGAAGCCCTTGTAGTTGAAATAAGTGGACCCTGAGTTGGCTGGAGATTTGCAGGCCACGTGCTTGCCATCTATGGCTCCAACGGTGTGGGGGAAAGTTCCACTTCTGATACCACTGCTCTGCAATTTTCTTCCAGCCTTCTTCAGTGGAGGGGCACTGGAGGAGCTCCTCCAGGTATTCTTCAATGATGGCCTGCACAACTTCTCTGACCACAATGCTGATGGTGTTGTGTGGCACCTTCCAGCTGTCCTGCATGCTCCTGTACGTCGTCCTTGAGGCCAGGTGATGCAGAGTCAGTGCCACTTTCAGCCCAGGGTCCAGGCTGGGCTGGGCCAGAAATTGGTGTTTGCCTTGGTCAACCTGGGTCTCAGCCGCTCCACAACTTCATCAAACATGGCTGGCGGCATCCTTATGAAGTGCTGGAATGCACGTGGGTCTTTGTTCCTCAGATCCACCATCAGCTTGTTGTTCAGTCCGTACTCTGCTCTTCTCCAGATCCATCTTCAGACCTAGACACTTCTTGGCCACCTCCTTTTCTTCCCATCGAACATGTGAAAGAGCCTGTAGATGGCTTTGCACTGTTGCAGAACGATGGTGGCTACGAAAAGGAGTGTGTTACGATCCATGGTGGATATGCTGTGGAAGAGCAAGAGCCAGATGAAGGCTGAAGAGGTCTGCACAGCAGGGCTGCTGGACTGAAAGTTAGATCCAGGTGAGTTCCTCCCCCTTTTTATTGGAAATATCGTTTTTTCGCTTGGTGTCCTTTTGCATCCACTAGGCATCCTGCATACATCCTAAATATCCGAGATACGTCCCCTCTGTGAATGTTTTTTCCATTTTAATGCTTTGTGTTCGAGCTGCATCCACTTTCATCCTTTCCCCGTCTGTGCTACGAACGCTGCATGTCCGTTTTGTGTCCGTTTCGCTTCCTCCCTGTGTCCATTTTCCACTGGAGCGGATGCGAGTTGCGCGGATGCGCAGCGGATGTCTAGCGGATATAGTGGATGCATAATGGATGACAACGGATGAAGAACGAATGTTCCCCGTATGCGTTGCGGATGCAGAACGGACGCGTTGGATACATTTTCCGCTCAAAAAGTTTTGAGCAGCTCAAAACTTTTTGAGCGGATGGAACCTCAGTCGACGGATGCTGGACAAATAGAGAGGATGAAAAACGGAGGCAGTGAGTACAGAACGGAAGCATGGCATTAACCAATGGATGGCAACTGTTTCTCTCCATTTTACATCCTCTTTACATCCGTTGGTGTAGTGTGACATGGGCTTTACTGAAACATAGCAATGTTTCAGCAGAATCTCATCTGCCCTCATCAGGCTTCTGTATTGAGTTTGTATGTGGGTCAGGCTACCACAGTCGTTGGTTTTAAATTTGAGGCTAACCTACTGCTGTGCAAGGATGTTTTTTTTCTACACCCTGATTGGTTGGGAGTCTCGGTCTGTGTTTATTGGACTTGGAGTTTTTTTGATTGGTGTTTCTGGTTTCTTCTGTCTGTTTTGTGGCTTTGATTGGCTGGCAAAACTGTGTTCCTGTATTGGAGGCTTTCAGTGGAGGCAGCTTGGCTTCGCATGAAAGGACAGCTATTATCTATTAGGAAGCTAGGTTTCATCTGGGTGGCTTCCTGGGGTGTGTTTGAGGTGGTGGAGTCTGTTAAGCCTGGGTTCCCCAACCAGGGTTAGGTAAACAAGCTAAACAGAATGTGCAGCGTTAGTCAGATAGGCACACAGATA
>BLBF01000052.1:20594829-20611032 GCA_015471245.1 Laticauda colubrina
TTTTACTGAAAGTGAAGTGGTAGCAACCAAAGAATTCTGAATCTGAGAATTTAGGCGCGCAATTCACATATAGAAAGTGATGGAAATGTTCCCACCCCCAATAGTTCAAATGACACTTCCTATTAGAAGTTGTGGATATGATCGTGTGGGCATCTTCAGGTGATGATGAGGCCTCTGTCCGTTGACCTTGGCATAGTTTGATAACGGGTTGCAGTTGCGCAGAGAGAAGAAAGCTAAGCGAGAAATAGAAACCTAACTCTATTTTATGCTCCCCCCTTCCATTTATACATCAGACGGATGTAACTCCTCCAGCTCACTTCCCCAACTATTCCTACCTCCCTTTTCCACCACCCCCGTTACTTATGGCAGTCGAAAAGATGCAAAGCAATAGTAGAAGATCTTGAAGACTGACATTTGGCCCTCCTAGAAAAAGGGAAATCATCAGTCCTAGAAGTCCTAGAAGAGAGAGAGAGGAGAGAATATAAAGACAATTATTAATCATTAAACAATTTCAAAACAATACACTCCTAAGGCTTATCAGGATACTTGGAACGAAATGCTTTGATCAACTGAGGGGCTTTAACATCGGTTTCATTAACCCATTCGGCTTGTGAAGAAGGGAAATGTTTCCAGGCTACAAGATACTGGAGTCGACCCTTCCATTTGCGAGAATCCAGAATTTCTTTAACTTCAAAATGTTGTTCGCCTTCAATCAATATTGGTATGGGAGAGTCAGTCTGGATGGGCCTTAGGTCAGAAGTACGCTCAGGTTTTAGCAAACTAACATGGAAAACCGGATGAATTCGTCGAAGAGTTTTGGGTAAGTTCAGCTGGACCGTTACAGGATTTATAATCCATTCAATTGTGAATGGACCAACGTATTTAGGACCAAGCTTCTTTGACTTTTGAGTGGTTTGCAGGTATCTGGTGGACAGGAAAACCTTGTCGCCCACTTTATATTCTTTCTGTGGGGATCTTTTCTTGTCTGCAAATTTCTTATGAGCTTGATGGGCCTCATCTAATGCTTTGCGTGTTACTGGCCAGTTAAGTTGGGCTTTTCACGAGGAAGTTCAGGTATGGGAACGAAATCTTGTCCCGAAGCCACTTTAAATGGAGTAAATCCAGTACTGCTGTGTACGGAGTTGTTGTATGCCACTTCGGCAAATGATAGTAATTCGGACCAGTTATCTTGTTGATAATTTATGTAACATCTGAGATATTGTTCTAACACTGAGTTAGTTCTCTCACAGGCCCCATTGGTTTGGGGGTGGTGGGCAGAGCTTAGCCCCTGGGAGGAGTCTATTAAATTCAGGAACTCTTTCCAAAAATTTGAGGTAAATTGGACCCCTCTGTCAGAGATTATGCATTCCGGGACGCCATGTAACCTATAAATATGTGATATAAATAGTTTAGCCAGCGTCTTAGCAGAGGGAATCTTGGAACAAGGTATGCAATGTACTTGTTTGGAAAACAAAACAGTCACTACTCAGATGACCGTGTTTCCACCACTTTCGGGTAATTCTACTACAAAGTCCATAGAGATTTCCTTCCAAGGAGTCGTTGGTCTAGCTACATTTTGTAACAATCCTACTGGCTTACCAGGAGGTCTCTTTGCCGAAGCACAAATCGGACAGCTAGCTACAAAAGCTTCAATGTCCTTCTTTAAAGTAGGCCACCAGAATTGCCGCTTAACCAGATGTAAGGTCTTCACAAATCCGAAATGGCCAGCTGCTTTAGAATCATGAGCCTGTTGTAGTATTTGGCTTCTCAGTACCTGTGGCACATACAACTTGGCCCCCACCCAAGCCAAACCATCTCTAATTGTATAGTCACTTGAATGAGCCAGGAACCATTCGTCCAATTTTAAAGCTTCTTTTAATTGTTCGGTAAGGTCATTCGATAAAACCACTTCTTGGTTCTTCCTTTGGGCTCTGGTGACCACTGGGGCAGCTAGGTGTTTGGCTGAGACAATTGGGCTTATCACCTCCTGACGCATACTATTATATTGAGGTAGTCTAGAGAGAGCATCCGCCATGAAGTTCTTCCCACCTGGAATGTACTTCAATGAGAAATTGAATCGCTTGAAGTACTGGGCCCAGCGAACTTGTTTAGGGGACAGCTTCCGGGGTGTTTTTAAGGCTTCCAGATTCTTATGATCAGTCCATACCTCAAACAGGTGTTTTGCTCCTTCCAGGAAATGTCTCCAGGTCAGCAAGGCCCAAAGAACTGCAAAAGCTTCTTTCTCCCAGACGGGCCATCTTCTCTCTGTTTCAGACAGTTTACGGGAGGTATACGCACAAGGCTGTAAGGTCCCTTTCTCGTTGATTTGAAGTAATACCGCTCCAATAGCTACATCACATGCATCAGCTTGAATCATGAAAGGAGTGTCCATATCCGGGTGTTTCAGCACTGGTTCTGCAGCAAACAGTGGTTTTAGCTTTTCAAAAGCGGCTTGGCACTCCATGGACCACTCCAGCTGCTTTCCTGGCCTCGGCTTCACCTCCCCTTTTGTTTTCAAGAGATTTGTGATGGGCATTGCTATCTTAGCAAATGTCGGGATGAATTGCCGATAAAAATTTGCAAATCCCAAAAAGCTTTGAAGTTGTTTTCTGGTGCGTGGTGGAGCCCACTCCAGAATGGCACGCACCTTCTCTGGATCCATCTCTATGCCTTCGGATGAAATGCGATATCCCAAATAGTCAATTTTGTCTTGGTGGAATTCACACTTTGACAATTTAGCATACAACTTAGCGGCACACAGTTTCTGTAAAACCGACTGCACTAACTTCACATGTTCATCCAGGGTCTCTGTGTAGATAAGGATATCATCAAGATAAACCAAAAAACCCCTATATAAATGTTCATGTAACACTTGATTGATCATTTGCATGAATACAGCTGGGGCCCCTTGTAAACCAAAAGGAAGAACGTTGAATTGGAAACATCCCATCGGGCAGTTAAAAGCAGTCTTCCACTCATCCCCTTCCTTAATTCGAATCCGGTAGTATGCTTCTCTCAAATCCAACTTCGTGAAGATCTTTCCCTTCGCTTAATGGGCCAACATGTCCTTCATCAAAGGAAGGGGGTACACGTTTTCCACAGAAATAGCGTTCAAATTTCTGTAATCCACCACCAAGCATTTGGAACCATCTTTCTTTTCACGGAACAACACTGGGGCCGCTACCCGGGGTCTAGCAGGTTGAATGAAACCACGTTCCAAATTTTTATCAATAAACAATCTTAGCTCTTCCAATTCCCATGGGGTCATTGAGTACAACTTTGGTTTCGGGAGCTTCACCCCAGGCAAAATCTCAAGAGCACAGTCTGTTGGTCAGTGAGGTGGAAGCTCATCCGAGGCCTTCTCACTGAACACTTCTTTTAAATCCCAATACTCTTTAGGAATTTTCTCCTCATCTTTTACGGGCTCAGTACTTGTGGAAGCTATTTCAATTAGGCCCCCAGGCTTCGGCTGAGATCTGGCCCCTCCTCCCGGTCGCTGCTTTGTGCGTATGTGCAACAACCCCTTTCTCCAGTTAACCTGGGGGTTCCATTTCCGGAGCCAGGGCAATCCCAGTATTAATGGTTGCTCCATCCCAGGGACCACAATAAAACGCAGGGTTTCATCATGCTCTCCCATGACCATTTCTATAGGTTCCGTGACAAAACGTGCAGGGCAACCTCCAGCCACTGATCCATCTAGTTGGCAAAAGGAAATGGGAATCTTCAAAGGTTTTAACTTTAGGCCCATTTTCTTCACTACTTCCGTGTTTATTATACACCTGGTGCACCCAGAATCTAACAGGGCTAGCATTTCCCCTTCGACCCCTGAATTGGGTACCCTCAACTTCACCGGAATGGTCATAGGGCCCACACTTGGACTTACCAGGAAGTCGTCTTCCGAGTCAGAATCCTCCTCCTCAGGGGTCACTGGGGCTTCTGATTCCTCTCCTGCGGGACGGGCGACCTCTGCTGTCTCTTTCGACTTTAGTGCTGTTTCGCGAGGCTTCGCTGGGGATTTTTCAGGTTTCTTTCCTTCCTTTGGCGCCCCCTTTGGCTCCAACTTGACTCTGCAGTTCACAGCCTGGTGACCTTCTTTCCCGCATCGAAAGCAGGCCGAGGGGTTGGGTCTTGCCGCCACTCCTCCAGGTTTAGGAGCCTCTTGAGAGCGCGAGGGGGAAAACTTGCTCCACCCAAAACCTCCCCGCCGTTTACTTCGGATTAAATCAATTTCCACTTCTTCTGCCAACAGGTACCACATCTGCAAGTTATTGGGGTCTCTTCTAGCAGTGCATCTCTGGTACACATCTTCATTTAAACCATCTTTAAACAGTTCTATCAGGGCTTCTTGGGGCCAGCCTCGGAAATGGTCTTCTAGCTGCCTAAATTCTTGAGTGTAATCAGCCACAGACCTCCGCCCCTGTTTTATGGTTTTCATCCTAATTCGGGCTTTGCGCTCCGCCAGTGGGTCCTCAAACCTAGCCCGCAGTGCAGCCATAAATAGGTTATAATTCAGCAACTGAGGAGCATTATCATTATGCAAAGTCACCATCCACTCTGCCGCTATTCCCTCCAGAGCCCTGGTAACACACCTCACTTTGGCTGCTTCTGAGGGAAAATCCTCCCCATACTCCTCCATATGGCTCCATACTTGAGCTAAGAAAAATCCCAAGGCTTTGGGATCTCCTCCGTATTTTACTTCTAACGGAGGCAGCCTAGGAACTCTACGCCTTCTAGGAATCACACCTCCCGCCGAAGGCCCCGGGGCTGCTGCTGGATCGGGTTGATTTATGGGAAAGGGAGTTGCTCTGCTTCTTCTGGCTGGGGCTGCTTCCCCTCCCCATTCATACCTTTGTGGAGCTTGAGGTTGTTCAAAGGCTTCATTCAGGAGTTTCCTGGCTTGATCCAGCAAGAGTTCCCTCTTTTCCTTCTCTTGCCAAGGCTCCTCTTTTCCACGCCAACGGGTAGTTGTGACCCCGGGGGGGGGGGTCCTTCTCCGGATCTTTCCAACCAACTCCCACCGACCATCTGGGCTTCACAGCTGGATCCTCTTCCAGACTGAGCTCTGCTAGCGATTGGGCTTCCTGCACCAGCAAAGAATCTTGGCCTCCAATGGCTCCCAGATCCTCCTGGTCACTATTTGAAGATGACATGATGTCCAGGCCCCCTCACAAGAAAATTGGGTATTCTCTCTGGGTGGGCAGGTGGGGTGAGATTCAGAATAATGTCAGGCGGAGCTCCATTCAAAATCCAGGAAAGAAATACTTAGACTCTTTAGTTTAGAGAAAAGATATGTTTTACTGAAAGTGAAGTGGTAGCAACCAAAGAATTCTGAATCTGAGAATTTAGGCGTGCAATTCACATATAGAAAGTGATGGAAATGTTCCCACCCCCAATAGTTCAAATGACACTTCCAATTAGAAGTTGTGGATATGATCATGTGGGCATCTTCAGGTGATGATGAGGCCTCTGTCCGTTGACCTTGGCATAGTTTGATAACGGGTTGCAGTTGCGCAGAGAGAAGAAAGCTAAGCGAGAAATAGAAACCTAACTCTATTTTATGTTCCCCCCTTCCATTTATACATCAGACGAATGTAACTCCTCCAGCTCACTTCCCCAACTATTCCTACCTCCTTTTCCACCCCCCCGTTACTTATGGCAGTCGAAAAGATGCAAAGCAATAGCAGAAGATCTTGAAGACTGACACACTTCTCTTCCAGCCAGGAGAGAGCTACCGTGTCCAGGCAGGTGTCTTTGGAGGGCCCCACGGCAGAGACCCCCCCGACAGCTGCACTCCCCATGCCATAGGACATGGAAGATCCCCTGTCTCAAATGGAGCAAGAAGAAGAAGCAGCCAGAGACCAACCCACCCCCACCCCCAACTCCACCTCCACAGAAAGCAGGCAGAGAGGCAGACTGGAGGCCCAGAGCCACATTGTCCTGCTGGAGATCAGGGACACAATCAAGACGAGCACAGATCTTCTCTCTCAGCTGGTCCACAGAGATATACCATCCTCGAACCAGGAGCCCTTTATCACCTACGTAAACCAGACCCTCATTGACCTGCCCGAGGCCCAGTACCAGGTGATGAAGGAGAAGATAACGGCATTTCTGCACAACCCTCAAGGCCCAGCTGAACCTGCTTCTATCCAGTCCAGGTCTTCTCCTCCACCCCAGGTGATGTCACCGCCTTTCCATGGCTTTCAACACCCCCTCACCTACCAAGGCTACGAGTACCAGGACTTCCCACAGCAGAGGCAGACCTTTCCAGTCCAGGCCCAGGTTCATCGCACAACACAGACACCTCACCTTGCCCAGCTGCAGACCAGAAAGACCCACTATACTCCTCCTTCCTCCACCCCACAGCTAAGCGCCTCAACAGATAATCTGTCCTCAGTACTGTGCCTGACATCCCAGGTCCTTGAGGAAGGGCCTCTCAACCTCACGGGACTGAGTCAGCTCTCTGAGAGCTTCCTGCACACACCATCCCCTGTTGTACTCTCGGGGCCAAGCACCCCAATGGCACCTCAGACCAGCACTCCAGCCACAGCCACCTCCACAGTCCCTGGCCGCTCGACAGCTGAGACCATGAACATGCCTCAGAGTGACTGAGAATAGTGCCAGAGACTGAGATGTTACCTGTTCACTTTACCTTTGCTTAAAGACACTTTACTTGCTTCATTTGGCTTTTTTAATAAAGTCATTCAGTTTACTTAAGACAGTTGTTAATAAAGGTTATCTTTGCTTCACACCCTTGGTTCATTTTATTTATTTAATAAAGTGCTGGGGAAAACTTTGAAAAAAGGGTTAAGCCTTTGCATGCTTGTGAGATAGGTAAGGATAGTTGTGGGATGGGTAAGGATAGTTGTGGGATGGGTAAGGATAGTTGTGGGATGGGTAATGATAGCTGTGGGATTGGTAAGGATAGCTGTGGGATGGATAGCTGTGGGATGGGTAAGGATAGCTGTGGGATAGATAAACCTCCAGTACAAGCATAGTGGGACTGTATGGTCCACCCTCCCAGCTGCCACACATATGGACCTTTATTATCAGTAACAATTTAATCATTGATCCACACATTTCAACATAAACAAAACTCTTTATTAATGCCCTATTCATTGTAAGGCCACTCAACATACATGGCATAATCTCATCAGTGTGATGAGACAGGCTGAAGGAAGCATCCATTAAGCATCTACCATCCTGTCTTGCCACTCCACTGCTCCAGCTGGGGAGTTGCACCAGTGTTTCAGGAGGTTGCGCTACTTCTTCCCTCCACGTGAAGCTCTGTTGGGGCCTTGCACATCCACAGTGTCTATCAGGTTTAGTCCTTGCCTCCATTCACCAGGCTCCATGTCCCCATTCCCTTGTTGACGGTCCACAAGCCTGTTCTGCAACACTGGGTAGCGGGTGCGCATGAGATTGTGCAGGATGCAGCAAGCTTCCATGATGCTCCTCACAGTCCATGGGTGATGCTGCATGGTGGTGAGAAGTACCTGGAACCTGTTGGCCAGGATGCCAAAGGTGTTCCCCACGACCCATCTTGCCCTTGACAGCCTGTAGTTGAAGATCCTCTCTTCACGGGTGAGGTATCTTGAAGTGTAGGGCTTGATGAGGTAGGTTCTGAGGGAGAAGGCGTCATCACTCACGATGAAGTAGGGCACATCTTGTGTGTCATTGGGTAGGGGGTCTGGATCTGGAAAACCCATGATGAGGTTGCATTCCAGCCCATCCTTGAGTTCATTGGTGTTGAATACCTGGCTATCTGAAGCTGACCCATTTCCTGAAGCATCAATGTACATGAACCTGTAGTCAGCATCAACCATGGCGAAGAGGATGAGGCTGAAGAAGCCCTTGTAGTTGTGATAAGTGGACCCTGAGTTGGGTGCAGCTTTGTAGGCCACGTGCTTCCCATCTATGGCTCCAACGGTGTGGGGAAAGTTCCCCCTCTGATACCTCTGTTCTGCAACTTTCCTCCAGCTTTCTTCAGTGGTGGGACACTGGAGGAGCTCCTCCATATATTTTTCGATGATGGCCTACAGCACCTCTCTGACCACTTTGCTGATGCAGTTGTGTGGCACCCTCCAGGCATACTGTATGTTTCTGTATGTGGTTCGAGAGGCCAGGTGGCGCAGAGTCAGTGCCACCTTCAGTCCAGGGTCCAGGCTGGGATGGAAGTTGATGCTCAGCTTGGTCAACCTGGGTCTCAGACACTCAACAATTTCATCAAACATGGCTGGTGGCATCCTCATGAAGTGCTGGAATGCACGAGTGTCTTCATTCCTCAGCTCCACCATCAACTTGTCACAGAGTCCAAACTCCATTCTTCTCCCGATCTATCGTCTGACCCACAGAGCTCTTGGATGTCTTCTTCTTCTCCTTGTGTAGAAAAGATGAAACAGTCTGAAGAGGGCTTGGTTCTGGTGTTGAATGGTGGCAGCTACCATAAGGAGTGTGTGATGATCCATGGTGGAGATCAATGGATGATGTGGAAGAGCAAGAGCAAGGGTGAAGAGATTTGTACACCATGGCTGCTGGACTGATAGTGAGATCCAGGTGATTTCCTCCCCCTTTTTATAGGAAATATTGTTTTTCCTCTAGGTGTCCTTCCACATACTCTAGGCATATTCCAGACATCCTAAATATCTGAGATACGTCCCATATACAAACATTTTGTCCATTTTAATGCTTTATATACGAGATGCATCCACTTACATCCTTTCTATTTCCGTGCTACTAACGCTGTGTGGATGTTCCGTGTACCTTTCGTTTCCTCCCTCTTTCCGCTTTCCACTGGAGTGGATGTGAGTTGAGCGGATGGCCAGAGGATGCCGAGAGTATTCAGTGGACGTGTAATGGATGATAATGGACGTAGAACGTTTGTTGTCTGTATGTGTCGTGGATGTAGATCATATGCAGCAGAAAGTTCATCTCCTCAAAAAGTTTTGTGCAGCTCAAAACTTTTTGAGCGGATTAAATAGCAGTAGACTGATGTTTTACGGATAGAGTGTATGAAAGACGTACGCAGTGAGTTCACACCGGATGCTGAGAGGGGCTTAACAAATGATAGCCATCCTTTTACTCAGAGCAAATGTGCATTAAAAGCTTCCAATACAGGAAAACAATGTTGCCAGCCAATCAAAGAGACAGAAGAAATTAGAAACACCAGTCAAGCAGAACCCATCAAACTCCAAGACCAATAAACACAGACCAAGACTCCCAACCAATCAGGATGAAGAAAAAAAAAAAAAACATGCTGGCTCAGCAGTAGGCTAGCCTCAAATATATATACATACATATATATATATTTGTTTTTTTAAGTTTTTTTTTTAAAGTTTTACATCCTCTCTGCATCTGTTGGTGCAGTGGTACATGGGCTTTAGGTCATTAGAGATGAGTATTCCAAGGTCTTTGACAGAGCTTGATCATCAACAAGGTATTGACTATTCAGCTTGTATTTTATTTTCTGGTTTGTTTGTTTTTTTGCCAATATATAAGACAGAACATTCCTTTGTTGAGATTTGAAGTTGCCATTTGTGTGACCATTCTGATACATAGTCAAGGGTAACAGCATTGTCTGTGGTGTTGAATCGCTTTACATCATCAGCGAAGAGAATGTAGTTGCTCTTAATATGATCACAGAGGTCATTTATGTAGGGTATGAAGATAGTTGGTCCTAGAACACTGCCTTGGGGAAAACCACTATTGACAGGTACAGAATTTGATAGGACACTCCCAATTTTGACCATTTGTTGTCTGTTTGAGAGGAGTGCTTCTATCCAGTTATGCAGTTGTCCAGAGATACCACAAGATTTTAGATTTAGTTTTAGTTGTATACCTTAACTACATTTACCATGATGTGTTCCATTAAGGGGACAGCTCCCAATTCCTAACTAATGTCCCAGTTCCCATATACTGGCTGGGCAGCACACTCCCTTCCTAGAATTATAAATTCCACTATGAACTAAAGAGCAAGTAACTGCATAACTAAGATAAACAGTAATAGTAATAAAGCATCAAACAAGGCAAAGCATGCAAAGCTTGAGGTTCTTTCTTCAAGTTCAGCCTTTCTCCACAGCAACACCAGTCTGTGTCTGGTCTGCTGTCCAGCTTCTTGGTGAAAGTCTGCTGGTTGCAGGCAGAATTTAGAGACCTCACTATCAGGACCTTGACTTGGTAGACTAGATGATCAGAGCTGGGCAGGATTTGATACACAAGTCCTTTAGGCCACAAATTCCAATGCACGTCCCTGTCTTTTAGCAAGACAAGGTCTCCTTCTTTGAGGTTTGGTTCTTTGGTCTTCCCTTTATGATAGTCTTGTAGGGTAGACAGGTACTCTTCCTTCCAATGGTTCCTAAAGGTGTTGGCAATCTGTTGAACTTGTCTCAATTGTTGTTTGTACAAGTCCTTAGAATCAAAGTTCCCTAATGGTGTGGGCCAGTCACCCGTCTTTTGAGTTAGTAAGTTAGCTGGAGTGAGAATAGTAGGATTCTCCAGATCTGAGGAATCTGGAACTAAAGGTCGACCATTGATGGTGGCTGCTACTTCTGCCATAGGTCCCCAGATAGAATCTTACATCTCATAGAATGCTTCAGAATATGCCTAAGTATAGTTGAGGCTAGTTTGTGCTAATTACAATGAATCTGTAAGCTTTAGATTCTTTTCTTTGCTTCTTTCTGGAACTTTATTCTGCTGGTCTCTTTGTTACTTAGGAATTGAATAGCTCTGTTCTGAATGCAAAACCCAAGTCTCTCTGGTTGAAATCTAAGTTGGCTTAGTCAGATTTTGACTTCATAAATGCTTGGGTTTGGCTCCTTCAATTCTGAGGTAAATGATTGAATTTGTCCTTACAATTCATCTGAACAAAGTTTTGCTAACTGAGCCTGGATTGAGATGTCTACAATGATTGACTTTTCTTTAACATACTTTCCTGAAAGCTCACAGTATGCAAGCTGTCTATGGTGGTAGAATCTTCTTTCACCACTTTCTTGATTGACTAGATCATTGTGCAGTTCAAGGAAGTACTGAAAAAAAGAATGAATGAAGCACTTTTGCTGAAGGAAAAAAAAAAGGAACGAGACTTTGAATGCTACATTTACAAACTTACTGTAAATAGGACAACATTTTTTCCTCCCATTGTTCATTCAGTGGAAATTAGTTCTGATTAGACACAATAAATTATAATTGCACCAGTACATTTATTCTAGTTGGTCAATAAATGAATAAGGTCACTTATGATATTAAAGGTTAGAAAATAAATCAGATTGATGTATGTGTGAATATATGAAATTTTCCTGTCCTTGAACAAGCTGGACTGGAATAAAATAGTTTTCCCGTAAATGTTTGTATAGTTGATCATATAATATACATAATAACATAAAATCCCTTCCTCCCTTTCTCCCTTCCTTTTCCTTCCTTCCATTCTGCCTTCCTGATTTTACTCTTCTAGCTCTTTCCACATATACAGAAGATTGTGGTTCAGCATGAAAATCCAACCATAGTTTTAGCATGTTATCCGGGTCTAGACATAACAAAAATAATATTATTTGGGGAAAAGCATAAAATCTCATTGAAGATAAACAAAGCAATGCAAACAATAACTTTTGTCACAGAAGAAAAGGTATTGTTTCAAACATATGCTTTGTTCAATTCTTAGTCAATAAAAACACCCCACAAATTACACAGCCTTAAGCCCATGTCACACTGGCCAACGGATGCAAAAAGGACACAGCAGACGAGCAAAATGTTCCATCCGTTATTATCCACTCTCAAAAGGGGCAAAAATTTGCATAACCGGAGCGGATAACACGGACGCGGGGAGGACGCAGGGCGGATGCAAAGCAGATGCGGAACGGAAGCCCAGCGGATGGAAGCAGATGGGAGCGGATGGGAGTGGGTGGCACATCCGCAGGGCTTCTGGGGGGCCTCAGCGAAGTGGACGCGGAACGGAAAGAGCGGATGCAGAGTGGATGAAGCGGATGAAGAGCGGAAGCCTAGCGGATGCACAGCGGAAGCGTAATGGATGCCTGGCATTAATTGCACATGCGGGGAGGATGCATTGCGTCAGCCCCGCGGATATAATGGAAGCAGATCGGAAGCAGGTCGCCATTCAGAGGAAAGACCTGCTGCCGGACACATCAACTGTCTTGCCTGCCCTGCCTGCATGTCTGCCTGCCAGCCTTGCTGCCAGCCTCCCTGCCAGCCTTGCTGCCAGCCTCCCTGCCAGCCTTGCTGCCAGCCTCCCTGCCAGCCTTCCTGCCAGCCTTGGTGCCTGCCAGCCTCCCTACCAGCCAGCAACCCCACAACCATGCGGAAGCACAGCAAGCCTCAGCCATCTGCTGCCAGCCCTGGCAAGAGGGACAGGGCTACCATCCCGCCCCCTGGCCCTCACTCTGGTTCTGCTGGGGCTTCTGCAGCACGGGCTTGCTCTTCTATGGCTGGGGCTTCTGCTGCTTCTGCTTCTGGAGGAGCTGATGACAAGCATTCCAGCACCAGCCACCTCCACAGCACCTGCACCCTTCACCCCTGAGACTGAGCGACCAAGAGGAGTGCCAGATACTCATTTTTGTCTTATAGCTTCTTGTTAATAAAGTCTATTTATGATTCACACACTTGCTTCATTTCTTTTTTTTCAAAAAGTCTTGCTGGAAACTTTTAGAAATGGTTTAAGCCTTTGCATGCTTGTGGGATGGGTTAATATAGCAGTGGGATGGGTTTGGATAGCAGTGGGATAGATAAACCTCCAGTGCAAGCATAGTGGGACTGTATGGTCCACCCTCCCAGGTGCCACACCTATGGCCCTTTATTTATTATCAATAATAATGTAATAATTATCCACACATGTCAACATAAACACAACTCTATTAAACGCCCCGGCCAAACAAACATACATGGCCCAATCTCATCCGTGTGATGAGACAGGCTGAAGGAAGTATCCATTAAGCATTTACCATCCTGTCTTGCCCCTCCACTGCTCCAGCTGGGGAGTTGCACCAGTGTTTCAGGAGGTTGCACTGCTTCTTCACCTCACGTGAGGCTCTGTTGGGGCCGTGCACATCCTCAGTGTCTATCAGGTTTTGCCCTTGCCTCCATTCCCCAGGCTCCATGTCCCCATTGCCTTGTTCATGGTCCACAAGCCTGTTCTGCAAGACTGGGTAGTGGGTGCACATGAGATTGTGCAGGATGCAGCAAGCTTCCACAATCCTCCTCATGGTCTCTGGGATATGCTGCATAATGGTGAGAAGTACCTGGAACCTGTTGGCCATGATGCCAAAGGCGTTCTCCACCACCCGCCTTGCCCTGAACAGCCTGTAGTTGAAGATCCTCTCTTCACGGGTGAGGTATTTGGAGGTGTAGGGCTTCATGAGGTAGGTTGTGAGGGAGAAGGCGTCATCCCCCACAATGAAGTAGGGCACATCTTGCTTGTCGTTGGGCAGCGGGTCTGGATCTGGGAAGCCCATGATGAGGTTGCTTTCCAACCCCTCTTGAGGTGACTGGCATTGTATACCTGGGCATCTGAAGATGAGCCGTTGCCTGAAGCATTGATGTACATGAACTTGTAGTCAGCATCGACCATGGTGAAGAGTATGATGCTGAAGAAGCCCTTGTAGTTGTGATAAGTGGACCCTGACTTGGCTGGCGCTTTGCAGGCCACGTGCTTGCCATCGATGGCTCCAACGGTGTGGGGGAAGTTCCACTTCTGATACCACTGCTCTGCAACTTTCTTCCATCCTTCTTCAGTGGAGGGGCACTGGAGGAGCTCCATCTTGTATTCTTCGATGATGGCCTGCACCACTTCTCTGACAACAAAGCTGATGGTGCTGGGTGGCACCCTCCAGCCATACTGCATGCTCCTGTAGGTGGTCCCTGAGGCCAGGTGGCGCAGAGTGAGTGCCACCTTGAGCCCAGGTTCCAGGCTGGGCCGGAAGCTGGTGTTTGCCAACCTGGGTTTCAGGCGCTGCACAACTTTGTCAAACATGGCTGGAGGCATCCTCATGAAGTTCTGGAACGCCCGAGTGTCTTTGCTCCTGAGCTCCACCATCAGCTTGTTGTACAGTCCGTCCTCTGCTCTCCTGGTGAACCATCTTTGGAGCCAGACTTTTTTTGGGTGCCACGTTTTCTTCCCGTAGTAGAGTTCACAGAGCCTGTAGATGGTTTTGCACTGTTGCAGAAGGATGGTGGCTGCCGAAAGGACTTTGTCACAATCCACGGTGGACATGACTGGATGCTGTGGAAGAGGAAGAGGCAGATGAAGGCTGCAGAGGTCTGCACCGCTGGGCTGCTGTTCTGAAAGTGAGATGCAGGCGAGTTGCTCCCCCCTTTTATAGGCAGTATAGGTTTTCCACTAGGCATCCTCTAGGCATCCTCTAGGCATCCTCTAGACATCCTTAATATCTGAGATAGGTCCCCTCTGTGAACATTTTTTCCATTTTAAACACTTTGTTTCCGTTCTGCATCCATTCTGCATCAGCTACGCATCCGTTCTACCTCCATTCCGCTTCCTCCCTGAGTCCGAGTGGATGCGAGTTGCACGGATGCGCAGTGGATGCCTAGCGGATATAGCGGATGCGTAACGGATGCGTAGCAGATGCATAGCAGATGCATAGCGGATGCGTAGCGGATGCAGAACGGACGAACTGGATACATTTTCCGCGCAAAAGTTTTTGGCAGCCGAAAACTTTCGGAGCGGATGCAACGTCCATAAACGGATGCTGGACGGATAGAGAGGAAGCCAAATGGAGGCAGTGAGTACATCGCGTTTTTGAACGGATGGCAAGCTTTTTTGTCTGTTTTACATCCTCTTTGCATCCGTTGGTTCAGTGTGACATGGGCTTTAGTATTTAAGTGAGCTAATATTGTAATGCAAAAAAAAATTACCTGCAGTCTAAAATCAAATGTAAATAAGACAGTTCTGCATTTCTCAATTACATATCTTTATCTTAATGTATAAAATCTGCGCCATGGGGAAGGATATTGCTGAATAGTAGATAAAGGACAACATGGAGTTTCTTTTTCCAGTCCATTTCCAATTAAATCTATTTAAAAAAAATGTCTTGGAAACATTCAAAGAGTCTAATGGGAGGGAACCTTATTTAGAGAGTGGGATGTACAAAACAGTCAAAGGGGGAATTTGTTTCTTTCCATATAATTAATACATATGTTAAACAAAACATTGTAATGTTAAAATTAAAATTAAACTAAAACATTTCAGAGGCACCGAGCAAACTAAAAGCAAACTGTTAAGTAGATTAGACTGTATTTGCATTTCATTACTTTGCAGAAAGTGAAACCTTTGTCTTTTATGTTTATGCAAAAATTCTTCACGCAAGAGAATCTAAACTTAGCTGAATTTAATTGTTAGCATAGTATCAGGTCATTTCTCTACCTTCCAGTTTTTGAATCAGCCACTGAGTCATTTTCCTCATTGGAGAAATGCATGGAACCTTTCTGACTGAATAATCTTTATATTGGGGGGGGGGTTGAAATGTCACCCAGTTTTTATTCATTCATCAAGAGTTGTTGAAAGAAATTGAAAATGATACAATTAGTATCAAAATGCCATTCTGCCTGCCTGCCTGCCTGCCTGTATTAAATGTATATGACTGCCCATCACAAGTACATGACTCTGAGCAGCTAATAATTATTTGTGGTCCTGTGATAGGAATACCAAAGGATTATCCATGTAACAACAACAACACAATCAATGTAAAAATGTTTTCAAGGAAAGTTTCATCTTGCACTGCACATCCTGACTGATAGTGGCATTGCATTTCATGCTGAGACCAAGGATTTTTCAATCCCCACCCCTGAACTTCTCAATGCTTTTCACCAGAAATCTTGAGAAAAAGGGTATCCATGGGGAAGGAGTATTAGAAAAGTCAAGATGGCAGCCACAACCTCATCTTCAAAGTTCCAGCTTTATTTGTAATTTAAATTGGAAATGGTAGGACTGCACTCAAGAGTTGTGCAATACAAGTTTTTGAAAAGGCAGTTTTATCTACTAATCAAAAAATGTGCTGCACCATAGATTTTATAATACTTGGTTATGTCAGAAAACATCTTTTTAAATATACAGTTAGAAAGTGGGTTGACATTTGATGAATAAGTGATAAATGTTTAATTTTCCCACATTATTGGGTTTTGGAGAAGCTATTAGGATAGATAGATAGATAGATAGATAGATAGATAGATAGATAGATAGATAGA
>BLBF01000052.1:20613763-20627541 GCA_015471245.1 Laticauda colubrina
CCTTTCCTTTCCTTTCCTTTCCTTTCCTTTCCTTTCCTTTCCTTTCCCCTCTTCCCTTTCCCTTTTTATAGTTTATATCTGAAATAATTCCCACCACTACCTCTGATAACTTCTGTGAATGGTTGCTGAAGATACAATTATCCAACTATGAACTATTTTTTATATATACCAGAGTTTGACATTCAGACATTCAGAGTAGGAAATATTTGGAAACATATTTGGAAATTGACAGGATATAATAGTCAACATGTGAGAGATAAAACTTAAAAATTCTGCATTGAGTTACATCCTAAGCTTTAATTGGTAAACTGCCAACTCATACTCTCTGAACTATATTCAAGATGAGACTTCCAAAATGTATAACGCAGTTGATGATGGCTGCATTTGGAGATTAAGCTAATCCCTGAAATAGGTATGTTAAATCTATGGGAAGCTTAACATAGCCAACCCATACAAACCTTAATGAAAAGTTATAAAACAAGTTGGGTCCAGATTTCCAGTGCATCATTGCCAGGTTCTTTATTCCTTTCCAACAAGGCTCTATAAAATAAGTACATTCATTCCATTCATCTTAATTCCTTGACCAAGCTCTCCAGAAACAGATAGAAAGCAATGGAAATCTGGTACAATATTTCACAATACCTATAGTTTTGTTAAATACCACTTTCTAGAGATCCTTAAGTTGCAAATGAAAATGCCCCTTTCTTTGTTTTGAAATATTGGAATCTGGGCAATTTATGCAAGTAAAAAATGTTCAATAAGGAACCTTTTTACAGGGTTCCCTAACTTGAAAGGATTGTGTATATTGGAATAACCAGTGAAAATCCAAACACTCTTGGACTACTTTTCTGTGGAGATTCTCAATTATCCAGGTCATGGTTGTCTCAAAGGTACTTTTTCAAAAAGACTTTGTTTTTCTTTGAAGACATTTGTTTCTCATCCAAGAAGATTCTTCAGTTAAATTATTTATATTCCTTGTAGTCATCTGGTTGCTAGTACTCTTTCTGAGAGTCACTGAGGCCACTTGGAGGTTGGATTGGATTATTTAATTTAGGGTTACTTTAAAGGTAAACTTTTATAGTCTTGGATTATTTTAATTTAGCTTAATATGTTTTATATAAAACTTAGTTTCTCTCTCTCCCTCCCTCTCTCTCTCTCCCTCCCTCCCCCCTCCCTCCCTCCCTCCCTCTCTCTCTCTCTCTCTCTCTCTCTCTCTCTGTTATGTATATATGTTATCAGTGAGGGTTTATACTGCTCCTGGACAGTTTTAAAATACCCAAAATATTTGAAAATGGCATTGTCGGTATACATCTGAAAAAGACAACTCTTCAGCCATTTGCTACAGCAACAGCTATGTTTGGTGGTTGGTGTTAATGGGAAATAAACATATTCCTGCAGAGCCCACTAATAAGATGTAAAAACACAGCACACTAACTCAGCTATGAAGTCTAGTATCAGCCACAATTAGATAACAACCCAAGAAGAAGTCACAAGGATATGTGCTTACTTAGAATTCCTAGCCAAGGGGCTTGAGTGGCCTTTTTCGGGTAGACATTTTGAAATCTCCTACTTGCAGATCTGGCAAGGATGAGAAGGGTACAAGACGGAAGTGGTGTCATGAAAAAGAGAACATACAACTTATATGACACCCCTTTCCCAAGCTGTGCGGTAATGTAGGTAATATCATTATTCTTTTATTGGACTTGAAATAAAATAAAATTTAAGGCTGAGAATCTATTTCTTAGTATGTGGTATCAAGACTTGCTATTAGCTATACTATACATTATTTAATTATTTTATTTTCTGAGAATGCTCATTATTCTGTCAAATTTCCATTTAATAACAAATAAAGTCTACTGCTCATTAACTAAGTCTCATGACTTTTTCTTGTATGCATTCCCCTTTTCAATAAATAAATGCTGCAAAAATGAACCTCACATAAAAGCTGTAATGTAATTGTTAACTGCATGGCTTAATAATTATCCCAAAAAAATGGAGATTAAGAAAATAATGGTTTTTAACCCTTTAGCCTCAAAGTACATATCAACCTATGTATAGATAATAAAGATATGGAGTCAGTCAGTTAGGCAGGCAGGCAGACAGACAGATATCACATGTTCATGGGGATACTTCAAAAGTCATAGCTGTGAAAAATGGTCCTTTATTTCAGGGCTGTTGTAACCTTTAACAGTCAGTAAATGAAGCGTTGTATGTCAAGGGCTACCTGTCGATTGCTTACATTTTGAAGGGATGTTGCGTCTGAGTTTCTTTCTGTGAGTGCATGCACGTAGTAATAATTAAAGACATCAGAGAAGCACTGTACACTTCATTTATCTACTTTTTCAGATACATTTAACAGAAAAATAAATAGAAATCTAACATTAAAAAAGTGAGAAAAATTAAAAATGTCCGTAGGCTGAATCCATGTTTTCAACATTTTCAGAAAGCATTGACATCTTTATTATGAAGGAGGACTCTGAAGATTTAAAAAAAAAAACCACTACTGTTGTCTATACATTACACGGATGAAGTGAAATGGCTACAAATGGCTGTTAGAAGTATCCTAATACTTTTAAAGATGCACTAATGCTACTAAGGAAGTAACAGCATAGTTGAAATGGTTTCTTCCCTCAAAGTTTCATCCTGTTTGTTGGAGTAAGGTGCAGGATTCCCCTCTCTTCTTCTTTGTATGATTTCATTTTGAAGAGCTTGCCTAGAAGCCAACAAAAGTCTTACATACTGTTCTTAGAATCTTTTGATGTCCAAATAATAATAATAATAATAATAATAATAATAATAATAATAATAATAATAATAATAATAATAATAAAAAAATCCAGTTTCTTTGGTGCCTTCATAAATCCCTAACCAATTATTACCGACAATTTATAATGCATAAAACTGGATGTCTTAATACCTTTCTGTATTTCTTAATGCCTCTTATTAAAAAAGAATCAATGTCCAACTTTTCAAACTGCCAGAGAAAACACTCAGATAATGCTTTGTGAATATGAAACTCATCAGGTTTTCTATGCATTATCAGATTACCAAGTCAGTTGAAGTAATTATGTAATCGCAGGGAGCAACACCTTAAAAAATATGTCCAAGGGCTGCAGAAATTGTAGCAGTGACAGGCTGAAGAACTATACTTTTGTTTGGATTCAAAATCTCCTAGGTTCAGAATAAGGAATGAGATAAAACCACCCACGTTATCCTGTCTATCTGCAGTAGCTTGCTGCTTTCATTAAAATGATAAAAGCAGCGCTTAGGTGTCATGCTGAAAGATCTTCCTCTTTCATGTATGTATTTGACAATGTAATGTCTGTACAAAAGGGGGCAGGACTTTTGTTGCAATGTTCTAAGGCTGCTTTGTCATTTTGCTCTCTCTTTACTCCCCTCATGGATGTGACTGATCTTACCCACTAAAAACTTTGCCTAAAGGCCCTGTCCCACTGCACTTATGGATGCAAAGAGGATGTAAAATGTTTAAAAAAGCTTGCCATCCATTGGAAAATGCTATGCATCCGTTGTGTACTCATTGCATACGTGTTTCATACGCTCTATCCATCGAGTATCCATCCACTGAGATTTCATCCGCACAAGAAGTTTTGAGCTGCACAAAACTTTGTGAACAGATGAACTTTCCGCCATGTACGATGTAAATCTGCGACATACAAGCAACAAACGTTCTATGTCCATTTATCATCCATTAAACATCTGCTGTATCCTCTCTGCATCCTCTGGGCATCCGCGCAACTCACATCTGCTGCAGCTAAAAATGGAAAGGGGGAGGAAACAAAAGGTACACAGAACGTTTACACAGCGTTAGTAGCACGGAAATAGAAAGATGAGCAGTGAATGGTTTGCATCCGATATACATCCGCGCGGCATCTCCTTTCTTTCCTATAGGCATACATGATGCATCCACTTCATCCGCTATGCGTCCACTTCAAAATTCTCCCCTGGAACCCCTTCGGAGGTGTCATCCGCTTCCATCCGCTTTCATCCACTAGGCTTCCTATGAACATCCATTTAACATCACCACTACATACTACCCACGTCCGTTCTTTTCCGTTCTTTTCCATTCTGTTTATGCAAATTTTTACCACTTTTTGGAGCGGATGACAATGGATGGAGCCACCCCCTGAAATTTTGCTCGTCCACTGTGTCCTTTATGCATACGTTTTGCGTCCATCGGCCAGTGGGACCAGGCCTTAAGGTTCTGCAGCAGAGCAATCTGTTTCTCCAAACCAGAACTTGTACCAAAGATTCTTTTCACAATCTGATAGCTCCCAAGCTACTTACTTGTATTAGGCTCTCTGAAATGCGTAGCAAAGTGGGAGAATGTGGTGCCCTCCAGTTTTTTTCGCTTTCACCTTCCACTTAGCTGCATCTGGAACTGCCTATGTAACCACAAAGCCAATGAGGTTTTGAGGAAGAGATGTACTATATATTTATTTAAAAGATATATAAATATAGATGAGATAGATATAGATACAGATACAGATACAGATATACAGATATATACAGTATTTGTATATTTGTATGTATTTGATCAATTATTGTATGAGATTAATTGAATGCTATGCCAAAAAGGGAGCTGATTTAAGACCCTTGAATATATTTCAAAGAAGCCTGCTATGCTAAAAAAATGTCTATGATGTGAGATGTGCATTATTGTATTATATGAATGATAGCTTCCCAGTTTCATCACAAAAGGCAGACTACAAAAATAATCCCCCTTTTTTCATTTTTTAGGATTATTGAATTAGCTGGATAAAATTGTTTTTTTTTTTGAACCTTTCAGCAACTGAAGTTTCCATTCTGTTCAGTTCTCTAGAGTCTTAAAAAAAATCTTTTTGAAAGGGTCTGTATCTGACATCAAAATGTTCAGCTCACCTGATTTAAAATCTTTTTAATACATCTGTTTCAATGTAATGCAAAGAGCAGTTAAACAGCCCTTTATGCTTTTATTTCAGAATGTTGGTGATCCACTCATTATTGTTTTGAATAGACCTCACTGGGTGAATAGGACTGAGTCTCTAATTTGAAATGGAACCAAAGACCTCTTGATATTAATGAAATTTCTTCCCATTATAAATATTATTGAAAGATAATGTATTAAATCATTCTGTATGTGATATAATAATTGAAGGGCCCCACACGCTGGAAAAACCTAGCAATCCAATTTCTCTCCTTTGAAGGCTGAACAGTTTGTTGCTCTCAGCCCATTGATCAAATTGCTTTGATTGTCTGTATGTATTTCCTAATCATAGACAATCTCTTCCTTGTTTCTTATACCTCCAATCATTAAAAAAAAGGGGGGGGGGGACATTCATTCAAAGATGAAAGGGAATGGCAGAACCCATATGCTTTTTTTGTGGAAAGATGAACTTACCACTTGGAGTAAGGAGGCATTTTCCTCCTCCTGGGATTCAGAGCTTTGAGGTTATCTGGGAAGGGGGTGGTAATTGATTAAATCCCATTTTCTTACCTAGAGAGTTTGTTCTATATATATTAAAAAGAACTGCAAATATGTGTAATGTCAAGAATGGCACTGGGAGGCGAAGCTGGCATCATGACGATACGGCATGCAATCTTGGAGGTCTTGAGATTGCTGCCAATATCTTTGGTCTTGGATGCTCCAATTGGATCTAAACTGTCCCAAAGAGTTGGTGAAAGTGAAGAGCGCATCCTGCCAATCCCAGGAATACCTCCTGGTAGATCCAGGAGAAGCTCTTTTTGCCAGCGGCAAAGAGGCAGCCATTAAAGCTGCTAAAGTTGGGATAGCTCTGAAACAAAAGACAACAGAAAGAGAGAGTGTGCAGGTTTGGTGAGAACTTTTTCTTTATTCTAAGATCTGAAAGGACATCCTAAGGAAAAGAAAGAATCTGTAAAAGTTTTGACAGAAGTGATTAAGCGGCGATTTTAAACAGGAATGTCAAAGTAATGTTTTTTTCTCATTGCTGGATTTTCTATACATGATCTTATATTTTGAAACTGGACTGGCTTTTTTTTTTTCATCTATTTTTTTTTTGTAACATTTTACGTGAGAGGGTCCCTTTTAGTTATTTCTTTTTCTAAAAATCTTTTTCTTTTTTTATTAATTTTTATTATATTTTGCTTGGAAAAGGAGGGGGAAAGTGAAAGCAAAGGAACTTTGTAACACTGCCAAGTAGAGGCTTGGAAATATTCTATTTCTCTTGTGACCAGACAAAGCTGAGAAAGAAAGAACTGAGACTTTTTTTCAAGGACATTTTTATTTGATAAGATAGAGGGAAGAGTATGGGAGATTATTATTGCAGGTGCTCTTCTGGGATTCTATCAACAGTCTGGTGTTGAAATTTATAGGTAAAGAAAAGGTGATAAGTTTCTGGAGAAGAGTGTTATAACAAGAGCCTTAGATAACTAAACAAAGTGCAGTGTGTTCTTTTGATTTTTCCGAAGCTGTGCTACCCCTTCACAACAGTTTACTTTCTAAAATAGCTATTTGGATTTTTAGTTCTTTTGAATTTGTCTGTTTTGTTTTTGCTTGTCTTTGGAAGTTAAATTTTATGTTTGCTTTTTATTTTAAAAGAAAAGTTTTAGTATTAATGATTCCCTTCCTTTCCTTTTTAAGGGAGTAGCCTTTTTTTCTTTTTTTCTTTCTGCCTTTCTGGTATTTTTGTCTTTCCATCTACCTCCCATACTGTTTTTTTCCTTTTTTTAATCTTCCTGGCCTTTTTTTTCTTTTTCTATTATGCAGCCTTTTATATCTGAGACCTCTTAATTGGATAAAGGTTTTGAAGAACCTGAAGAATTTTTTCCCTTTTTTAAGCTTTTTATTTCTCACTTTTCTGTCTTTTTTAGGATTTTACAACTTTTCCCCTTTTGTATGTGTTTATGGTCTTTTCCTTCATTTTTGAATTTTCACTGTTATCGAACCAATCGTTTGGATTAAGGTATATAAGAACCTGAATAATTTATTATTATTATTATTTGGCTTCTTTTTCCTTACTATTTTTATTTAGAATTGTAATTGGTTATTTCACAATTGGATTAAGGTCCAGAAGAGCCTGAAGATTTTGAATTGTTTGAAATGAGTAAGAAATTAACAGCTCCTGCTTCTTCAACTTCTACTTCCTCTTCTCCACCATCTGGAGGACAATGTTCAATACAGACAATGTTAAGGCAAGAGAAACAACAAGAAAAAGAAAAAAGTGACCTTGCAGATGATTATGCAAGGAATTCAAAACATTCAAACAATATCAGAGAATATTGAAAAGAGAATAGAGAACATCGAACAAAGAACAGAGAACATTGAACAAAGAACAGGGAAAACCAATGAAAAAGTGGAGAATATCCAACAAATGAAGATGAAGTATGATGAGAGACTACTAAAAATTGAAGAAGATAAACAAAGAGATAAGAAGATTGGAGACATTGACAACAGATTAACGGTGGTTGAACAAGATAAAAGTGGTATGCTGAGATGGGAGATGGACAGATCAGAATTTTATCTTAGATTCCAAAACATAGAAGAAGAAAAAGGACAAAATCTAGCTGAGATAATGATGGAAATATTGGCTGAAGCTTTGGAAATAATTGAAGAGAAGATGATGGATGGAATAGATGAGGTCTATCAAGTCTTCACAAGATACGCAATGAGAAATAGCCTACCAAGAGAAGTGCACATCAGATTTACAAAGAAAGCCATTAAAATGCATATGGACATTTATCATGGTGCAGAATAGATATGATATGGATGTCAACAGAATTGTTAACTAATATTCAAGAATTAAATATTGAAACAAGTATTTGGGCAGATCATAATCCACTGACAATTAAATGGAAAGGACAAAAAAGAAGATCCATATTGCTATGATGGGAGATTTTAATGGAATTGTAGACAACAAACTGGATTATACAGCACAGAAAGCAATAAAGCAAAACAGAAAGACTCTCCCTATATCTTTCTTTAGAATGGTAGATGAAATAAATTTAAAAGACACATGAAGAGAAAGAAATGCTTAAGCTAAACTCAAATAGATATTTATCATGGTCCAGAATAGATATGATATGGATATCAACAGAATTGTTAACTAATATTCAAGAAATAAATATTGAAACAAGTACTTGGGCAGATCATAATCCAATAACAATTAAATGAAAAGGACCAAGAAGAAGATCCAGGTGGACATTAAATAATACTATTTTAAAGGAAAAAGACTTCACACAGTGGATGAAGAAAGAATTGGCTTTTTGTTTTTTTTAGAGAAAACGAAAAAGAAGATACATCAATTCAGAATGTATGGGATACAATGAAGGCATATACTGGAGGCTTGGTAATAGACTATACAAGGAAAAGAAATACCATGAAAAGATTAGCTTCTAAGGCATTAGAGGATGAGTATAAAGGACTTGAAAAAAAGTTACAGAAAATGCCACAGAAAAAGGACATCAAGTTAAAAATGGATATAACTAAACATAAAATAGGTCTAATAGAAAAAGAAGAACTAACACAGAAAATTAGAGGTGTTAAACAGAACTACTTTGAAGATGCAAATAAACCAGGTAGATGATTAGCATATAAATTGAGAAAGGAGAAAGAATCCAGGAAAATATTGCAATTAATAGTTGATCAAGGCCAATTTTGCTATGGTCGTAAAGAGAAGAAGGAAATCACCCGAGACTACTATGGGTCTTAAAAAATACTTAAATAATTTTATCCATCTTGATCAAAATGGATTTCTGCCAAAGAGACAAATTAAAGACAATATGAGAGCAATTTTGGACATTTTGGAATACTATGAGGCACATCCTCGTAGTTCACATTCACATTGATTTACAATAGTCTCTAAGTGGTTTACAGAATCTGCATATTGCCCCCAACAATCTGGGTCCTCATTTTACTGACCTTGCAAGGATGGAAGGCTGAGTCAACCTTGAGAAGGTGAGGATCAAACTGCTGAACTGCTGGCACTTAGCAGAATTAGACTGCAACACTGCATTCTAAACAGTGGTGGGATTCAAATAATTTAACAACTGGTTCTCTGCCCTAATGATTTCTTCCAACAAGCAGTTCACTGCTCAGAAAGTTAACAACTGGTTCTCCCAAAGTGGTGCAAACTGGCTGAATCCCACTACTTATTTTAACCACTATGCCACTATGGGTCTTGATGTTAGTAACCTTAGAGAATTCTACTGGATAGTTTGGGAGGCAATAAACATGTGAAGGAATATTATTTGTAACATTCTTTTCATCAAAATGCATAAATGTATGTCATCAACAAACAAGCATTTGACAAGCAAATAAGATTCTTTTTTTGTTTTGTTTTGTTTTGTTTTGCATAGCAGGGACCTAAAGACCAATATTAAAACTTAAAATTGGGGCATTGTTCTTAGAAAGAGCTAGTGAAAAATCCCAAATACATAGAATTATGAGAGTACTGGCTAAAGTCCAGGACAGTATGAATATTACTATTACAGGTCAAGATCCAAGGGGAAAGTATTGTAGAAGAATAATTGTCAATATCCATAAAACACTACATCTATTGCCTTTGTAATTAGAATAGCCAACATAGTGTGCTATTTTCCAGAATCTCCAAATTCCTGAAAGTTTATAGAGTGCCACTGAATAACTTTGAATACCAAAGAAGAGAAAATTATTGGAATAAAAAAACTAAGAATTTGGCTTATCTGTGTTGAGATTATGTGCATTCATCCATATTTAGATGTCACATCATAGATGCTCTTCCATTTATTTAGCTGTGACATGGCCAAACAGTATGCATAAGAGTCCAGCCTTTCATTACAAATAATCTCCACCAAAGTCTTCAGCCTGTTTGTTTTCCCAAACTTCAGTAAATTGCAAGAGAAGATATTACGAATAAATTTCTGCCATTGAATTTTTTCAATAGAGATGTTATTGTCATATGGGGAATTAAAGTTCTGCCCTTCAGAACTTGCTGAAAACCTGTTTGCTTGAAGCTTTTTGGAGTAATTGTGTACCCTGTTGCTCTCTGTGAAATTGGACAGAAAATTTTGAAAGGCCATTTGTGTTCTGTCCCAGGGGAAAAATGTATTCTGCAATGAAAACTTTACTTCATATATCTACACATCTGTTTTGAAACTACTGAAGTTCAGTGTTTGAACTTTCAAATTGGGATAATGGATAAATTTATAATGCACTACATTTTCTTTTGAAGATGATGGAATTTGACCATATTGATATATTTGACCATTGTATCAGTTTAAGGCTGACTGGAAATCCCCTCAAGACTTTGTGTGAAACAACAGAAAATGAGGTTATGATATATCATTTTAATAATTAGAAAAAATATAGATTAGAGTAAAAATGAAAGCCATGCTGTACCACCAAAGTATCAAATACCACCAAAGAATGAGATAGAGTCTGGAGAGCCAGATTAATGTGAAGAACAAGATCCATGTCATAAACACATATGTCCTGCCTGTCATCAGATAACTTGCCAGCATAGTAGCTGGCCAAAGGAGGACACAGAAGCCGCCAATGAGAAGACCTGGATGCACTTCACAATGTAAGGAGGTTTCCACCACATGTCCAACACTCAGAGATGGACTTGAAAAGAGGGAGTCAGGGTCTAGGAAACATCAAGACCATTGTCCTTGACAAAACCTAGGGCATCCAGAAATACATCAGTAATATGGCAGCCAAAGATGCATTACTGAGAGAATGCCTGAGGCAGTAAAAGACATTGGAAGAAGATCAAGCAGAAGAAGTGCCACTGCATACAGGGCCCTATATGGGATGTGCCAACAATAGATTGCTGAGGTGGCAGACAATAGGAAATCCTATCAGTGGCTGGAAAGGGCTGGATTAAAAGACAGTACTGTGGCACTGATCATAGCAGCACATGAACCTGCATTAAATACCAGATCCATAGAAGCAGCGGTCTACAATATAAAACAGGATTTGAAGTTTATAGAGAGGCCTTAGAGATAGTCCAACATACAGCAGCAATGCATAAGATGCAGGCAGGAACAGCATATACTGAATGGTCCAACTAAATAATTGGCATTGTGCATAAGAGTATATGCAGTGTATGGGCTAAGTTAGTCCTCCCAAGTTCAGATGGGAGATTCCACAGAAGGTCATGAAGAACAAGAGAGCTAAAATAAGTGTGACTTCCAGATCCACATGGAGAGGCAGGTACCAGTCAATCAACCAAATATTGTGGTAATAAACAAGGACCAGAAGACAGCAGTGGTGATAGATGTAGTGATGCCAAATGACAGCAAACTCAAAAACTGGGAAGCTGGAGAAGTACCAGGGCTTGAAGGAGGAACTAGAGAGGATGTGAAAAAGAAAGACCAAAAAGTCATCCTAGTAGTTGTGGGAGCACTCGGGCTTTTAACTCCTAAGCTGGAAGAGTGACTCCAGTATATCCTGACCAGAAGAATGAAGTGCTAGGAACAGCTAAGATACTGTGCAGAACCTTTAGTTGTAGTTTACTGTTGTATTTATTTGCTTCACTCTATTCCTGCTCTTTCAGATTTTCACTGGCTATTGACCAAATAAATATGATTGATTGATTGATTGATTGATTGATTGATTGATTGATATACAAACCTCAAAATCCCTGGCCTCTGATACATGACCATGAATTGAGAAGGAGCCTAGAACTGTCTGTACTAAATCATTTATTTTGGTTCCATAAAGAAGTATTTCCTATTAAATGACTCTTGTAACTGATGCATTAGTAGTTGAATCTGGGGCCTTCTACATATGAAGTATATGTTATACTCTGATTTATTTATTCAATTTATATAGCTGCCCATTTCCCTTTTACATGATTCTAGGTAGCTTTACAGTCTCCTGGTATTTTCTAAACATTTATTATTTTAGGAATTTGATCAACCATTCCATGAAATAAATATAGAGAATATTGATGAAGCTGTGAATATTTATTTTACCCCGGAGTCTTTATTCAAAGCAATAAAGATAGGCTTAGTTTATTCTTAAGTGACTGAAAATGGAATTGGCTGCATATTGTTCTCTCTTAGAATACTTCTACAATCACATTGTATCTATACAGGAAATATCCCAATTGGGCAGTGTCCAAAGCCCATGTCACACTGAACCAACAGATGCAAAGAGGATGTAAAATGGACAAAAAAGCTTGCCATCCGTTCAAAAATGCGATGTACTCACAGCCTCCATTTTTTGACGTTTCATCCGCTCCAAAAGTTTTGGGCTGCCCAAAACTTTTGTGCGGAAAATGTATACAGTTCGTCCGTTCTGCATCCACTATGCATCCGCTACACATCCGTTCTGCATCCGTTACGCATCCGCTATATCCGCTAGACATCCGGCCAGGTATACAACACCAGTGACCTCAAGGAGGGGCTGGAAGGCAACCTCATCATGGGCTTTCCAGATCCAGACCCCCTGCCCAACGACACAGAAGATGTGCCCTACTTCATCATGGGGGATGATGACTTCTCCCTCACAACCTACCTCATGAAGCCCTACACCTCCAGACTCCTCACCCGTGAAGAGAGGATCTTCAACTACAGGCTGTCCAGGGCAAGGCAGGTGGTGGAGAACACTTTTGGCATCCTGGCCAACAGGTTCCAGGTACTTCTCACCACCATGCAGCATTGCCCAGAGACCATGAGGAGGATCATGGAAGCTTGCTGCATCCTGCACAATCTCATGCGCACCCGCTACCCAGTGTTGCAGAACAGGCTCGTGGACCTCCAGCAAGGCAATGGGGACATGGAGCCTGGGGAATGGAGGCAAGGGCGAAACCTGATCAACACTGAGGAGTGCAAGGCCCCAACAGAGCCTCACATGAAGCGAAGAAGCAGCGCAACCTCCTGAGACAATGGTGCAACTCCCCAGCTGGAGCAGTGGAGTGGCAAGACAGGATGGTAGATGCTTAATGGATGCTTCCTTCAGCCTGTTTCATCACACGGATGAGATTGGGCCATGTATGTTTGGTTGGCCTACAATGAACAGGGCGTTTAATAAAGAGTTGTGTTTATGTTGACATGTGTGGATAATTATTACATTATTATTGATAATAAAGGGCCGTAGGTGTGGCACCTGGGAGGGTGGACCATACAGTCCCACTATGCTTGCACTGGAGGTTTATCTATCCCACTGCTATCCTAATCCATCCCACAGCTATTACCCATCCCACAGGTATCCTAACCCATCCCAAAGCTATCCTTACCCATCCCACAAGCATGCAAAGGCTTAAACCATTTCTAAAAGTTTCCAGCAAGCCTTTATTAAAAAAAAGAAATGAAGCAAGTGTGTGAATCATAAATAGACTTTATTAACAACAAGCTATAAAACAAAAAAGAGTCTCTAGCACTCCTCTTCGTCGCTCAGTCTCAGGGGTGAAGGGTGCAGGTGCTGTGGAGGTGGCTGGTGCTGGAGTGCTTGTCATCAGCTCCTCCAGCAGCAGAAGCAGCAGAAGCCCCAGCCCCAGAAGAGCGAGCCCGTGCTGTAGAAGCCCCAGGAGAACCAGAATGAGGGCCAGGGGGCGGGATGGTAGCCCTGTCCCTCTTGCCAGGGCTGGCAGCAGATGGCTGAGGCTTGCTGTGCTTCCGCATGGTTGTGGGGTTTCTGGCTGGCAGGGAGGCTGGCAGGAGCCAAGGCTGGCAGGAAGGCTGGCAGGGAGGCTGGCACCAAGGCTGGCAGGAAGGCTTGCAGGCAGGCAGGCACCAAGGCTGGCAGGCAGACATGAACCAAGGCTGGCAGGAAGGCTTGCAGGCAGGCAGGCACCAAGGCTGGCAGGCAGACATGA
>BLBF01000052.1:20627551-20637649 GCA_015471245.1 Laticauda colubrina
GGAAGGCTTGCAGGCAGGCAGGCACCAAGGCTGGCAGGCAGACATGATGCCAGGCATCTGCTAGGCTTCCGCTGTGCATCCACTGTGCATCTCCTGTGCATCCGCTTCATCCGCTCGGTGTCCGTTCTGCATCCGCTGTATCAGTTCTGCGTCCACTTTGCTGAGGCCTCCCGGAAGCCCTGCGGATGTGCCATCTGCTCCCATCCGCTTCCATCTGCTAGGCTTCCGTTCTGCATCCGCTTTGCATCCGCCCTGAGTCCTCCCCGCGTCCGTGTTATCTGCTCCGGTTATGCAAATTTTTGCTCCTTTTGAGAGCGGATAACAACGGATGGAACATTTTGCTCGTCTGCTGTGTCCTTTTTGCATCTGTTGGGCAGTGTGACATGGGCTTAAGAATGTTGCTGACTGCTCCATTCTAAGCTTCCTTTATTCTTCATTCTTCCTTCCCAGTCATTTAACCAGAGCAGAGATATTTTAAATGTTTGGGAACAATTGCAAAATCTTTTTTCTATAATTCAAAAGGAGTGGATATTTAACTTGTGATGTAATTGATGTTACTACAGAACTGAATGAACAGAATGCCATGTGCTCTTGCATATTTGGCATTATGACCAACTGAAATTCATAGATTTGACAGTCATTTGCTCCACACCTTGGCTTTTATTGAAGATTGGACTATGTGTATTTTGTGTGTGTGTGTGTGTGTGTGTGTGTGTGTGTGTGTGTGTGTAAGAGAGAGGAGGGAAGAATGTCCCAGCTGTTCTCTTAATTTCTTAGGATCCATTGTATCTTTTGTTTATTTGACACGATATTTGTCCAGAGATAGACAGATAATGATATTTGCCAGAGTCAGTAACCTTATTTTCACTTTCAATTCAGTCTCTTGTCTTAATGAGAAAGATTTATCTGCTCAAGTATACATTCTGTAAACAATATTTTAAAATGTTGGTTGCTATGGAAACTGCATTCTGCAGTTGTTTTTAAATGCTCATCTCTCTTTTATTTCTCAAGAGTGGCTCATGTGAATGTGTTCAATGAATTTATCACTCAAAACATATTTGTTTTCTGATATTTCCCTGCCATATTATTTCATATGGTTGATACGACAACAGGATTGTTTCACCTGATAATACTTCTCTAGAAAGATAGTAGCCACATTTCTAAAAGAATGAAGTGAAGAAAATGCTCATCTATTAGGTTTCTTTAAAGCTGTCTGCCATCTTGCTAAAAGCTTGGTTGCTTTGCTGACCTTGAATATAGCATATCTCAACAGCATCTCTAGATACACTTAGACTGTCTTCTCCCTTCCCCTCTCCCCTCCAAATGTTATTTTAAAGTCACTTTAACAGGTACATAGCTGGCGTATAAATTTAAGAAATAAATACATAAATAAATTTTGTACAGAAAGCAGAACATACAGCATTTTCAGATATATCTTTTAGGGCAACTAAAAGATTTGACTGTCAGGCAGACTTCCTCAAGATAAGAGACAATTATAATCTCACCTCTAACTTCCACATTCAAAACCAGCTTGAACTCTAGGATATAAGTTCAGAATATTCCTAGAATGTCATGTGGAAAAATCTGTCCTGAAGTAGTTGAAGTAGTTTTCATTGAAATGGAACTATTCTGCTCCAACAAAACATTAGCAGGATTTTTTATATTTTTTATATTTTTGCATGAGTTGTAGCTTTGAATTTTGTATATTATCATTTTACTGATTATTTCTGATCTGATCTGAAGACATAAAAATCAAACTTCCTTTATGAGACTGGTCTTGTAAGATGTCTTTCCAAATTAATATTATGGGTATGGTAAATAATGAGTTGTGTCTTAGAATAGCCATACATATATTAGCAGGATTAATTAATGACTATTTACAATTTCATTTATTTAAATGCATCTATTTTAAGAATAGCAGAATAACAGAGTTGGAATGGACCTTGAAGGTCTTCTAGAGGTCCAATTTTTTTTTGTAAAAACTTCCAGTGATAGAGCACACACAACTTCTGGAAGCAAGTTGTTCAACTGATTAAATTGTTCTGCCTGTATCTCTGATGTGGTTTGTATCATGTGCCCTACTTCCAGAAGAAAAAAGGAAGATTCTGTCAATTTGGGTAAGAATGCTTAAAGAATTTTATTCTCCAACATAAACATGTGGTTTTATGCAAGATAAAAGTTTTATATATTGAGATTCAATATTTTTTCAGAAAGCAATATATAGTGTTGTTTTCTTCAGATCATATAAATCTTTCCAGAAAACATACCAATGTCAGAAAAGCTAACAAATATAATGGATTGTATGACTTCCCCTCAAGAGTAGCAACAAATTGAACAATGTTTTCAATTCATTTATTTATTAACTTTGCTGCAAACCTTCTGCCATTATTTAATCAGTAATAAAACATGTTGGAGACAAATATAGTGGTGTTCCAAAAAATGAAAAGGTGCCTACCTGAGTTGCTTGATAGATTACTCACCAATTCTACAAAACACTACCATCAGTAAATAATGAAAAGAGTCCAGCAGTATTATAATGTCTTGCATATGACTCTATTTCAGCATTTCTAAGCACTGAGACTGATAGACTTCTATCAACCAATGAAATAACCCTTCCTAAGTCAGGTGACAAGAAAAGCAGAAATTGACTGTCTGTCTGTCTATCATCTATCTATCTATCTATCTATCTATCTATCTATCTATCTATCTATCTATCTATCTATCTATCTATTATCTCTCCTACCTGAGAATCTATTCTTTATTAACAGGTATGTTTGTTTTTGTATACAATTTAAGCCCATGTCACACTGGCAAACAGATGCAAAACAGACACAACGGACGAGAAAAATGTTCCATCCATTGTTATCCGCTCTCAAAAGGGGCAAAAATTTGAATAACTGGAGCAGATAACATGGACGCGGGGAGGACGCAGGGCGGATGCAAAGCGGATGTGGAACAGAAGCCCAGCGGATGGAAGCAGATGGGAGCGGATGGCGCAGCCGCAGGGCTTCTGGGGGGCCTCAGCGAAGCGGGTGTGGAACGGATACAGCAGATGCAGAACGGACGCCGAACAGATGAAGTGCATGCACAGCGGATGCACAATGGATGAAGCGGATGCAGAGCGGAAGCTTAGCGGATGCACAGCGGAAGCGGAACGGATGTCGCGCATTAATTGCGCATGCAGGGGGGAAGTATTACGTAAGCCCCCCGGATATAAAGGGAAGCAGCTCGCATGTGGCCAGCATTCCGAGGAAAGACCTGCTGCTGGACAATTCGAGTTCCTTGCCTGCCCTGCCAGCCTGCCTTCCAGCCAGCCTTGGTGCCTGCCTGCCTGCCTGCCTTCATGCCAAGCTTTCTGCCAGGCTTCCTGCCAGCCTTCCTGCCAGGCTTCCTGCCAGCCTTCCTGCCAGGCTTCCTGCCAGCCTTCCTGCCAGCCTTGGTGCCTGCCAGCCTCCCTGCCAGCCAGCAACCCTACAACTATGGGGAGGAAGAGAAAGCCTCAGCAACCTGCCGCCATCCCTGGCAAGAGGGACAGGGCCAACCTCCTGCCCCCTGCCCCTGACACTGCTGGTGCTGGGGCTTCTGCTGAAGCTGCTCCAGGCGGTGGTGCTTCTGCTGGTGCTGGGGCTTCTGCTGGGGCTTATTCTGTTGAAGCTGCTCCTGGTCCTGCTCAACCTGCTCGACCTGCTCGTGCTCCTGGACTTGCTCGTCCTGCTCGTGCTCCTGGTCTTGCTCGTCCTGCTCGTGCTCCTGGTCCTGCTCGTGCTCCTGGTCCTTCTCGTGCTCTTGGACTTGCTGGCCCTGCTGGTGCTTACTCTACTGCTGCTGATCCTGGTCCTGGTGTTCCTGCTGCTGCTGCTGCTGATGAGGATGATGCTGATGCTGATTATGATCCTGCTGGTGAGGATGATGATGCTGATTATGATCCTGCTGGTAAGGATGATGATGATGATGATGATGATGATGATGATGATGATGATGATGATCCTGCTGGTGCTGCTGCTGCTGGTGGTGTGGAGGAGCAGCCCATACTACCTGGGAGCCCCTCTGATGAGGGCCCATCTGGTCCTGCCAAAGGGAGGAAGAGGCGTATGCGACAACGGGAGAGGAGGCAATACTCCATTGCGGAGATGCACGAGGATGACGTGCTGGAGTGGCTGAGAGAGAACGACTATCTGTGGCGGAAGGGACACCGGCTCTACAGGGACACCAAGCAGAAGCAGGCTGCTTGGAGAGAGAGGGCATAGAGTATGGGTTACACTTTGGAGGTGCTCCTCGGCTGGTGGAAACATATGCACACCTGGTACGGGAAGCTGCACCTGAAGATATCTGGCCAGGCCACTCTGAAGTTGACAGACAGAGAGACCTACGTCAAGGCCAGGTGCAGCTCCCTGGAGGGTGAGATCTGCCACCGAGGAGCACCAGCAGCCCCTCTCACTACCCTCTCTCTCCGGCAGCCTGCTGCCACCCAGTCCTCTTCCGGCCGAGAGTCAGTCCCTGTCCCCAGGCAGGTTTCTGTGGAGCGTGCCACGGCGGAGAACCCGCAGACAGGTGTGGTAAGCGTGGTGGAGGAGTGCGCCGAGGACTCCCTGGTGCGGTGGGAGAAAGGAGACATTGAGTCCACCACAGTCCTAGCCGCATCCACCCCCCCTAGCTCCGCCTCCGCAGAAAGGCAGAAAGCCGGACAGCTGGAGGGGCAGAGCCACAATGTCCTGCTGGAGATCAGGGACACCATCCGCACCAGCATAGATCTCCTCTCTCAGCTGGTCCACACCAACTCCTCATCCTCCAACCGCAAGCCCTTCCTCACCTATGTCAACCAGACCCTCAAGGAAATGGCGGATCCACAGTACCAGCTGGTGAAGGACCGGATCACCGAGCTGCTTCACAACCCTCCAGACTCAGAAGAACCTGCTCCCACCCAGTCCAGGTCTGCTCCTCCACCCCAGGTGATCTCCCTCCCATTCCAAGGCTTCCCACAGGCCCTCACCTACCAGGGCTACGGCTACCAGGAGGTTCAGCAGCAAAGGCAGCAGCCCTTTCCAGTAGAGGCACAGAGTCATCGGGCGACACCGTTGCCACCTGTTTCACTGATGCCACCGATGCCACCCACACCAATGATGCCACCGACGACAGCGATGCCACCCATGCCAATGATACCACCCACGACAGCGAGGCCACCCACACCAGTCATCACCCAGCTGCAGACCAGACAGCCCCACTACATGAATCCTTCCTCCACCCCACAGCCAAGCCCGGCCTCAGTACATCTGTCATCAGTACTGGGGTTGAAACCCCATGGCATGGAGGAAGGACCTCTCAGCATTGCGGGGCTGAGCCAGTTGTCCGAGACCTTTCTCAACACACCGTCCCCTGTTGTCCTCTCGAGGCCAGGCACTCCAGCACCACCCACCACCACAGCACCTGGACCCTTCACCCCTGAGATTGGGTACACCTCCGAGTGACCAAGAAGAGTGCCAGAGACCGGCTAGCTGGCTGCCTATGGACTTTATTTGGACACTTGACTTAGGTCAATTTTTTTTTACAGCTTGTTGTTCAATAAAGTATATCTTTGATTCACACACTTGCTTCATTGCTTTTTTTAAATAAAGTCTTGGTGGAAACTTTTAGAATTGGCTTAAGCCTTTGCAATCTTGTGGGATGGGTTAAGATAGCAGTGGGGTGGGCAGGGATACCTGTGGAATGAGCAGAGATACCTTTGGGATGGCTAATAGCTGTGGGATAGATAAACCTCCAGTGCAAGCATAGTGGGACTGTATGGTCCACCCTCCCAGGTGCCACTCCTATGGCCCTTTATTATCAATAATAATTTAATCAATCACCCACACATGTCAACGCAAACACAACTCTTTATTAAATGCCCTGTTCATTGTAGGCCCACCCAACATACATGGCCCAATCTCATCCGTGTGATGAGACAGGCTGAAGGAAGCATCCATTAAGCATCTACCATCCTGTCTTGCCACTCCACCGCTCCAGCTGGGGAGTTGCACCAGTGTTTCAGGAGGTTGCGCTGCTTCTTCCCTTCCCGTGAGGCTCTGTTGTGGCCTTGCACATCCTGAGTGTCGATCAGGTTTCGCCCTTGCCTCCATTCCCCAGGCTCCATGTTCCCATTGCCTTGTTGATGGTCCACGAGCCTGTTCTGCAAGACTGGGTAGCGGGTGCGCATGAGATTGTGCAGGATGCAGCAAGCTTCCACGATCCTTCTCATGGTCTCTGGGCAATGCTGCATGGTGGTGAGAAGTACCTGGAACCTGTTGGCCAGGATACCAAAGGCGTTCTCCACCACCTGCCTTGCCCTGGATAGCCTGTAGTTGAAGATCCTATCTTCACGGGTGAGGAGTCTGGAAGTGTATGGCTTCATGAGGTAGGTTGTGAGGGAGAAGGCGTCATCCCCCACGATGAAGTAGGACACATCTTCTGTGTCGTTGGGCAGGGGGTCTGGATCTGGGAAGCCCACGATGAGGTTGCCTTCCAGCCCCTGCCTGAGGTGACTGGCGTTGTATACCTGGGCATCTGAAGATGAGCCATAGCCTGAAGCATCGATGTACATGATCTTGTAGTCAGCATCGACCATGGTGAAGAGGATGATGCTGAAGAAACCCTTGTAGTTGAAATAAGTGGACCCTGACTTGGCTGGAGCTTTGCAGGCCACGTGCTTGCCATCGATGGCTCCAACGGTGTGTGGGAAGTTCCACCTCTGATACCACTGCTCTGCAACTTTCTTCCATCCTTCTTCAGTGGAGGGGCACTGGAGGAGGTTCTCCACGTATTCTTCGATGATGGCCTGCACCACTTCACTGACCACAATGCTGATGATGCTGTGTGGCACCCTCCAGCTGTACTGCATGCTTTTGTAGGTGGTCCCTGAGGCCAGGTGGCACAGAGTGAGTGCCACCTTGAGCCCAGGTTCCAAGCTGGGCCGGAAGTTGGTGTTTGCCTTGGTCAACCTGGGTGTCAGGCGCTGCACAACTTCGTCAAACATGGGAGGAAGCGGAACGGACGCAGAACAGACGTGGAACGGATGAAGAACGGATGCGTAGTGGAAACAAAGTGTTTAAAGTAGAAAAAACATTCGCAGAGGGGATCTATCTCGGATATTAAGGATGTCTAGTGGATGCCTAGAGGATGCCTGGAGGATGCCTAGAGGATGCCTAGCGGAAAATCTATACTGCCTATTAAAAGGGGGAGCAACTCGCCTGCAGCGCACTTTCAGAACAGCAACCCAGCGATGCAGACCTCTGCAGCCTTCATCTGGCTCTTCCTCTTCCACAGCATCCAGTCATGTCCACCGTGGATCGTAACACGGTCCTTTTGGCAGCTACCATCGTTCTGCAACAGTGCGAAGCCATCTGTAGGCTCTGTGAACACTACTGCGAGAAGAAAAGGAGCCACCCAAAAAGAGTCTGGGTCCATAGATGGTTCGCCAGTAGAGTGGAGGACGGACTGTACAACAATCTGATGGTGGAGCTCAAGAGCGAAGACACTCTGGCGTTCCAGAACTTCATGAGGATGCCGCCAGCCATGTTTGACGAAGTTGTGAAGCGCCTGACACCCAGGTTGACCAAGGCAAACACCAGTTTCCGGCCAAGCCTGGAACCTGGGCTCAAGGTGGCACTCACTCTGTGCCACCTGGCCTCAGGGACCTCCGACAGGAGCATTCAGAACGGCTGGAGGGTGCCATCCAACACCATCAGCATTGTGGTCAGAGAAGTGGTGCAGGCCATCATCGAAGAATACAAGGAGGAGCTCCTCCAGTACCCCTCCACTGAAGAAGGCTGGAAGAAAGTTGCAGAGCAGTGGTATCAGAAGTGGAACTTCCCTCACACCAGCCAAGTCGGGGTCCACTTATTTCAACTACATGGGCTTCTTCAGCATCATCCTCTTTGCCATGGTCAATGCTGACTACAGATTCATTTACATCGATGCTTCAGGCAGCGGCTCATGTTCAGAGGCCCAGGTATACAACGCCAGTGACCTCAAGGAGGGGCTGGAAGGCAACCTCATCATGGGCTTTCCAGATCCAGACCCCCTGCCCAACGACACAGAAGATGTGCCCTACTTCATCATGGGGGATGATGACTTCTCCCTCACAACCTACCTCATGAAGCCCTACACCTCTAGACTCCTCACCCGTGAAGAGAGGATCTTCAACTACAGGCTGTCCAGGGCAAGGCGGGTGGTGGAGAACGCCTTTGGACCATGAGGAGGATCATGGAAGCTTGCTGCATCCTGCACAATCTCATGCGCACCCGCTACCCAGTCTTGCAGAACAGGCTCGTGGACCTCAACAAGCCAATGGGGTCATGGAGCCTGGGGAATGGAGGCAAGGGCGAAACCTGATCGACACTGAGGATGTGCTAGGCCCCAACAGAGCCTCAAATGAAGCGAAGCAGCAGCACAACCTCCTGAGACAATGGTGCAACTCCCCAGCTGGAGCAGTGGAGTGGCAAGACAGGATGGTAGATGCTTAATGGATGTTTCCTTCAGCCTGTCTCATCACACTGATGAGATTGGGCCATGTATGTTGGGCAGGCCTACAATGAACAGGGCGTTTAATAAAGAGTTGTGTTCATGTTGACATGTGTGGATAATTATTACATTATTATTGATAATAAAGGGCCGTAGGTGTGGCACCTGGGAGGGTGGACCATACAGTCCCACTATGCTTGCACTGGAGGTTTATCTATCCCACAGCTATTACCCATTCCAAAGGTATCCCTGCCCATCCCACAGCTATCTTAACCCATCCCACAAGCATGCAAAGGCTTAAACCATTTCTAAAATTTTCCACCAAGACTTTATACAAAAAAAGAAATGAAGCAAGTGTTTGAATCAGACTTTACTAACAACAAGCTATAAGACAAAAAAGAGTCTCTGGCACTCCTCTTGGTCGCTCAGTCTCAGGGGTGAAGGGTGCAGGTGCTTTGGAGGTGGCTGGTGCTGGAGTTTCTGTCATCAGCTCCTCCTCCAGAAGCAGAAGCAGCAGTAGCCCCAGCCCCAGAAGAGTGAGCCCATGCTGCAGAAGCCCCAGCAGAACCAGAGTGAGGGCCAAGGGGCGGGATGGTAGCCCTGTCCCTCTTGCCAGGGCTGGCAGCAGATGGCTGAGGCTTGCTGTGCTTCCGCATGGTTGTGGGGTTTCTGGCTGGCAGGGAGGCTGGCAGGAACCAAGGCTGGCAGAAAGGCTGGCAGAAAGGCTGGCAGGAGGCAGGCACCAAGGCTGGCAGGCAGACATGAACCAAGGCTGGCAGGCAGACATGAACCAAGGCTGGCAGGAAGGCAGGCAGCAAGGCTTTCAGGCAGACCGGCTGGCAGCAAGGCTGGCAGGGAGGCTGGTATTAAGGCTGGCAGGGAGGTTGGCAGCAAGGCAGGCAGCAAGGCTGGTAGCAAGGCTGGCAACAAGTTTGGCAGGCAGACATGCAGGCAGGGCAGGCAAGGCAGCTGATGTGTCCGGCAGCAGGTCTTTCCTTTGAATGGCGACCTGCTTCCGAGCTGCTTCCATTATATCCACGGGGCTGATGCAATGCATCCTCCCCGCATGCGCAATGAATGCCAGGCATCTGTTAGGCTTCCGCTGTGCCCCCGCTGTGCCTCCGCTGTGCATCCGCTTCATTCACTCGGCATCCACTCTGCATCCTCTCTTTCTGTTCCGTGTCCGCTTCACTGAGGCTCCCCGGAAGCCCTGCAGATGTGCCACCCACTCCCATCCGCTTCCATCCGCTGGGCTTCCGTTTCGCATCCACTTTCCATCCCCCCTGCGTTCTCCCCGCGTCTGTATTATCTGCTCCGGTTATGCAAATTTTTGCCCCTTTTGAGAGCGGATAGCAATGGATGGAACATTTTTCTCGTCCGTTGTGTCCGTTTTGCATCCGTTGGCCAGTGTGACATGGGTTTTAAATACTGATCAATACATTACTGTAATATTATCCCCACCCTTTGTGAAAGAGCCCCCCCAAATTTTAAATTGCTAAATCTATTTGCAAATTGTTGATGAAGAAGAAGGAGGAGGAGGAGGATGACAATAATGATAATGATAATGATAATGATAATGATAATGATAATGATAATGATAATGAT
>BLBF01000052.1:20671108-20713285 GCA_015471245.1 Laticauda colubrina
ACCTACCAGGGCTACAGCTACCAGGAGGTTCAGCAGCACAGGCAGCAGCCCTTCCTAGTCCAGGCAAAGAGTCATCAGGTGACACCGTTGCCACCTGTTTCACTGATGCCACTGATGCCACCCACGCCAATGATGCCACCGATGACAGCGATGCCACCCACGCCAATGATGCCACCGAAGACAGCAATGCCACCCATGCCAATGATGCCACGCACGCCAGTCCTCACCCAGCTGCAGAGCAGACAGCCCCACTACACTACTCCTTCCTCCACCCCACAGCCAAGCCCGGCCTCAGTACATCTGTCATCAGTACTGGGGTTGACACCCCATGGCATGGAGGAAGGACCTCTCAGCATCACGGGGCTGAGCCAGCTGTCTGAGAGCTTTCTCAACACACCGTCACCTATTGTCCTCTCGGGGCCAGGCACTCCAGCATCACCCACCACCACAGCACCTGGACCCTTCACCCCTGAGACTGGGCACACCTCCGAGTGACCAAGAAGAGTGCCAGAGACCAGGTAGCTGGCTACCTGTGGACTTTATTTGGACACTTGACTTGGGTCAATTTTTTTTTACAGCTTGTTGTTCAATAAAGTTTATCTTTGATTCACACACTTGCTCCATTTGTATTTTTTTTTTTAAAGTCTTGGTGGAAACTTTTAGAATTGGCTTAAGCCTTTGCATGCTTGTGGGATTGGTTAAGATAGCAGTGTGATGGGCAGGGATACCTGTGGAATGAGCAGGGATACCTGTGGGATGGCTAATAGCTGTGGGATAGATAAACCTCCAGTGCAAGCATAGTGGGACTGTATGGTCCACCCTCCCAGGTGCCACACCTATGGCCCTTTTTTATCAATAACAATGTAAGCATTGATCCACACATTTGAACACAAACACAACTCTTTATTAAACGCCCTGTTCATTGTAGGCCCACCCAACATACATGGCCCAATCTCATCAGTGTGATGAGACAGGCTGAAGGAACCATCCATTAAGCATCTACCATCCTGTCTTGCCTCTCCACCGCTCCAGCTGGGGAGTTACACCAGTGTTTCAGGAGGTTGCGCTGCTTCTTCCCTTCCCGTGAGACTCTGTTGGGGCCTTGCACATCCTGAGTGTCGATCAGGATTCACCCTTGCCTCCATTCCCCAGTCTCCATGTCCCCATTGCCTTGTTGACGGTCCACGAGCCTGTTCTGCAAGACTGGGTAGCGGGTGCGCATGAGATTGTGCAGGATGCAGCAAGCTTCCACAATCTTCCTCACAGTCTCTGGGTTATGCTGCATGGTGATGAGAAGTACCTGGAACCTGTTGGCCAGGATGCCAAAGGCGTTCTCCACCACTCGCCTTGCCCTGGACAGTCTGTAGTTGAAGATCCTCTCTTCACGGGTCAGGAGTCTGGAAGTGTATGGCTTCATGAGGTAGGTTCTGAGGGAGAAGGCGTCATCCCCCATGATGAAGTAGGGCACATATTGCGTGTCGTTGGACAGGGGGTCTGGATCTGGGAAGATCATGATGAGGTTGCCTTCCAACCCCTCCTTGAGGTGATTGGCGTTGTATACCTGGGTATCTGAAGATGAGCCGTAGCCTGAAGCATCGATGTACATGAATTTGTAGTCAGCATCGACCATGGCGAAGAGGATGATGCTGAAGAAGCCCTTGTAGTTGAAATAAGTGGACCCCGACTTGGCTGGAGCTTTGCAGGCCACGTGCTTGCCATTGATGGCTCCAACAGTGTGTGGGAAGTTCCACCTCTGATACCACTGCTCTGCAACTTTCTTCCAGCCTTCTTCAGTGGAGGGGCACTGGAGGAGCTCCTCCTTGTATTCTGCGATGATGGCCTGCACCACTTCTCTGACCACAATGCTGATGGTGTTGTGTGGCACCCTCCAGCCATACTGCATGCTTTTGTAGGTGGTCCCTGAGGCAAGGTGGCACAGAGTGAGTGCCACCTTGAGCCCAGGTTCCAGGCTGGGCCAGAAGTTGGTGTTTGCCTTGGTCAACCTGGGTGTTAGGCGCTGCACAAATTCGTCAAACATGGCTGGAGGCATCCTCATGAAGTTCTGGAACGCCCGAGTGTCTTCGTTCCTGAGCTCCACCATCAGCTTCTTGTACAGTCCGTACTCTGCTCTTCTCCCGATCCATTTTCAGACCCTGACGCTTCTTGGCCACCTCTTTTTCTTCCCGTAGTAGAGTTCACAGAGCCTGTAGATGGCTTCGTACTGTTGCAGAAGGATGGTGGCTGCCAAAAGGACTGTGGTACGATCCACGGTGGACATGACTGGATGCTGTGGAAGAGGAAGAGTCAGATGAAGACTGCAGAGGTCTGCACAGGTGGGCTGCTGGTTTGAAAGTGAGATGCAGACGAGTTGCTCCCCCTTTTTATAGGCAGTATAGGTGTCCCTTTGCATCCTCTAGGCATCCTCTAGGCATCCTCTAGGCATCCTCTAGGCATCCTCTAGACATCCTTAATATCTGAGATAGGTCCCCTCTGCAAACGTTTTTTCCGCTTTAAATGCTTTGTTTCCATGCTGCATCCATTCTGCATCCGTTCTGCATCTGTTCTGCATCCGTTCCACTTCCTCCCCGCCTCCGGGCAGATGCGAGTTGCACGGATGCGCACAGACGCCAAGCAGATATAGCGGATGTGTAACAGATGCATAGCGGATGCGTAGTAGATGCAGAATGGACGAACTGGATACATTTTCCACGCAAAAGTTTTGGGCAGCCCAAAACTTTCGGAGTAGATGAAACGTCAATAAACGGATGCTGGATGGATAGAGAGGAAGCAAAACGGAGTCAGTGAGTACATCGCGTTTTCAAACAGATGGCAAGCTTTTTTGTCCGTTTTACATCCTCTTTGCATCTGTTGTTTCAGTGTGACATGGGGTTAACCGGGCAAAAGATTGCAGTTCTTTCCTGATACTTCTTTCAGGAAATTGTGTTCAGAAGATTGCTATCTCAGAAAATGAAGGCTCCATTTGACTTATAATGCGTATGATTCATAGACCTGTACTTCATGAATTTGTCTCATGCTTTTTAAAATAGTGTTTAGGCTAGTAACAACTTCACATAAAGACATCTATTTTGAAAAGCCAAATTAAACAACTCAGTTTGTTGGAGAAACTCTCATTTTTCAATATTTTCAACTCTGTCAATGAGTTTTAAGATCTTGTTGATCTTGACTTGATCAAATTCTTTCCCCCCCTCTTCCCAAGCCTTTCATAATTTAGCAAATGTGTGTAGCATGGTAATGATGCAAGCATCTTGCCAGCTTGGATAGGAACCCATTTGATATTCACAAGCTTTTCATTTATTTGTGTTTATTTGGGATTTTTTGATCAACTTTAAAATATTGCTACATGCATATTGATCAAACTTTGAGTATGTTATTCAATCTCCCCCCACCCAATAAAGAAATTATACAACCTATGTTCATCAATACTTGAAAAATCCTTTCAGTTAATGATATTGACAGTCAGTAACAAAAGCTCAGATTTTTGCAAAATGATTTGGTCCATTAAAACACACATCACAAATAAGCAGAATCTGGTTTTAAAGAAACCGATGCTCAACTTTTAATAAAATTCAACATTACTATGTAGATAAAGCTGTATTCCAAACCTATAGAATTCAAATTTTGAGGAAATTATTAATTCCATCAACCTTTATTCTTGTCTAAATATTTTTCAGCAATAATGGAGGGTATTTAACACACTTATTTTGGCTCAATATTAATTATCTGCACTCATTGTCATTATTAATGGATACTGAAGATTTCATTAGCTATCTGAGTCAAATAGCTGCCTTAAATCAACTATCAAGCTGTTAAGTCAGACTTGTCCAATAATGCACAGTAGGATAAACATCAGAATTAACCATGTGTTTTCAAACAGAATATTTACATATGACAATTGTTTGAAAATATTAAAAAAATATGCTTTACAGACTACCCCCAGTAGTTTATTTGCCCACATGGCAGAACTAGTCAATAAGATTTATTCTTTGCAGTCATGTATTATCTTTCATGAAGTTATGACAACCTTTATTTTTATTTCTTTCTTGCTGAATGTTCCAGGTCACTTATTCCCTATGTGTTTATTTCTTTTCAAATTGCAAATGATTTTTCTCATGCAGATCAGATTTCAATTGGTGGTTGCTAATGGAGAAGAAAACAGTATAGGGGAAATTTTATTGGTTTGTGTGCCTTCTATATGCTCAAAGTTAGATCACTGATAGCTCTTTAATATCTCTGCCCCCATTCAATGTAAGATGCAGTGTAAAATGTTAAAATAACAAACAGTTATATTTCCTGCATTATAAAGTATTCTCTTTCCAAACACAGGGTTATCCAAGGTCTTCTATATTCCTACTTCTATTATTATTCTATTATTTTTCAATAATCAAATATATAGGTATACTCATCTTAGGTTTCTGTAATCTTATGTGAAAATTATGTCAGTCAGTCTTTGGAGTTTTTTACTTTTAACAGCAGAAGACCAGTGATTCATTCAAGGATGGGCTTCAACTAGTATTACTACCAGTTTGGTGACTACATTTTGTGTGTACACATGTAAAACTACCTTAGGCTGTGCTGCCCGGACAGCTGAAAAACACTGTGTGCAGTTGCGCAGCATTTGAAATGCCTCTTTTTCCCTGCTTTTTCAACCTCAGTTGTGCCGCACAAAGCAGCTGAGGTTGAAAAAGCAGGAAATAAAGGACAGGTAAGAGCCCGGGCAGGTAGCTAGGCCAAACAAGAGCTACCCATTCGATAGAACCAGGCAGAACTGGTAGCATCCCACCCCTGGATTCACTGCAACATGTCAACTTAATAAAGTTGTTGGACCCTTTCTAATTGTTGGCCTGTTCTTAATGAGCTCTTTTCAGCAGATAGCATAATTAAAGTTCCATTCTTTTCATTCTCATGGTTTTTTTTAAAAAAGATACTTAAGTATTGTTCAGTATCTGATTACAAAATATAGAATGAGCAGGTTTATGGTCACTATTTTGTATGTGTTTATTTAAAAACCAAAAATAAAAATAGTTAAAAGAAAAATATGACTAGAAACTAACAGCATATGGAAAAGATAATTGAAACCTTCAGTATAGAGCAGGAGTGACAAACTCAAGGCCTAGTGACCAGATCCAGCCCATAGGGTGCTTAGATCTGGCCTGCAGGGCCACTTTGGAAGCAGCAAAGGATTGGTCCACGGTGCCTCTGCCAGCAAAATGGAGCTCAGGAAGGCCCTGCGCAGCCCTCCCAAGCTCTGTTTCTAGCTGCCACAGCCTTCTGCAACCCCGTGCCAGTGAAAATGGAGCTCTCAGCCCTCCTGAACTCTGTTTTCACTGGCAGAGGATTGCAGGAGGAGTTACCAGGTGATAACAGAACTTGGGAGACTGTTTTCTGTGGAAGAGTGCTCAGGCCAACACAGGTGCTCCAGACATGAGTGAAATTGAGCTGACCATGCCCACCATGGCCATTCCCCCAAGGTTAAACACAACCCTGATGCGGCCCTCAATGAAATCAAGTTTGACATCCCTGATATAGAGATATGCCCTGTATCTCTGTGTGTACTTATATGTTTACATGTGCAACTGTGTATATATTTCATAGGTATCAAGTAGAAGCCTCATTGATGAGTCTGGGTCAGCATGTAATCACACAAATTATGCAAATTATATAATTTATAAAATTTTCATGATGTTATCATAATGTACATGACATCACTTGCACCCTTTTGCACATTATGATCATGGTATGTGCATTTATGTATGTACCCACATGATACCGACTGTTTTAATGAGCTTCAGAAGACTTTTGTATTCATATTTGTGCACTCTGAAGTCTCTCTTCCTAACTAATCTGAAGTATTTACTAGGCTTAATATATCTATTTTAACAAGGCAAGACAGAAAAGTAGAACATGAAAGAGAGAAAATATATACCTATGCAATCTTAAGAAAAAAGCACATTAAGCAATCTCATTTAATATTTATATCTAGAACACTTGCTTAAAAGTAATCTATTATGAAAAACATTTTAAATCTACTAAAAAGCTCTAAATATATATCATTCCAGGGGTTATCAAGTTTGTTGCTGTTGCTTTAGATTTTCAATTAGAGTTATTTCCTACACTTTTAAAACCACTAATCCAATGAAAGATGTTTTCCAAGATTTCAGAACAACAAACCTAGCAATTAACAACAGGAATTAAATCTATTTTGTGTGCTGCATAAATTACAATTTTAAGAATTGTTTTAGGAAATACATACAATAAATGAACAATTGAATTTATTTTGAGGAAGAAAAAAAGCTAGAAGTTTTCCAAATTAGGTCAGAAATAGTAATTGATAGGCCTTGATGCCAGAGTTCAGAAGATATTCCAATTTATTAGTATTCTGATAACACAAAGTTATAATTTCTGTAAACTTTCTTTAAGTGGAATGTTGTGCATGCACTTTTCATAGTAAATTCTTAATGACCTGCTAAAAGAGATTTAAACTGAATTCTGTATCACCAAGAGTTCCAACTCCAAACCATTCTCAAATGATTTTAAAGAACTTCAAGAGGACCTATTGTGCTTGACATACAATTTTTTTTTTAGTATACCTTGTTTATTCTAATATGAAAAATATACCTTTATATTTACACATTATTGATGATTCCCCTTGCTTTCAAAAAGAAGGAAATCTGTACCATTCCTCAGACTTCAATAATCTTAACTGATAGAAATATTTTACAAAGAAGTGTTGAATCTGACTCATTTGAAGCCAAGTTAGAACTTATTTCTGCAAAATAAATTAAGTTGTAACAGCTTCTACTGATAAGTAAATTCTCTGATTCTAAAAAAAAAAACTATTAACTTCCAAATTCTTTTTATTGAACATGAGGCTGATCAAAGGGTTGGAGAAGAAAGCTCAGGAGACAAAAATTGTAATACACAAAGCAAGCAAAATGCGTATAGTCAATAAAATATAAGCAGCAGGCAGCTCTGCTAATATATTTCTGATGCTTGCCTTCAGAGCATCTTAAAACAAGGCTTTATACCCGCATACAAGTAGCTTTATATCTTCTTGCTTTTGGAGGACTAAGCCTACTTGCTTACAGAAACTATGTGCAACTTAAATGACTAGAATGAACTATCATATCTATAAAAAAAGTGTGAACTAAAATTTACTTTTACATGGTCCAGGAACTTCAAAAAATACTTATACTTTGTTATGTATTTGATATATTTCAAGACTTAATCTTCCTTAGAAGATTACCTAAGTGTTTTTCTTTGATTGTAAAAATTGTAAAAAATAATTGATTGATGCAAATTTTTTGATTGATTGATTGACAAGCTCAAAACTTCATCTGATGCAGAATATGACAGCTGGTATGCTGGAAATGAACACCTTTAAGTAGCTTTTTCTACTTTTCAGGTGATGCATTCACTGCCATTATGTTTTTTAAGACAATTCAAAATGCTGATTTTTGCCACATGCTTTGGATCCAAATTAGCATCTCAAATATCTATCTGCTTCTACAATCAACCCATGAAACATTGCTTTGGGTCCTTTTCCCCTGAGATGTTAGATGGATGGAGGTTCTTTAGGAAGCTTCCTTATGACTGTTTCCTTTTTTTTTTTTTGTAATTTTATAAATGTGATGATTGGGACTTTGCTTAAAGGTTTCTAACCATAACCTTAAATATATGTGCCCTGTTATATAATCCCACTAGGGATTCCAGAAAATTGTTCCTATTTCTAAGCTAGGAATAAAAAATTGAAAAGCTTGTTGCTTGGCCGGTCATAAACCATACTTCACAGTTTTGGAAAGTTGATGGAAAATCCTTACTTTAGAGAACAGTAGTATTTGCTTACTGGTCTCACCTTAGGCATTTGCTTACAATGTACTGTATTCAATGTCCAGAAGATTTTCTTCCTAATCCGTTTGATATATTCATTGGCTATGTGTTAGGATTGGTTCTTTAGTCCTTCTTAAAATCTTCCTATTTTTGTAAAATGCTTCTTTTGTGGGGGTGGGGGGTGAATGAGAGAGAGAGACAGACAGACAGACAGACAGACAGACACACAGACAGACAGACAGACACACAGAGACATAGAGAGATGTCATGACCTTGAAAAAACTACTCGTTCATAATTACAAAACATGTTTTAAGCCCAATAAGAGAAAACTTCAGAAAGTACATCATGTAAGCTCTGCCTTGACTTCCTGGGTTATAAGAGGGAGGGAAGAGAAAACTAGATACTATAGCCTATTTCAGCATGTTTTCAGATCTGACCTACCTTGAAAGCATGATTTACTAATTGCTTTAACATCCCCTGAGAGAAAACAATAGGATGCAAACAACTGATAAGGCCAAGGCCATAGCAGCTTTCAAGGAAACTCATTGTTTTGACTCCCCTTTTGTAAATTACATGGATAAATATGATTGGTGTTAAATATGTACCCTTGTTCTCCTTCTACCTTATCAGTTCACCAGATCTATAAATAGTATAGAGTTGTGACTTTATGTGTCTCTAATGCAAATGTTTTCCCTATTGCCAAAGATGAGTCTTTTGAGTCCAATTAAACTTTTTTTTTCATATTTTTCCACAGTTGACATGGATGGGAGTCATAAAACACTTATGTTTGAAAGGCTAATTATAAGGCTTTGGAGGGATTGCAGGTGGTTAGTTTCTCAAATAGTCCCCGCTTTCATTATTGAAGAATTTCTGCTGATTTGGTTGATTGGTGTATAGCATAACAAACACATTGTACTTCCAAGGGACACTTGGAAAAAAATAACAGGCTAGGCTGGAGCATCCAAATGATTATGTACATCAGCAGCTTCTCAGTAAATAAAAGTACAATCACACCTCACATTTGGGTATGTGTGTATATAGGAGCATGCATGTATTAATATTCAGACTTACAAGCACTAGTTGTTTTCTGGGTATTTATTTACCTGAAAATCAACCCTGAAAATGACTCATGTTGCATCCAATATTATATTTCCTGGTTGCATTCATTCAGCATTCCTGAACTGGAGAGTCAACTTATTTTCTGTATTTTCATGAAACAATGAACCCAAATCTATCCAAGTAAATTGGATTTGCACACCGTACCAAGATGCAACCAAATGAAACCATAAGATTATAATTAATCAAACTTTACATGTGATGCTTATTCACCTGTTATATTTTTATATGACACAATCAGATATGATCTATTGAATCATCAAAATGGTTCTATTTTAGACTATATACCACATTATTAATGCTTTTGGATACATATAATTGGAGCTTATCTTATACTGGAGCTTATAAGTACTAATCACCGAGTCAGGACTCAGTGGACTTTTTATCCCAAAATCTTGAGGTTTCTACTTCTTCTGGAAATGAAGAATGGAAAACCCCAGTTAGAAATATAGATACAGGTAGTCCTCAAATTATAACTATAATGAAGCCTGACATGATGGCTGTAAAGCAGGTCACCAGATGACTGGACCTGATTCTGTGCCTTCATTTTGTGGCAGTCATTAAGTGAGAACTTTGATTGTTAAGCAAACCCACTACTGTCTATAGCAGGCTGTCAAAGCAGGTCTCCTGACCTGCGGGCTGGATGCATCACATGCTGGCCACACCCAGTTTAGCAAAGGTGGGGGGAAGTCTGGATATGTCACATGACACTGCCATGACAATGTGAATTTAACCAGAAGTAAATATTAGTTTCCAGCAAAAATGACATAAATTGTGGTCATGTGAATGAGAACACTGAAAACACTGTAATTGTGGGCTGATTGCTGAGCACCCAAAATGTGATTGCCTGGCTATGGAAAGTAAGCCCAGAACTTCAAAATTATATCATAATTAGCTTTTTCTGGGTCTGGCTGCTAAGGGAATAGTTGCAAGTTAAAGACTACCTTTAGAGATTCTCTTAAACACATTTTTCCATCATGGTTTGACTTCAGAAGTTGTAGGCACTCCATCATTGGAGGATTTTAAGAAGAGACTGGACAGCCATTTATCTGAAGTGGTATAGGATCTCATGCTCGATCAGGGGGTTGGACTAGAAGACCTCTAAGGTCCCTTCCAACTCTGATGTTCTGTAAGGACATTATCAAAGCTGCATGAATTTGGAAGATAGTAGGTATAAACACCATCTGAAGAATGTCATAGTTTCCTCATTTAATAACACATCCTGATGATTCATTAAGATATTGTGTGATAAGTGAAGGGAAATTAGGTGAACATGGTAAGGCTTAACAAATATAATGTTATAAAGTATAGTGCTACATTTCTGGGCCTCTGTGCAAATTCTCTGTCCAATCACATGCTTTCCAAATTAATCCAAACCATTTAGCTGAGAAGGCATTTTCCAAGATTCACCAGACTGTGTAAAGAAGAAAATATATTTATTTTTCTGCTTATATTATAAGCAGAAAACATGTATTGCTTTTCTGGGAACAATACCAGAAAGATAGTCCTAATTAAAAAAAAAAAGAGTAGAATCATAACTATGTTGGGTGCTGGGAAGCCATTGTTGATATATTCTGAATTTGAATACTTGCTAGAATTATTATGCATGGAAACAGCATAGTAGATTTAGCTATGATTATCAAAGCCACAATATTGCATTGATTTTTAAAATTATTATTTATTCATTTGTTTTGTTGTTTCTCACCATGGACAATCAGGTTGTGGTGGTCTTTTCCACCATAGTAAAAAGAAACAAAAAAATATCTCATTAATGATAGCTAATGTTAACAACTGACAAATGTTGACTTTTATATTGCAGTGTTAATGCTGGTTCTGCAAAAAAAAAATTATTTTAGGGTGATACTAATGACACAATACTTGTCAAGAACAGCATAATCTTGTGATTTGGCTGATGCCTGGAGTGTGTATCTTGCTGTGTGTATATACTTTTTGCCACTATACAGCAGCTGCACAGTTGGAGTTTCCTACTTGCCTCTCTGCTACCCAAATCTAGGCATGTGAATTATATACATTACAAATTCCATATAAGTAATAAAAGTGACCTTTTTGCAAACAAATCCCTTTGCCTTTAATTTAATGGATAAATTAAAGTCCAGATTGGCCATGAAGAGATTTTTAAAATCTTCAATTGACTCAAATTTCAGAAGCACCAAGGAGTCAGAATAGGATTTAGTATTTATTTCTGCTACACTCAGTCACTCTTCTTTATGTATACACAGAAGACACAGTAGGTGACCAAAGTATCTTAAAGCCCCAGGATATTTCAAGCAGTGCTAGCGTGAGCATAACTAAAGTTAAGAAAATCTCTGAGTATCCCATAATACTCAGATTGCATGAATACTGTTTTACTATGTTCCAGGATTAAGAATAGCTTGAATATTCCCCGCCAAACTAACAATATATTTTTTACTTTGTGAGAGTGACCCAGAAAGCACAATGCTTGTGAAAAAAAAGTTTGTGTTATCAGTTTTTAATATCGTCAATTAAATAAAAACCTGCATTCAGTCACATTGCAGTAATTGGGGAGAGGAAGAGATATCAAGCTTCTCCATGTGCAAGATCACAACTGGCTCACCTTAGGACCATGGTGTCAGGATAATAGACACATAGAAAGCAAAACTCTGAGGCAGGTAGATTCCTTAAAGAATGGCCTTATTGGATATACCATATTGACACAGATCTGGTAAAAACTGATTCTGAAGGTTCCTATAGTTTTCATCTAATTAAAAATAAAAAATTGTCACTTTCTCAAAACAATCAGTCACATGGTCCAATCATGGCACTGTCTGGTTGCCTGGTAATATAACTCCACTTTCTTCTGACCAGGTGTGAGGATGTCCTTGGTTCCCAAGAGAAAATATTTTGTTTTGGCTACAAAATCCTAGCTATCTATAAAAAAAAACCCTATCCCTCAGCTCCAGTGTGGCAACTTTGAAGCCTCCACGATAGCTTTGGTCAGGTCTGCTTCAGGGTTGACACATGGCTTGGGAATTCTACAGATGAAATTTAAGGGAGCTTCAAAGAAGCCAATCCTAACATACTTCCTGTTTCACTAAATTCACTTCATTTTTTGCCAAATGGCCAACTTTGAACATGGTTTCTTCCAGAGGTGGTATTCAGCAGGTTCTGATCAGTTCTGGAGAACCCAGGAAATTTTGAATAGTTTGGAGAACTGGCAAATACTGCCTCTGACTGGAGATTTTCCAGTATCCTTCCCCCGCCATGCCCACCAAGCCACACCCACAGAACCAGTCGTAAAAAAATTGAATCCTCTCTCTCCCCCCCTCTCTCTCTTTCTTGGATTCATATCCTGCCTTTCTGCCAAATGAATTATTTAAATCACAGTTTCTTTTGTAGAGATCAAATTAATAATTATCTCCTTCATTTAGAAATAATCTCTTTTTCCAAAATTATGAAAAATAAACTGATAATTTCTTTATTACCCATGAATCTTTGAAGTAAACCACGATGATATAGAGCTGAAAACCTTTAATGTAGGAAGAGAGAAAAGGATAGCCTATACAAATAGGAATCTAATTTTGACAATGGAAAATTAGACAATGGAAATCTTTTTATTCAGAAATAGCATATTCTTGATTGAAACTCAAGAAATCCAGGAAATGTAATGATATGGCAGTGCTTTTCCAACTGGTGTGATTCTGGTGGCTATGCCACAATCTTCATTCTGGGGCAGGAAAGTGATAAATACTAATTATTCCTGTTTTCCATTTCTTAAATGAATTGAATGCAGTGATTTTTTGTGGATTTTGCAGGAGGAGACACAAGCCTGGGGATCTTCCTTTTTCTTGTCCCCAGAAGGGCTTTGAACAGACCAGGGGTGGGACTCAAATTTTTTAAAAACTGGTTCTGTGGGTGTGGCTTAGTTGGTGGGCATGGCTTGGTGTTCATGTGACTAGGTGGGCATGGCTTGGTGGTCATGTTGTTGGCTATTGAGTGGCCAACTCAATATCACTCACATCGAGGCACGCATCTCCTTGTCTGGCCTCTCATGACTGTGAGGATGCTGCAACAGTCGTAAGTGTGAAAAATGGTCATAAGTCAATTTTTTCAGTGTCATTGTAACTTTGAATGGTCACTCCCCACATGCAAAGAACCAGCAAAGGAAAGGCTAGGTCCCACTGGACGATGGATGCAAAACGTATGCATAAAGGACACAGTGGACGAGCAAAATTTTGGGGGTGGCTCCATCCATTGTCATACGCTCCAAAAAGTGGCAAAAATGTGCATAAACAGAATGAAAAAAAACAGAAAAGAACGGACATGGGTAATATGTAGTGGGGATGTTAAGCGGATGTTCATAGGAAGCCTAGCGGATGACACCTCTGAAGGGGTTCTGGGGGAGAATTGCGAAGCGGACGCATAGCGGAAGGGGCGGATGCATAGCGGATGAAGCAGATGTATCACGGACACCTATAGGAAACAAAGCGGATGTCGCGCGAATGTATATCGAATGCAAAGTGCTCACTGCGCATGCAGGGAGTCTGAATTGCATCAGCTCCGTGGATATAAAAGGATGCAGCATGCATGCAGTCAGCATACAGGGGAAAAACGTGCTGCCACATACATCTAGCAGGAACACCATGCTTCATCAGTCAGGCAAGAAGAGGAAGCCGGTGCCTATTTGTTCCAGCCCTGGCAAGAAGGACAGAACCAGCACCCCACCCCCTGGCACTGACTCGGAAACTCCTGCTGCTGCTGCTGCTGTGGTGGACCAGCCCCAAGGCCCTCAAAGCCCTGCTGCTGAAGGCCCTGCTGCTCAAGCCCCTGAAGGCCCTGCTGCTCAAACCCCTGCAGGCCCTGCTCAAGCCCCTGCCAGAGGGAGGAAGAGGCAAGGGAAGGAGAAAGGAGAGAGGGAACCGTACACCGTTTCCGAGGAGCATGAGGATGAGGTGCTGGAATGCCTGAGGCAGAACGAGTACCTCTGGAGAAAGGGTCCCAGACTCTATCAGGACACCAAGAAGAAGCAGGCAGCTTGGAGAGACAAGGCAGAGAGCCTGGGGTACACTGCAGAAGTACTCCTGGGATGGTGGAAGCACATGCACACCTGGTATGGCAAGCTACACCTCAAGAAATCCGGGCAGGCTGCTATCAAGCTCAGTGACCGGGAGATGTACATCATGTCCAAGTGCAGTTTCCTGGAGGGTGAGATATGCCACCGAGGAGCAGCCCCTCTGAGACCCCTCTCCCTCAGACAGCCCACAGACAGCCAGTCCTCTTCCAGCCAGGAGCCAGCTACCTTGTCCAGGCAGGTGTCTTCAGAGGGCTCCACGGAAGCAACCTCCCCGAAAGCTGCACTCCCCATGCCAGCAGACTTGGAGGATCCCGTGGGGGGTGATGCCCTGCTGTCACAAATGGAGGAAGAAGCAGCAGCCACCAGAGGTCAACCCACCCCCACCCCCAGCTCCACAGGATGCAGGCAGAGAGGCAGACTGGAGGGCTAGGAGCACAGTGTGCTGTTGGAGATCAGGGACACAATGAAGACCAGCACAGAACTTCTCTCTCAGCTGGTTCACTTGGACAGAGCATCCTCAGGCTGGAACACCTTCATCACCTACATGAGCCAGACCCTGAGGGACCTGCCCAAGGCCCAGTACCAGGAGATGAAGCAGAAGATCACAGCACTTCTGCACAACCCTCAAGGCCCAGCTGAAGCTGATCCTACCCAATCCAGGTCTGCTCCTCCACCCCAGACGATGTCACAGCCGTTCCACGGCTTTCAACAGCCCCTCGCCTACCAAGGCTATGACTACCAGGACTTCCCACAGCAAAAACACACCTTCCCAGTCCAGGCCCAGGTTCATCGCACGCCACAGATGACACTCCTTACCCAGCTGCAGACCAGACAGCCCCACTACACTCCTCCTTCCTCCACCCCACAGCCAAGCCCGTCAATGGACAATCTGTCATCAGTATTGGGCCTGACATCTCAAGTCCTTGATGAGGGGCCTCTTAACCTCATGGGACTGAGTCAGCTCTCAGACAGCTTCCTGAACACACCATACCCTGTTGTACCCTCGGGGCCAAGCGCCCCAATGGTGCCTCAGACCAGCACTCAAGCCACAGCCACCTCCACAGTCCCTGCCCACTTAACAGCTGAGACCATGGACATGACTCAGAGTGACTGAAAATAGTGTCAGAGACTGAGTTGTTTACTTGTTAAGTTTATCTTTGCTGAAGACACTTTACTTGGTCCATTTTGCTTTTTTAATAAAGTCATAAAGTTTACCTAAGAAAGTTTCTAAAAGTTATCTTTGCTTAACACACTTAATACAGTATACTTGGTTCATTTTGCTTATTTAATAAAGTCCTAAAATTTACCTAAGAAAGTTAATAAAGGTTATCTTTGCTTAAGACACTTAGTTCAATTTTTTTACTTAATAAAGTGTTGGTAAAAACTTTGAAAAAATGGTTAAGCCTTTGCATGCTTGTGGGATAGATAAGGATAGTTGTGGGCTAGATAAACTTCCAGTGCAAGCATAGTGAGATTGTATGGTCCATCATCCCAGCTGCCACACATATGGACCTTTTTTTATCAATAACAATTTATTCATTGATCAACACAATTTAAAATAAACAAATTTATTTTATTCATTGTAGGACCACTCAACATACATGGCACAATCTCATCAGTGTGATGAGACAGTCTCGAGGAAGCATCCATTAATCATCTGTCATCCTGTCTTGCCACTCCACTGCTCCAGCTGGAGAGTTGCTCCAGTGTCTCAGGAGGTTGCGCTGCTTCTTCCCTTCACGTGAAGCTCTGTTGGGGCCTTGTACATCCACAGTGTCTATCAGGTTTCATCCTTGCCTCCATTCACCAGGCTCCATGTCCCCATTCCCTTGTAGATGGTTGACAAGTCTGCTCTGCAACACTGGGTAGCGGGTACACATGCGATTGTGCAGGATGCAGCAAGCTTCCACGATACTACTCACAGTCTGTGGCTCATGCTGTATGGTTGTGAGAAGTATCTGGAAGTATCATCCTTTGGCCAGGATGCCAAAGGCGTTCTCCACAACCCGTCTTGCCCTGGACAGCCTGTAGTTGAAGATCCTCTCTTCATGGGTGAGGTATCTTGAAAAGTACAGCTTCATGAGGTAGGTTCTGAGGTAGAAGGCGTCATCACCAATGAAGAAGTAGGGCACATCTTGTGTGTCATTGGGTAGGGGGTCTGGATCTGGAAAACCTATGATGAGGTTGCATTCCAGCCCATCCTTGAGGTCACTAGCATTGTATCCCTGGCCATCTGAAGTTGACCCATTGCCTGAACCATCAATGTATATGAACTTGTAGTCAGCAAATTTTCTTTCATCTTTCTTTCCTGCTTTCTGAAGTACAAGGTGGTAAATAGGAGCTGGAAGGCTTCAGATGTATTACAAGCTTTGAACTGAAGCATTTAATGGACTAGATTAGGTTCTTTTTTAGGCTCTTCATTTTTTCTTTCCTGATTAGGAATGAATAAATGAATGAATGAACTGTCCATGTTATTTTAGGTCCTTTGTTGCTCAATTTAATGTGAAGTGAAATTGGTGCGTTGACACCATCAATAGCAGGGGTGTCAAACTCATATCATGGCAGCATCACATGATGTATAGGGACTTTTTCCCCTTCACTAAACCGGGCATGGGAGTGGCCTATGTTTGATGCATCTAGCCTGTGGGTTTGACAGTCCTGATCTATAACATACCTATCAATGTTTCTACTAATAATTATTTCATCCTCATTTCATGTTAGAAATCCAGTTTGTGTGGTAGCTGTGTGAATTTGGGCAAGTCCCTCTTTCTGTGTCCTAAGAAGGTGGCAGTGGCAAACCATTTGTGAAACACCTGATCAAGAAAACTGCAGAGACTTGTTCAGACAGTGGCCAGGAGACAAGACTCACTCAAAGGCACTGACTCAAAGGCACTGACTCAAAGGCCCGTTCAACCTTCCCCCCCAAAAACACGTAGCTCATGGTCTGTGAATGTCTCAACAACCCTCGTTTGTCGAATCTCAAATTTTGTTGTTGAAACATGGTAACAAACTGGCTACATTAGGCAGTGCAAATTTCTGTTATTCTAAGTCACAACAAAGAAGTAATGAATATGGATCTTAAACATCTGTCGGCAATGCAGAAAAATCCAATCTATATAATTTTCTCTTCATCTGCTACAATTCATTTTTTTTCTATGCAACTTAGCCAAGATATATTTTTGAAAAAGCAGCACTCCTAAATATAACTGATTTTTATAAAGACACCTCAGATGGACAATATTTTTTTTAGAAATTCTTTGAACTACCAATGATAATAAGACATATATATCACTCATTGCTTCAATAATTTTAGGTGTCAAACACAATACAGTCAATAGTTAGTTTACTTTTTTGTCCAGGAGGTACAAATCAAGTGTTACCATATTGGTATTTATAGGGACTAAATTTTGCAAGCATGCATAGTAAAAAAAATTGTTTTATCTGGAAATGTTGCACAATCTATTAAATTTAGCATAAACTGCAATAATGTGCATTTTGGGAAATAATACATTTAAATATATTGGCAACCTTTTTGCTTTTAGTTTTTTTAAGGAACATAAATTAACAAATAGATGGAACAGTACTGATTTTTGAGTGATTAGATGCCAGAATAATATGGGCGAGACTGATTTTGTCCATTGCTACGTATAGTTCCCTGTAGAGAAAACAAATTGCAGTCTCCCTGCAGGATAGTATTTTGATCTGTGCATTGTATATATTTGTTCATAAAATCTGCATTCATAAATTTATTTTTTTAGGCATGTTATGACAAAGAAAAATAGAACAGTTTGGCAGGGGAAAAGCCATTTGAAAGCAATATAATATTGATCTGTTAGGACTTAGTTGAGGATTCTGAAGTTCTGGATTCTGTGATTATCCAAGTGTTGCAAAACTATGTTCCATTTGTCCTTAACAATTAACCATGTTGACTTAGGCTCTTGTAATGAAGCAACATCTAAGGTATTAGAAATTACCCAATCATGATGGGAAGGAGGGAATGAAGGATTATAGAAGATTGGGGATCTTTTTCTGTCCTAGTTTGGAGGTCATTATTCTGCCAAGATATGACTCATGGTGCATCACAATACATAGTAGCTTTGTTGAAAGTATCTATTAGATCGATACCTGTGCTTCACTACAAAACTATGTGGTCAGGCTTAGTTTTTGAGAAGGAAAATAAGGGGAAAAAATTCTGCCTCCACCTACCAGCATCCATCTGGCTAGCATCCTGTCAGTGTGTGAGAGAATTGAGGGCTGTTTGGAAAGTGAAACAGTATTTGCTGTGTGAGCAAGAAGGAGCTAACAAGGAGCCTCAACTGTTCTGTACTAAAGCTTTTTGGTCCTGTGAAACTAAAACTGAAACTTCTCTCTTCTCCTTGTGTTTTGCATTTGGAACATATTTCTTTTCAGGTGGGGAAGGGGAGTAGAACTCCTTACCATCACAGTGTGTTAATAATAATATATGAAATATTAATGCTCTGATGGTCATTTCAAAAAATCCTTTCTTAGTATGCACCTAGAAGCCAAGGACCAGTAAGCACCTATTTGTGTCAAATTTCAAGTTTGTAGGCTTTATGGTTCTGAAGATTTTATGATGATGCATGAGTGGTATTTCACTTTTATATATCGAGATTGCAGTTCATCTTTTGTCATTAACTTGGAAGAAGAGTATTCTAGATTAATGTACTGAGTGAAATAACATTTTTTTAATTATGTCAGGAATTTTGATCAGACATTTCCTAGTTTATAATGATCCAGTCCTTCATACTTTCTCATAGCTGTAGGACATATTTCTACATTAGGATAGTTAGTATGCTAAAAAATAATTGTTATTGTTTCAGGAAGAGTCACATTATCTTTGCAAGATCCTATTCCAGCCACACAATCATATGCAATTACAGTGGTGGCAGTTACACCATGAAAACCAATATTTGTATTGTACCCAAATCTCATCTATTTCCATGATTTATATTACAACTTCTCAAACATATGCCTGTAAAACATGGACAGTAACCTCACAATTGATACAAAAGTGATAGAGTGGTGTAAAGTGCCATGAAAGAATACATGCTCAGCATTATAAGACAAGATAGAAAGATGTACACATGGATTAGAGAACAAACAAAAATATATAATATCATCAAAGCTTGGTTGGAAACACGTGGAAGAGGCCTTCATCCTGCTGTCGATAGACAACAGCTATGATGATGATGATGATGATGATGATGATGATGATGATGATGACAATGATGATGATGATGATTGTTAGAAATATAAGTCACCTAACAGGTATTTGGGTTAGAAATATATAAACCAGGATAAACATTTTAGTACTATGTCTTTAAGAGATTGCAAAAACTGCAATTGGGAGTGGTTTTTCAAATGGCCATAAGACGGAGCCAGAAACCTGGGTTGTTTAGTCTGAGTCTCAGAAGAGAGTATGAGTGTATCTTTGTTTCCTTCTGTTGGAAAGTATTGCCGTTGTTCCATTTTTCCTAATTGACTGATATTTCTGGATTTAATGTAAGTCTGATACTGAACTGTTTTTGACACTGGAATTTGATATTTGGATTATCCCTGGATGAAAACTGACTGATTTTACCTGTGAATGACTTTGGACTTCCTATTTTGGACTTTGCTTAATGTTTCTGGAAGTAAAAAACCAACATTTCCTGTACAGTGTATCTGTGTACTGTCTGTGTATTATTCAAACACATATCTCTCAAATATGTCTCCCTGTATGTGCTCATTCTCCTAACGGGGAATTACCTCAACACTGGTTATGGGCCCAGACCATACCAGGCTTAGATAACTGAGAGTTAGTGTGAATGCACAGTATTTATACAGACAGCTGTTTACTGTTTAATTGTGGTTTACTATCCTGAGAAAGATGGCACAAGTCACTTCAATAAGTCTATCATTCATAACTCGGTTGGATGGAACAAACCATGTTTCCTGGTCGATGAAGTGCAGTATATTTCTGTGTAAAGAAGGTTTATAGAATGTAGTTCAAGATCCACCGGATGTAAGTGCTTTGGATTCAAAAAATGAGGATGATGCCAAGAAACTTGCTGACTTTAAACAGAACAATGAATGAGCTCTTTGTATAATTGGACTAACACTGAGTGACCAGCAGCTAGTCCATATTCGTGGAGAAGAGTCTGCTACTAGGTGTTGGCAGAATTTGAAGAAGATTTATGTTCTTGACAGTGTAGGTGCACACATCCATCTTACACGTAAACTGTTTTGAGCATGTCTTCCGAAAGGTGGAGATATGTTAGCTCATTTAAACTTTATGAAAAGAACATTTCAAGAGCTACATGAAAAGGAACTGATATTTTCAGAGCTGCATCAAGTTTACATCATTCTTTCCTCATCGGATGAAAGTTATGATGATTATGTATCTTCACTGGAAGTCCTGCCCAGAGATAAAACGACATTGACTGACATAACCGGAAGGTTGTTAGAAGAAGCAAGAAGATGGCTGGATAGGGACCAACTGAGGAAGGAACAACCACAAGAAGAGGATTTGTCTTCAACTGCCTATAATGTTAGGAAATGATTTTCTTGTGGGTCTAGGGGACATAAAGCTAAATTCTGTAAGAAAAGAAAAGGACAGAATACTAGTAAACACCAGAAGGCCAAGAAGAATGCTAGTGTAGCTATGTCTAGTAATTCAACTGTAAACCATGATTTGTGGGTTGTTGATAGTGGAGGATCACAATGCATTACTATGGATAGAAACAGGTTTGTAAAGATGTCCACGAGTAAACAACATGTTTCATTGGCAAATGGATGGAAGATTAAAACATCAAGTGAAGGTATTGCATATTGTTCTTGTATAAACTAACATTTAACTATGTTATATGTACCTAAACTAAAATTCAATTTATTATCAGTGAGGGCTTTAGTTAATCTTGGTTATGTAGTCACCTTTAGGGGAGATAACTGTATAATAGAGAAAGAGGGTAAAAGTGTTACTGCTACATTAGAAAATGATTTATATGTAATACATGATGATCAGTTGAATATGGCTAACTCAGTTTATAACAATGTTAAACCACATGATGAATGCATACATTTACTACATAGATGTCTAGGGCACATTAATTTCAAAATGCTCAAAGAAACTGTTGAATTGTCAGAGGGAGTAAAATTGAAACCCTATAGCAGGTATTTAAGCCCCTGTCACACTGCACAAACAGATGCAAAGAGGATATAAAATGGACAAAAAAGCTTGCCATCCATTGGTTAATGCGATGTATCAGTTCTGTACTCACTGCCTCTGTTTGGCTTCCTCTCTATCCGTCCAGCATCCGTTTATGGACGTTTCATCCACGCAGAAAGTTTTGAGCTGCTCAAAACTTTTGCGCGGAAAATGTATCCAATGTGTCCGTTCTGCATCCGTGAGGCATCCGCAAGGCATCTGTTCCTCATCCGCGCAACTCGCATCCGCTCGGATGCAGGGAGGAAGTGGAACGGACAAAGAACGGATGCAGAACAGATGCCTAGCGGATGCAGCACAGAAACAAAGCATTTAAAACAGAAAAAAACTTCGCAGAGGGGACCTATCTTGGATATTAAGGATGTCTAGAGGATGTCTAGAGGATGCCTAGAGGATGCCTATAAATACTGCCTATAAAAAGGGGGAGCAACTCATCTGGATCTCACTTTCAGAACAGCAGCCCTGTGGTGCGGACCTCTGCAGCCTTCATCTGACTCTTCCTCTTCCACAGCATCCAGTCATGTCCACCGTGGATCGTAACAAAGTCCTTTTGGCAGCCACCATCCTTCTGCAACAGTGCAAAGCCATCTACAGGCTCTGTGAACTCTACTATGGGAAGAAAAAGAGGCCGTCAAGAAGCGTCTGGGTATGAAGATGGTTCACCAGAAGAGCAGAGGATGGACCTACAACAAGCTGATGGTGGAACTCAGGAACGAAGACACTTGGGCATTCCAGAACTTCATGAGGATGCCTCCAGCCATGTTTGATGAAGTTGTGCAGCGGCTGACACCCAGGTTGACCAAGGCAAACACCAACTTCTGGTCCAGCCTGGAACCTGGGCTCAAGGTGACACTCACTCTGTGCCACCTGGCCTCAGGGACCACCTACACGAGCATGCAGTATGGCTGGAGGGTGCCACACAACACCATCAGCATTGTGGTCAGAGAAGTGGTGCAGGCCATCATCGAAAAATACAAGGAGGAGCTCCTCCAGTGCCCCTCCACTGAAGAAGGCTGGAAGAAAGTTGCAGAGCAGTGGTATCAGAAGTGGAACTTCCCCCACACCGTTGGAGCCATAGATGGTAAGCACGAGGCCTGCAAAGCGCCAGCCAACTCAGGGTCCTCTTATCACAACTACAAGGGCTTCTTCAGCATCATCCACTTCACCATGTGCCCTACCTCATCGTGGGGGATGACGCCTTCTCCCCCACAACCTATCTCATGAAGGGTTAAACCATTTCTAAAAGTTTCCAGCAAGACTTTATTTAAAAAAAGAAATGAAGCAAGTGTGTGAATCAAAAATAGACTTTATTAACAACAAGCTATAAAACAAAAATGAGTCTCTGGCACTCCTCTTGGTCGCTCAGTCTCAGAGGTGAAGGGTCCAGGTGCTGTGGAGGTGGCTGGTGCTGGAGTGCTTGTCATCAGCTCCTCCAGAAGCAGAAGCAGCAGAAGCGCCAGCCCCAGAAGAGTGAGCCCGAGCTGCAGAAGCCCCAGCAGAACCAGAGTGAGGGCCAGGGGGCGGGATGGTAGCCCTGTCCCTATTGCCAGGGCTGGCAGCGGATGGCTTAAGCTTGCTGTGCTTCCGCATGGTTGTGGGGTTGCTGGCTGGCATGGAGGCTGGCAGGAACCAAGGCTGGCAGGAAGGCTGGCAGGAAGGCTGGCAGGAAGGCAGGCACCAAGGCTGGCAGGAAGGCTGGCACCAAGGCTGGCAGGAGGGCTGGCAGGGAGGCAGGCACCAAGGCAGGCACCAAGGCTGGCAGGAAGGCAGACAGCAAGGCTGGCAGGCAGCCAGCCAGCAAGGCTGGCAGCAAGGCTGGCAGCAAGGCTGGCAGCAAGGCTGGCAGGCAGGCAGACAGCAAAGCTGGCAGGGAGGCTGGCAGCAAGGCTTGCAGCAAAACTTTCAGCAAGGCTTGCAGCAAGGCTTGCAGCAAGGCTTGCAGGCAGGCAGACAGCAAGGCAGGGCAGGCAAGGCTGTCAATCCGTCCAGCAGCAGGTCTTTCCTCTGAATGGTGACCTGCTTCCGAGCTGCTTCCCTTATATCCACGGGGCTTACGCAATGCATCCTCCCCGCATGCGCAATTAACGCTAGGCATCCGTTAGGCTTCCGCTGTGCGTCCGCTTCATCCGCTCAGCGTCCATTCTGCATCTGTTGTATCCGTTCTGCGTCCGCTTTGCTGAGGTCCCCTGGAAGCCTTGCGGATGTGCCATCTGCTCCCATCTGCTTCCATCCGCTGGGTTTCCGTTCCGCATCCGCTTTCCATCTGCCCTGCGTCCTCTCTGCGTCCGTTCCTTTCCGTGTTATCTGCTCCGGTTATGCAAATTTTCACTCCTTCTGAGAGGGGATAACAACGGATGGAACATTTTTCTCGGCTGTTGTGTCCTTTTTACTAACGTTTTGCATCCGTTGGGCAGTGTGACAGGGACTTTACACTGTAATGCTTGTAGTCAAGAGAAGAGCAAGGTTACTCCAGCAAACAGACTAAATGGGCTTAAGACCAAAGAACCTTTAGATGTTGTTTTTGCTGACATAAATGGTCCTAAAAAACCAAGCTTAGGAGGTGCCTGCTATATTTTGAGCATTATGGACCATTACTCAAGGTATGGTTTCTGCTATCTTATGAAAAACAAAACAGAAACATTCCATCATTTCTTTAACTGGCTAAGGTTTGCTGAGAGAAAAATGAAAAGTAAAGTAATTACTTTAGTAACTGATAATGGGACTGAATTTGTTAACAAAAGATTCCAAACGATGTTGAAATTGACTGGTGTTGAGCATAAACGTTCTGCACCTTACAGACCATAAAATAACTTGTTTATAGAACGAAGAGGGCAAACATTACAAGCCATGGCTCGCACTATGTTATCTGATTCAGGTTTACCTGAAACACTGTGGGGTGAAGCCACAATGTGTAGTAACCATGTTTTAAATAATGTAGTTAATGCAACTGGAGAATTGCCATTCACTCATTGGCATGGCAGAAAGCCAAATTTATGTTACCTACACACATTTGGAGCTCCAGCATGGGTGCATATTCCCTCACAAGTAAGACTGAAAGGGCAACAGAGAGCTAATAAGTTATTTTTTGTTGATTATGAGGCCAACCACAGATCGTTTAGATTTTGGGATCAAGGCAGAGCTCATGTTTACTGTAGTGCTAGTGCAAAATTTCTTGAGCACGCTGGGTGGGATAAACTGGAACAGGAATCCAGCAATGATATTATTATTGACACCCAAATAGTCCCTAAGGATAAAATCAGTACACCCCAAATAGCCATGAAAGAGGAAGAACAGGAGGAAGTAGAACAAGCACAGGAAGAAATAGAAGAATGGGAGCAGGTGGCACAGGAAAGTCCACCAGTTAGCCCTCTATTACCGAGACATTCAACCCAAGTAACATGACCACCTGATAGATCAGGCTAGTGTTGTATGCCTAGTGAATACAGTTCCAAGTAACTGTAGTGAACTAAAACTGTATCCTGCTAAGGATCAGGCTGCTTGGCAGAAAGCAATGGATAAGGAACTGGAATCATTAAAAAGACTGGAGGTATACGAAAATGTTAAGTTACCACAAGGTAAATATGCCATAAGTGTAAATGGATATATAAACTGAAGACAGGTGTAGATGGGACTGTTATCCATAAAGCTAGGTTAGTAGCACAAGAGTTTAATCAGACAGCAAATGACTATGATGAGGTGTTTACACCTTGTCTGAAGGCTACTACATTAAGGGCGGCATTCGTATGGGCAGCAAAGGAGAAATACATTGTAAATCATTTGGATGTAGAAACAGTATATCTGCATTGCAACACACTATATATTTTAAGAAACCTTTGGGTCTCAAAAATGATAATACTGATAATGATTGCTGAAAATTGAAAAAGAGTCTTTATGGTTTGAAGCAATCAGGATATGAGTGGAACCAATGTATAGTTAAAGAATTAACTGAGATAGGTTTTGTAGCTGGCATGGCTGATCCATGTTTGTTTAAAAGAGAAAGTAATGGAATGATTTCATTGTTCCTATTGTTTCCTCATGACATAGCATTAATCAGCAAAACTGAACTAGAAGCTACTGAGATAATTTCACTATTGGAAAAGAAATTTAAAATAAAACAGTTAGGAGAAATCAAACAACATCTTGGTTTAAAATTAAAATTAACCAATTACTAAAAAGTTATAAAATTGAACTTTGTAAGCTGACTAAGACATCAATGAGCCAGAAGTTTAGCCATAGTGATATTCAAAGTCCTATTTTTTAAATTTTTTATTGGTTTTAAAACAAACATAAAAAACAAAACATAAAAACATTAAGCCATCTTCCATATATATACGAGGGCTATCCACAAAATAGTTTATATTTTTGTCTGTAGCAAGAAGGGGCGGAGCTAGTGTGGCTATCTTTGGTCTGTGCATCCGCCGCTTAGTCTGCATCTAGTTGTGCTAGTGGGAGGTTCATATCATTGCCCGTTATTTCACAGCAAACGTTTGAAATGTGTGCTGCAATTGAAAATCCCACAAGTTGTGAGGTGCAATCAGTAATAAGGTTTTTGTTGGTAAAAAACCATAAACCAACTGAAATTTTTCGGCAACTGTGTGAAGTGTACAGGGACAACATCATCACTGAAGGTGGAGTGCGCCAATGGTGCACGAAGTTTAAAAATGGATGAACTAAAGCCCCTGTCACACTGCAGCAACGGATGAAAAGAGGAAGTAAAATGGAGAGAAACACTTGCCATCCGTTGGAAAATGTGATGTACTCACTGCCTCCGTTTTGCTTCCTCTCTATCCGTCCAGCATCCGTTTATGGACGTTTCATCAGCTCCAAAAGTTTTAGGCTGCTTAAAACTTTTGCGCAGAAAATGTATCCAGTTCGTCCATTCTGCATCCGCTACTCATCCGCTACTCATCCGTTACGCATCCGCTACATCTGCTAGGCATCCGCTGTGCATCCACGCAACTCCATCCGCCCAGACGCAGGGAGGAAGCAGAATGGACGCGGAACTGGTGGGTAGCGGATGCAGAACGGATGCAGAACGGAAACAAAGCGTTTAAAGCGGAACACAGGTTCACAGAGGGAACCTATCTCGGATATCAAGGATGTCGAGAGGATGCCTAGAGGATGCCTAGAGGATGACTAGAGGATCCAAAGGGACACCTATACTGCCCATAAAAAGGGGGAGCAACTTGCCTGCATCGCACTTTCAGAACAACAGCCAAGTTGTGCAGACCTCTGCAGCCTTCATCTGACTCTTGCTCTTCCACACCATCCAGTCATGTCCACCGTGGATTGCGACCAAATTCTTTCGGCAGCCACCATCCTTCTGCAACACTGCAAAACCATCTACAGTCTCTGTGAACAGTACTACGGGAAGAAAAGGAGGCACCCCAAAAAAGTCTGGCTCCGAAGATGCTTCGCCAGAAGAGCACAGTACATACTTTACGACAAGCTGATGGTGGAGCTCAGGAGTGAAGACCCTCGGGCATTCCAGAACGTCATGAAGATGCCTTCAGGCATGTTTGAGGAAGTTGTGTAGCGCCTGACACCCAGATTGACCAAGACAAACACCAACTTCCCGCCCAGCCTGGAACCTGGGCTCAAGGTGGCACTCACTCTGCGCCACCTGGCCTCAGGGACCACCTACAGGAGCATGCAGTATGGCTGGAGGGTGCCACCCAGCACCATAAGCTTTATGGTCAGAGAAGTGGTGCAGGCCATCATCGAAGAATACAAGGAGGAGCTCCTCCAGTGCCCCTCCACTGAAGAAGGATGGAAGAAAGTTGCAGAGCAGTGGTATCAGAAGTGGAACTTCCCCCACACCGTTGGAGCCATAGATGGCAGGCACGTAGCCTGCAAAGCTCCAGCCAACTCAGGGTCCTCTTATGACAACTCCAAGGGCTTCTTCAGCATCATCCTCTTCGCCATGGTCGATGCTGACTACAAGTTCATGTACATTGATGTTTCAGGCAGCGGCTCATCTTCAGATGCCCAGGTATACAATGACAGTCACCTCAGGAAGGGGCTGGAAAGCAACCTCATGGTGGGCTTCCCAGATCCAGACCCTCTGCCCAACGACACGCAAGATGTGCCCTACTTCATCGTGGGGGATGATGCCTTCTCCCTCACAACCTACCTCACGAAGCCCTACACCTCCAAATACCTCACCCATGAAGAGAGGATCTTCAACTACAGGCTGTCCAGGGCAAGGCGGGTGGTGGCGAACGCCTTTGGCATCCTGGCCAACAGGTTCCAGGTACTTCTCACCAACATGCAGCATTGCCCATAGACCGTGAGGAGGATGGTGGAACCTTGCTGCATCCTGCACAATCTCATGCACACCCGCTACCCAGTCTTGCAGAACAGGCTCGTGGACCTCCAACAAGGCAATGGGGACATGGAGCCTGGGGAATGGAGGCAAGGGCAAAACCTGATAGATACTGAGGATTTGCAAGGCCCCAACAGAGTCTCACGGGAAGGGAAGAAGCAGCGCAACCTCCTGAAACACTGGTGCAACTCCCAGCTGGAGCGGTGGAATGGCAAGACAGGATGGTAGATGCTTAATGGATGCTTCCTTCAGCCTGTCTCATCACACGGATGAGATTGGGCCATGTATGTTTGGTTGGCCTACAATGAACAGGGCGTTTAATACAGAGTTGTGTTTATGTTGACATGTGTGGATAATTATTACATTATTATTGATAATAAAGGGCCGTAGGTGTGGCACCTGGGAGGGTGGACCATACAGTCCCACTATGCTTGCACTGGAGGTTTATCTATCCCACAGCTATTACCCATCCCAAAGGTGTTCCTGCCCATCCCACAGGTATCTTCACCCATCCCAAAGGTATCCCTTCCCATCCCACAGGTATCTTAACCGATCCCAAAGGTATCCCTTCCCATCCCACAGGTATCTTAACCCATCCCAAAGGTATCCCTTCCCATCCCACAGCTATCTTAACCCATCCCAAAGGTATCCCTGCCCACCCCACTGCTATCTTAAACCATCCCAAAGGTATCCCTTCCCATCCCACAGCTATCTTAACCCATCCCAAAGGTATCCCTTCCCATCCCACAGCTATCTTAACCCATCCCAAAGGTATCCCTGCCCACCCCACTGCTATCTTAAAACATCCCACAAGCATGCAAAGGCTAAACCATTTCTAAAAGTTTCCACCAAGACTTTATTCAATAAAATAAATGAAGCAAGTGTGTGAAACAAAGATAAACTTTATTGAACAACAAGCTTTAAAATAAACATGACCTAAGTTAAGTGTCCAAATAAAGTCCACAAATATCCAGGCAGCCAGTCTCTGGCACTCCTCTTGGTCACTCGGAGATGTGTGCCCAGTCTAAGGTGTTAGGTTGCAGGTGCTGTGGAGGTGGGTGCTGCTGCAGTGCTGGTCTGAGGTGTTATTGGAGTGCCTAGCCCTGAGAGGACAACAGGGGATGGTGTGTTGAGGAAGGTGTCGGACAGCTGGCTCAGCCCCACGATGCTGAGAGGTCCTTCCTCCATGCCATGGGGTGTCAGGCCCAGTACTGAGGACAGATGTACTGAGGCCGGGCTTGGCTGTGAGATGGAGGAAGGAGCAGTGTAGTGGGCCTGCCTGCTCTGCAGCGGGTTGAGGACTGGCGTGGGTGGCATCATTGGCATGGCTGGCATCGCTGTCGTGGGTGGCATTGTCGTGGGTGGCATTGCCGGCATCATTGGAAGCGGTGGCAACATTGTCGGCCGATGACTCTGTGCCTGCAACTGTAGGGGCTGCTGTCTGTGCTGCTGGACTTCCGGGTAGCTGTAGCCCTGGTAGGAAACCTTGGTATGGGAGGGACATCACCTGGGGTGGAGGAGCAGACCTGGACTGGGTGGGAGCAGGTGCCTCTGGGTGTGGAGGGTTCTGAAGTAGCTCCGTGATCCTCTCCTTCACCACCTGGTACTGAGGATCCGGCATCTCCTTGAGGGTCTGGTTCACATAATTGAGGAAGGGCTTGCGGTTGGAGGAGGAGGATTCGGTGGGGACCAGCTGAGAGAGGAGATCTATGCTGGTGCGGATGGTGTCCCTGATCTCCATCAGGACCCTCCTGCGGTCCGGCTCTCTGCCTTGCTGTGGAGGTGGAGGTGGAGGTGTGGGTGGATGCAGCTTCGGCAGCGGTGGACTCGATGTCTCCTTTCTCCCACCGCACCAGGGAGTTCTCCTCGCTCTCCACTATGCTTTCAACACCTGCCCGGGAGTTCTCCGCCGTGGCACGCCCCACAGATACCTGCGTGGAGACAGGGACTGACTCTCGGCCACCAGAGGACTGGCTCCTAGCAGGCTGCCGGAGAGAGAGGGTGGACAGAGGGGGTCCTGGTGCTCCTCGGTGGCGGACCTCACTCTCCAGGAAGCTGCACTTGGCCATGACATAGCTCTCTCTATCTGTCAGCTTAACCCTGGCCTGGCCAGATTTTTTGCGGTGCAGCTTCCCGTACCAGGTGTGCATGTGCTTCCACCAGCCGAGGAGCACATCCGATGTGTAGCCCAGACTCTCCGCCCTCTCTCTCCAAGCAGCCTGCTTCCGCTTGGTGTCCCTGTACAGCCGGTGTCCCTTCCACCACAGATAGTCGTTCTCTCTCAGCCAGTTCAGCACCTCATCCTTGTGTGCTTCCTCGATGTAGTACTGCCTCCTCTCCTGTTGTTGAATACGCCTCTTCCTCCCTTTGGCAGGACCAGATGGGCCCTCATCAGAGGGGCTCCCAGGTGGTAGGGGCTGCTCCTCCACACCAGCAGCAGCAGCAGCAGGATCATCATCATCGGCATCATCACCAGCAGGATCAAAATCAGCCTCATCAGCATCAGCATCTGCATACTCACCAGCAGGATCATAATCAACAACAGCAGCAGCAGCAGCAAGACCAGGATGAGCAGCAGCAGAGTAAGCACCAGCAGCAGGGTCAGCAAGACCAGGAGCACGAGCAGAATGAGCAGGACCAGCAGGACCAGGAGCAGCTTCATCAGAGTACGCAGCAGCAGAAGCATCACCACCAGGAGCAGCTCCAGCAGAACCTCCAGCAACAGAAGAGCAAGCCCAAGCAGCAGAAGCCCCAGCAGAAACAGTCAGGGACATGGGGCGGGAGGGTGGCCCTGTCCCTCTTGCCAGGGATGGCGGCAGGTTGCTGAGCCTTTCGCTTCTTCCCCATGGTTGTGGGGTTGCTGGCTGGCAGGGAGGCTGGCAGGCAGGCACCAAGGCTGGCAGGAAGCCTGGCAGGAAGCCTGTTAGGAAGCCTGGCAGGAAGCCTGTTAGGAAGCCTGTTAGGAAGCCTGTTAGGAAGCCTGTTAGGAAGCCTGGCAGGAAGGCTGGCAGGAAAGCAGGCATGAAGGCTGGCAGACAGACTGGCTGGCAGGGAGGCTGGAAGGCAGGCTGGCAGCAAGGCTGGCAGGGAAGCTGGAAGGCAGGCTGCCAGCAAGGCTGGAAAGGAGGCTGGAAGGCAGGCTGGCAGCAAGGTTGGCAGGGAGGCTGGAAGGAGGCTGGCAGCAAGGCTGGCAGCAAGGCTGGAAGGCAGACTGCCAGGAAGGCTGGCAGGGAGGCTGCCCAGGAGGCTGGGAGGCAGGCTGGGAGGCAGGCTGTCAGCAAGGCTTGCAGGCAGACATGCAGGAAAGGAACTAGAAGTGTCCAGCAGCAGGTCTTTCCTCGGAATGCTGGCCACGTGCGAGCTGCTTCCCTTTATATCCGGGGGGCTTGCGCAATGCATCCCCCCGCATGCGCAATTAACGCGCAAAATCCATTAGGCTTCCACTGTGCATCCGCTAGGCTTCCGCTTTGCATCCACTTCATCCGCTGTGCATCCGTTCTGCATCCGTTTTTTCCGTTCCGCGTCCGCTTCGCTGAGGCCCCCTGGAAGTCTAGTGGATCCGCCATCTGCTTCCATCCGCTGTGCTTCCATTCTGCATCCGCTTTGCATCCGCCCTGCGTCCTCCCCGCGTCCGTTTCATCCGTTCCAATTATGAAAATTTTCACCCCTTTTCAGCGCGGATACAACGGATGTAAGATTTTTCTCTTCTGTTGTGTCCTTTTTGCATCCGTTGGGCAGTGTAACAGGGCCTTAACGTTCATGATGAACAGTGGAGTGAACGTCTGAGTATTGTTACTGATGAACTGGTCATGAAAGTTGATGACAAGATTCATGAAAACTGCCGTTTCACAGTAACAGAACTTTCGCTTAGTTTTCCACAAATTTCACGCAGTTTGTTGCATGAAATTGTAACACAAAAGCTAGGCTACCACAAATTTTGTGCAAGATGGGTGCCAAAAATCCTGACAGAAAACCACAAGAGTCAGTGTATGGCCGCATCATTGACATTTCTGGACTCTTATGACAAAGATGGAGATTCATTTTTTGATTGAATCGTAACTGGAGATGAGACTTGGGTCAAATATGTGAACAGCGGGACCAAATTGCAGTCTATGGAGTGGGGGCACACAAATTCCCCCCAAAAAACCAAGAAAATGTTTGCAAACGTTCTCTCCAAGGAAGATTATGGAGACTGTTTTTTGAGATAAGCAAGGTGTGCTTCTTATCGATTTTCTGGAACCTGGTGTAACAATAAACTCTCTGAGGTATTGTGAAACATTGCAAAAACTCAGAAAAGCAATTCAGAACAAGCGTAGAGGAAAGTTAAGCTCAAAAATTTTGTTTTTGCATGACAATGCCCAACCACACACAGCAAATTTCACTCGAGAAGTCCTGAATGCTTTCAAGTGGGAGATTTTTCCTCATCCACCCTACAGCCCCGATCTTGCACCAAGCGACTACCACTTGTTTCCAAGTATGAAAACCTGACTTGGAACACAGCACTTTGACGCCGACACGGAACTGAGGTCTGGCGTGACTGACTGGCTCAAATCTCAGGCACCTGAATTTTATGACAATGGAATTACAAAGCTTGTTCACCGCTATGATAAGTGCCTCAATTTGTTCGGTGAATATGTTGAAAAGTAGGATTTAAGTGTCACTTTCAAGTGCACATAATAAAAAAAATTTCCTACACTTTTTTTTCTATCGCAAAACATAATCTATTTTGTCGATAGCCCTCATACATACAGTGTGCCGGTTGGTTTACAAATTGTTTTGTGCTACCATTTCGTAGCCTTCCATTACAATTACATTATATATCCTCTCATACTTTCAATCAAATATCAAGTACATTAATATCTTTATTAATCAATCATTGATTATACTTTTATTCATTCATGTTTTTTAAAATAATCATATTTTACTTAGTTTATTTTATAACAATTCATATTATCATCCCAGATCTATTCTAGAATCATTTTGTAGATATAATTTCAGCAGATTCCAATATTTTCTCAATGATTTCCTCCTGTGATGGTGTCTTCTCATTTTTCCAGTTTTCAGTAAATACAATCCTAGCCACTGTTAATACATTTACAATCAAATATTTCAAATATTTGCTACATATTTCAGGCAAAATTCCGAATAAAAAAATCTCTGGTTTCAAGTCTATTTGCTTATTTGTTATTTTTTCCAGCCGCATGTGGATTTTAGTCCAATATTTTTTAGCGTCTGAACATGTCCACCACATATGGTAATATGAGCCAGGTGTCTCATGACATTTCCAACACTTTTCAGACTTATTCTTGAATATTCTTGCTATTCTTGTTGGGGGAAAGTGCCACCTGTAAAACATCTTGTACAAATTTTCTTTGTATGCTGTTGACATTGTCATTTTATAATTTTGAGACCACAATTTTTGCCATTTCTCTAAATCAATCCCATATCCAAAATTTTTCCTCCAAGCAATCATAGTTTCTTTAACTTGTTCTTCTTCTAATTTAATTTCTAATAAATATCCATACAATTTTTTAATCACCTTTTCATCAGCACCTGTCAAAATCTTATCTAAATCAGTCAATTTAACATAAAAACCTACTGTTTTAAAATCTTCATCATCCCTTGATTGTATCTGCGCATATAAAAACCAATTCATATTTTTACCTTGCTCCTCTAATTTTTGCACAGATTTAAGTTCACCCTTTTCATTCAGTATTTCACCATATCTGTTTGTTCATTTTTGCATATTATAGGAAAAGAAAATGCTTCAATAGTCGATAACCAGACTGGAATTTTCAAATAACATTGTCTTTTAATCTCCCAATTTAACCACAGAGACTCCCGTACAAAATGTCTTCTAAAGTACCCCTGTGTTTTAGTACCTTCATACCATAAAAAAAGCTTGCCACCCCAACAACAGATCATGTCCTTCTAATGTTCAACAGTCTAGTATTTCTTAATATAATCCATTCCTTAACCCACATCAAATTTGTAGCTTGATAGTACAACTCCCAATTAGGCAAACCAAATTCTCCTCTTATTCTAGCATCTTGCAAAAGTTTTAACTTCATTCTCGCTTTCTTACCTTGCCATATATATTTCAACACAATTTTATTTAAATCTTCAAAGTAATCTTTTCCAAGCCTAATTGGAATTGTTTGAAACAAATATAAAATTCTGGGTAATGTATTCATCTTGATTGTTGATATTCTCCCTATTAGTGACAGTTATAAATTTTCCCATTTCACCAGATCTAGCATGATCTGCTACTTAAGTTTAATATAATTATTCTCTTTTAATGTACTGCATCTTGCTGTCAAGTATATCCCTGAGTATTTAATCTTATTCGTGACCTGGATTTTCAATAGGTCTGTAAATTCTTCCTTTTTTCTTGATAACATGTTCTTTGTCAGAATCTTTTGTCTTATCTTTATTTATTTTCAAGCCAGCCACCTTTCCATATGTCTCTATCTTTTCTATAAATTTTGATGCTGTTTCTAGTGGATCTTCTAAGATGAAAACCAAGTCATCTGCAAATGCTTGCAATTTAAACTCTTCCTTTTTAATTTTCATCCCTTTTATACCCTTTTCTTCTCTAATATTTCTGTTTAACACTTCCAAGGTTAACACAAACAACAAGGGTGATAGTGGGCATCCTTTTCTTGTTCCTTTTCTTATATCAATAGAGTCTGTCAATTCTCCCTCTATCATTACCTTTGCTGTTTGCTTATGATATATAGCTTCTATTGCTTGAGTAAATCTTTCAGTAAAGCCCATTTTTTCCAGCAGGAACAACAAATCGCCAATTTACATTATCAAATGCCTTCTGTGCATCTAGAAATATCAAAGCTATTTGTTTTTCCGGATGAACCTCATAGTATTCCAAAGTGTTCAAAATTACTCTCATATTGTCTTTAATTTGTCTCTTTGGCAGAAATCCATTTTGATCAGGATGAATAAAGTTGTTTAAATATTTTTAACTCTTTCTGTCAATATTAAAGCAAAACTTTTATAATCTGCATTTAATAAAGAAATAGGTCAATAGTTCTTAATTTGCAATGGATCGGCCTCCTCTTTTGGAATAAATATAATATAGGCTTCTCATCATGATTTAGGTATATTCTTCTTTAGCATAACTTCATTCATAACTTTTAACAATGGAAAGTTCAGTGATTCTTGTAATGTTTTTTAAAATTCTGCCGGAAGTCCATCTGGGCCAGGCGCCTTTCCATTATTTTGCTTCTTGAGTGCTTCAGTTAACTCCATCATCATTATATTGCTTTCTAACATTGTTTCAATCTTTTTAGGTATCTGGGGTAGATTAGCATTCTGTAGATACTGTTTAACTCTTTCCTCATCAATATTCTCTTGTGTATTTAATTTCTCATAATGGTCTCAAATGATTTCCTTCTCTTTGCTACCAAAACAAACTTGGCCTTGTTCATCTATTTATATGCAAACCATCTACCTGGTTTGTATGCATCTTCAAAATAGTTCTGTTTAGCACCTCTAATTTTTTGTGCTAGCTCTTCTTTTTCTATTAGACTCATTTTATGTTTGGTTATATCCATTTTTAACTTGATATCCTTTTTCTGTGGCATTTTCTGTCACTCTTTTTCCAGTCTTTTATACTCATTCTCTCATGCCTTAGAGGCATAATCTTTTCATAGTATTTCTTTTCCTTGTATAGTCTATTTTCAAGCCTCTGGCATATGCCTTCATTGTATCCCATACATTCTGAATTGATGTATCTTCTCTTTTGTTTTCTCTTTAAAAAAGGCCAGTTCTTTCTCCATCCACTGTGTAAAGTCTTTTTCCTTTAGAATATTATTTAATGTCCATCTAGATCTTCTTCTTTGTCCTTTCCATTAAATTGTCATTGGATTATGATCTGCCCAAGTACTTGTTTCAATGTTTACTTCTAGAATGTTGGTTAACAATTCTGTTGACATCCATATCATATCTATTTTGGACCATGATAAATGTCTAGTTGAATAAAAAGTGTATTGTTTGGTTTTAGCATTTCTTTTTCTCCATGTATCTTTTAAGTTTATTTCATCCACCATTTTAAAGAAGGATTTAGGGAGGATCTTTCTGCTTTGCTTTGTTGTTTTCTGTGCTGTATAATCCAGTTTATTGTCTACAATTCCGTTAAAATATCCCATAAAAACTACATGAGCATAGTTCAATTATTTTGAACTAACAGTTCAATTATTTTCATGTGTAATTTTTTATAAAATTCTTCTTGATTGTCATTTGGGGCATAAATTGTAATCAGGAGTGTTTTTATATTATAATCTGTTATTTCCACCATTAGTATTCTTCCATCATCATCAGTATATATCAATTTTGTTGGGATAATATCTTCCATTGTGTCAAAAAAGTAAATATTTTCCTTAATTTTGTCTGTCTCAGCAATTGTTCATGTTGCTTTTTCATGTGTACTTCTTGTAGACAAATTGTATCAAATTTTAATTTCTCTAATTTATGAAAAAATTTCCTTCTTTTAACAGCTGAATCAAGTCCATTTATGTTGATTGTAATTACCTTTTTTTCTTCCATGGTTAAATTTTGTAATTAGGTTTAACAGCTCTCATAGATCTTGGTTCGCGTTGTTCTTTAGTCTCCTCCTTTCCGCCGACTGCACCTTCTTCTTTTCCAGTCATCATTTGGTAGTCCTCTTGGAATTCAATGAGTGAAATTTATTTTTCTGCTTCTTTCTCCTCTTCAAGAAGTTCTGCATAAAATGATTCAGCTTTCTCAATTGAGTCAATTACATATCTCTTTTCTTGCCATGTGAACATTAAACCTTCTGGAATCAGCTATCTATGATTCACCTCTTTTTAAAGTGACAATTTGGTCAAGAATCGGTATTCTCTTCTCATCTCTCTCTCTCTTCCAGGCACTTGTTTCAAGAACGCAATCTCCTTATCTTTGTATGTCAATGTTTTCTCTCTTGCCACTTGCAATATTTGCATTTTAATGGCTTTCTTTATAAATCTGATGTGAACTTCTCTTGGTAAACTATTTCTCATCGCATATCTTGTAAAGATTTAATAAACCTTGTCTATTCCATCCATCATCTTCTCTCAAGTTGTTTCCAAAGCTTCAGCTAGTATTTCTATCATGATCTCCACAAGGTTTTGTCCTTTTTCTTCCTCTATGTTTTGAAATCTGAGATAAAATTCTGATCTGTCCATTTCCCATCTCAGCATTCCACTTTTACCTTGTTCAATTACAGTTAATCTGTTATCAATTTCTCCAATCTTCTTATCTCTTTGTTTGCCTTCTTCCTCAATTTCTTCGAGCCTCTCATCATACTTCATCACCATTTGTTAGATGCTCTCCACTTTTTCATTGGTTTTCCCTGTTCTTTCTTCAATGTTCTCTGTTCTTTGTTCAATATTCTCTGTTCTTTGTTCAATGTTCTCTATTCTCTTTTCAATATTCTCTGATCTTGTTTGCATATTTTGAATTCCTTATATAATCATCTGCAGGGTCACTTTTTCTTGTTCTTTTTCTTGCTTTAACATTTTCTGCATTGAGCGTTGTCCTCCAGATGGTGGAGAGGAAGATGCAGAAGTTAAAGAACCAGGACTTATTAACTTCCTACTCATTTTGAGAAATTAAAGATCTTTCAAATTCTTCTGGACCTTAATCCAGTTGTGGAATAACCAATTATAATTCCAAGTAAAAATAGTGGAAAAAAAAGAAAAAACCAATTGATAATAATAATTAAAAAGAAAAAAAAATTCTTCAGGCTCTTGTATACCTTAATCCAATCGATTAATTAAATAACAATAAAAATTCAAAAGTAAAGAAAAAGGGCATAAGCACACTAGAAACAAACATGAAAAAAGAAGAAAAATTGTAAAGTCCCAAGAAAGGCAAAGAGCTGAGGAAAAGGACTAAAAAAAAAAAGGAAAAGAAAAAGATTATTCAGGTTTTTCAACACCTTAATCCAATTAAGAGATCTCAAATATAAAAAAATATATAAAAAGAAACAATAAAGAAACCAAAATGAAAGGTAAAGCCCATGTCACACTGCACCAACGGATGCAAAGAGGATGTAAAACGGAGAAAAAAGCTTGCCATCCGTTGGTTAACGCGATGTACTCACTGCCTCCATTTTGCTTCCTCTCTATCCGTCCAGCATCCATTTATTGATGTTTCATCCGCTCAGAAAGTTTTGAGCTGCCCAAAACTTTTGAGCGGAAAATGTATCCAATGCATCCATTCTGCATCCTCTAGGCATACGGGGGACATCCGTTCTGCATCCATTACGCATCTGCTATATCCGCTAGGCATCCGCTGTGCATCCGCACAACTTAAATCCATTCCAGCGGTAAATGGACGCAGGGAGAAAGCAGAACGGACGTGCAGCGTTAGTAGCACGGATGGAGAAAGGATGAAAGCGGATGCAGCTCATCCGCTCTGCATCCGCTCTGCATCCGCTCTGCATCCGCTCTGCATCCGCTCTGCATCCTCTACGCATCCGCTCTGCATCCTCTACGCATCCTCTATGCATCCTCTATACATCCGCTCTGCATCCTCTATACATCCACTCTGCGTCCTCCCCACGTCCGTTCCTTTCCGTGTTATACGCTCTGCTGATGCAAATTTCTGCCCCTTTTGAGAGCGGATAACAACAGATGGAACATTTTGCTCGTCCGCTGTGTCCTTTTTGCATCCATTGGGCAGTGTGACATGGCCTTAAACAAGTTCCAAAAAGCCAAAAATCCAAATAGCTATTACTAAAAAAATTAGAAAAGAACTAAACTGATGAGGTGAGGTAGCACAGCTTAGAAAAAATGAAACAAACAAACAAAAAAGCACACTGCACTTTGTTTAATTATCCAAGGCTCTTATTATAGCTCTCTCCTCCAAAGGCTTATCACCTTTCCTTTTGCTAAGTTTCAACACCAGACTCCAGCTGCTACTAAAAACTCAGAAGAGCACCTGCAATAATACTCTCCAATGATCTTCCCTCTATCTTAAGGGCCTGTCACATAGGCCGACGGATGCAAAAAGTATGTAAAAAGGACACAGCAGACGAGAAAATTTTTCATCCATTGTTATCTGCTCTCAAAAGTGCCCCAACTTTGCATAAAAAGAGCGGACAACAACGGAAAGGAACGGACGGGGAGAGGACTTAGCGAGGATGTAAAGCGGATGCTCCACGGAAGCCTAGTGGATACAAGCAGATGGAACATCTGCAGGGCCTCCGGGGGAGCACAGCGAAGCAGACGCACAGCAGAAGGAACAGATGCAGAGCGGATGCCGAGCAGATGATGCGGATGCATCATGAACGCCTAGCGAATGATTAGCGGATGCCTAGCGGATGCAAAGTGTTCACTGCGCATGCGGGGAGGATGCATTGCGTCAACCCTGCAGATATAAAAGGAGGCAGCTCGCAAGCAGGTCACCATTCAGAGGAAAGACATGCTGCCAGACACATCTCCAGCCAACAACCATAGGGAATAAGAGGAAGCCTGTGGCATCTTCTGCCAACCCTGGCAAGAAGGACAGGGCCACCATCCCACCCCCTGGCACTGACTCTGCTTCAGCTGGGGCTTCTGCTGGTCGGGCTGATTGTGCTGGTGCTAGGGCTTCTGCTGGTGCTGCTCCTGCTGGTGCTTCTGCTGGTGCTTACTCTGTTGGCGCTGCTCCTGGTGCTTGTGCTTCTGCTGGTGCTTACTCTGCTGCTGCTTATCCTGGTGCTGCTGGTGCTGCTGGTGCTGCTGGTCCAGCTGGTGCTCCTGGTCCTGCTGGTCCTGCTGGTGCTGCTGGTGCTGCTGGTGGTGGTGTGGTGGACCAGCCCCTAGAACCTCAAAGCACTTCGGAGGAGGGCCCAGAAGGCCCTGCTAGAGGGAGGAAGAGGCATACGTGAGATAGGGAGAGGAGGCAGTACTCCATCGAAGAGGAACATGAGGAGGAGGTGCTCGAATGGCTGAGGGAGAATGAGTACCTATGGTGGAAGGGACACAGGCTCTATCGAGACACCAAAAGGATGCAGGCGGCTTGGAGAGAGAAGGCGGAGAGCCTGGGCTACACTTTGTAGGTCCTCCTCGAGTGGTGGAAGCACATGCACACCTGGTACGGGAAGCTGCACCTCAAGAAGACTGGCCAGGCCATGGTCAAGCTCACCGACCGGGAGACCTACATGATGGCCAGATGCAGCTTCTTGGAGGGTGAGGTCCGCCACCGAAGAGCAGCCCCTCTGACAATCCTCTCTCTAAGGCAGCCCAAAGAGAGCCAGTCCTCTTCTGGCCAAGAGTCATCTCCTTTATCCAGGCAGGTATCTGTGGAGTGCCCCACGACAGAGACCCCCCCCCGACAGCTGCACTCCCTGTGGCGGAGTGCGTGGAGGACCCCCTGATGCAGTGGGAGCAAGGAGAGGGCACTGACACCAGAGACCAACCCATCTCCACCCCCAGATCCACCTCCACAGAAAGCAGGCAGAGAGGCAGACCGGATGGGCAGAGCCACACTGTCCTGCTGGAGATCAGGGACACCATCAAAAGCAGCGTAGATCTCCTCTCTCAGCTGGTATACACTGACATACCATCCTCAAACTGAAAGCCCTTCCTCACCTACGTCAACCAGACCCTCATGAACATGTCCGAATCCCAGTACCAGGTGATAAAGAAGAGGATCACAGATCTTCTGCACAACCCTTCAGGCCCAGCTGAATCTGCTCCGACCCAGTCCAGGTCTGCTCCTCCACCCCAGGTGATGTCACAGCCCTTCCAAGGCTTTCCACAGGCCCTCACCTTCCAAGGCTATAGCTACCAGGAGTTCCAGCAGCACAGGCAGCCCTTCTCAGTCCAGGCACAGGTACATCGAACACCACCGATGCCACCGATGCCACTGATGCCACAAACGCCACAGATTCCACTGATTCCACAGATGCCACCAATGCCACTGATGCCACAGATTCCACCCACACCACAGATGCCACCCAAGCCTCACCTCGCTCACCTGCAGACCAGACAGCCCCACTACAGTCCTCCTTCCTCCATCCCACAGCCAAGCCTGCCCTCAGAACATCTGTCATCGGTCTTGGGACTGACACCCCATGTCATGGAGGAAGGGGCTCTCAACATCAGGGGACTGAGCCAGCTCTCTGAGAGTTTCCTCCACAGATTATCCCCTGTTGTCCTCTCAGGGCCAGGCACCCCAACGGTGCCTCAGACCAGCACTCCAGCAGCAGCCACCTCCAGAGCACATGGACCCTTCCCCCCTGAGACTATGGGCATGCCTCAGAGTGACTGAGAAGAGTGCCAGAGACTGGGTGGCTACCTGTTGACTTTATCTTTGCTTGGGACACTTTTCTTGGGTCATTTTGCTTTTAAAGTTTGTTATTAATAAAGTTTATCTTTGCTTCACACACTTGGTTCAGTTCTTTTTGTCAATAAAGTCTTGGTGGAAACTTTTAGAAATGTTTTAAGCCTTTGCATGCTTGTGGGATGGGTAAGGATAGCAATGGGATGGGCAGGGATACCTGTGGAATGGGTAATAGCTGCGGGATGGGTTAGGATAGCAGTGGGATGGGCAGGGATACCTGTGGGATGAGTAATAGCTGTGGGATGGGCAGGGATACCTTTGGGATGGGTAATAGCTGTGGGATGGGTAAGGATAGCAGTGGGATGGGCAGGGATTCCTTAGGAATGGGTAATAGCTGTGGGATGGGTTAGGATAGCTGTGCGATAGATAAACCTCCAGTGCAAGCATAGTGGGACTGTATGGTCCACCCTCCCAGGTGCCACACCTATGGCCCTTTATTATCAATAACAATTTAATCATTCATCAACACATTTCAACATAAACACAACTCTTTACTAAATGCCCTGTTCATTGCAGGGCCACCCAACATACATGGCCCAATCTCATCAGTGTGATGAGACAGGCTGAAGGAAGCATCCATTAAGCATCTACCATCCTGTCTTGCCACTCCACTGCTCCAGCTGGGGAGTTGCACCAGTGTTTCAGGAGGTTGCGCTGCTTCTTCCCTTCACGTGAAGCTCTGTTGGGGCATTGCACATCCACATTCTCTATCAGGTTTTGTCCTTGCCTCCATTCCCCAGGCTCCATGTCCCCATTGCCTTGTTGGTGGTCCATGAGCCTGTTCTGCAACACTGGGTAGCGGGTGCTCATGAGATTGTGCAGGATGCAGCAAGCTTCCACGGTGTTCCTCACAGTCTCTGGGCGATGCTGCATGGTGGTGAGAAGTACCTGGAACCTGTGGCCAGGATGCCAAAGGCGTTCTCCACCACATGCCTTGCCCTGGACTGCCTGTAGTGGAAGATCCTCTATTCACTGGTGAGGTATCTGGAACTGTAGGGCTTCATGAGGTAGGTTCTGAGGGAGAAGGCGTCATCCCCCATGATGAAGTAGGGCACATTTTGTGTGCGTTGGGCAGGGGTGTTGTAACTATGTATCATTTATGTGTTTGCAACTGTGTATCAATGCAACTATGTATCATTCAGACATTTGCAACATTGTAACATTCACGTGTAATCATTAAGCTTCTGTCTTCTCAGTGACCTTTTACAGGGCACATACAGAGACAAGGAGTCAAACATTTGCAGAAATGGTTTATTCACTTG
>BLBF01000052.1:20713295-20737695 GCA_015471245.1 Laticauda colubrina
TTCTGAATAAACAATCACCCCCTTTTGAATGAGCATAATAAAAGAGCATGTACCCGGACATTCGGGGTGCACTCATCCCGAGGAACTTCGTCTCCTGTCGTTTCTCTCTCCTTCGCTCCCTATCATGAGACGCCCATCTGATGCGGGATAGCAGATACCGCACAGGGGTCTGGATCTGGGAAGCCCTTGATGAGCTTGCGTTCCAGCCCCTCCTTGAGGTGACTGGCGTTGTATACCTGGGCATCTGAAGAGGAGCCGTTGCCTGAAGCATCGATGTACATGAACTTGTAGTCAGTATCAAGCATGGCAAAAAGGTTGATGCTGAAGAAGCCCTTGTAGTTGTGATAAGTGGACCCTGACTTGGCTGGAGCTTTGCAGGCCACATGCTTCCCATCTATGGCTCCAACGGTGTGGGGGAAGTTCCACTTCTGATACCACTATTCTGCAACTTTCTTCCATCCTTCTTCAGTGAAGGTGCACTGGAGGAGCTTCTCCAGGTATTCTTTGATGATGGCCTACACCACTTCTCTGACCACAATGCTAATGGTGTTGTGTGGCACCCTCCAGGCATACTGCATGCTCCTGTCCATGATCCCTGAGGCCTGGTGGCACAGAGCCAGTGCCACCTTCAGCCCAGGGTCCAGGCTGGGCCGGAAGTTGGTGTTTGCCTTGGTCAACCTGGGTCTCAGCCACTGCACAACTTCATCAAACATGGCTGGCAGCATCCTCATGAAGTCCTGGAATGTATGAGTGTCTTCGTTCCTCAGCTCCACCATCAGCTTGTTATACAGTCCGTACTCGGCTCTTCTCATGATCCATCTTTGGACCCAGACACTTCTTGGATGCCTTCTTTTGTTCGCGTAGAACTGGTGAAAGATCCTGTAGAGGGCTTTGCACTGTTGTAGAATCAGGAGTGTGTGATGATCCATGGTGGATATGACTGGATGCTGTGGAAGAGCAAGAGCCAGATGAAGGCTGAAGAGGTCTGCACCGCAGGGCTGCTGGACTGAAAGTGAGATCCAGGTGATTCCTCCCCCTTTTTATAGGAAATATAGGTTTTCTGCTAGGTGTCCTTTTGCATCTTGCAGACATCCTGCAGACATCCTAAATATCCAAGATACGTCCCTGATACAAACGTTTTTTCCTTTTTAATGCTTTGTATGCGAGCTGCATCCACTTTCATCCTTTCTCTGTCCATGCTACTAACACTGTGTGTCTGTTCCACATCCATTTCGCTTCCTCCCTGTGTCCGTTTTCCACTGGAGCGCATGTGAGTTGCACGGATGTGCAGTGGATGCCTAGAGGATATAGCAGAGCATAACGGATGACAATGGATATATAACAGATGTTCCCCGTTTGCATAACAGATGTAGAACGGACGCATTGGATACTTTATCCACTCAAAAAGTTTTGTGCAGCTCAAATCTTTTTGAGCGGATGAAATCTCAGTAGGCAGATGCTGGACGGATATAGAGTATGAAAAACGGACGCAGTGAGTACAGAATGGATGCATCGCGTTAAGCAACGGATGGCAAGTGTTTCTCTCCATTTTATATCCTCTTTCCATCCGTTGGTGCTGTGTGACATGGGCTTTATCAACCAAGCAATGTCCTTGAAACAAAGTCTCAGTTCTTTCTCAGCTTTGTCTGGTTAAAAAAAACAGGATACTTCCAAGCCTCTAGTTGGCAGTGTTACAAAGTTTCTTTAGCTTTCACTTTCCCCCTCTCCTTTTCCAAGCAAAATATAGTAGTAATTAATTAAAAAAGAATAAAGGTATTAAAAAAAAATAACTTAAAGAGAATCTCTGGCTTAAAATATTATAAAATCAAAAAGGAGAAAAGAATAAATAACAAGAAAAAAAAAAGAAATCAGTCCAGTTTCAAAATATAAAATTGTGTGTAAAAAATCCAGCATTGAAAAAAAAAGTATTACTTTGACGTTCTTGTCTAAAATCGCCGGTTAATTACTCCTGTCAAAACTTTTACAGTTTCTTTCTTTTCTTTAGGGTGTCCTTTCAAATCTTAAAATATAAAAAAAGTTCTCACCAAACTGGCACACTCTCTCTTTCTTTTCTCTTCCGTTTCGGAGCTACCCCAACTTCAGCAGCTTTAATGGCTGCCTCTTTGCCGCTGTCAAAAAGAGCTTCTCCTGGATCTACCTGGGACTTTGTGATATCCTTGAGATTGTCAGGATGCACTCTTTACATTTGCCATCTCTTCAGGATGGTTTTGATCTGATTGGACCGTCCAGGAGCAAAGATATCGGCAGCAATCTCAGACCTCCAAGATTCCATGCCCTATCTTCATAATGCCAGGTCCGCCCTCCACTCCAAAGTCCTATTTTTGATAAGAACATTTATCAGTCCTTGACTGATAGTTTATCTTGTCTCAGTAATTGGTCAAGACCAGATATTGCATACAGTGTTAATCAGTTAACAAGATTTAATGCTGAGTCAACTGAAAGGCACTGGCAAACTGCTAAACGTGTGTTAAGATATCTTAAATAAACAATGCACTATGCATTGTATTTGGAGCCTAAAGACAAACTGAATTTGACTGCATATGCTGATGCAAGTTTTGCTACAGACATAAATACATGAAAATCTACATCGGTACTGCTGTATTATTGGGAAAAGCATTGATTGGATGGAGATTTATTCAACAGAAACATCTAAGTTTGTCAACAATGGAGGCTGAATTCTCATGTTTGTCTTTACTATGTACAGTTTAGTTTTTATAAACAATTATTGATTGATATGGGAATTAATGTAAAAGATCCTATTGTTGTTTACGAAGATAATCAATCAGCAATACAGACGGCTGCAAATATTGCTGTTAAAACAAGAACAAAACACACAGATTTAAGATATTTAAATGTGAGACAATTTGTGCAAAGTAAAATGATTAAGCTAGAATACTGTTTGTCAGAAAACAATACAGCAGATCATTTTACAAAGGCCCAAGGCTCTATAAAGCATAAGGCATGCTGTGAAGATTATGGACTTAGAATGTAAGGTTGTACATATTATCTTACCCAAAATGGGAGAATGTTCGGAATATAAGTCACCTAACAGGTATTTGGGTTAGAAATATATAAACCAGGATAAACATTTTAGTACTATGTCTTTAAGAGATTGCAAAAACTGCAATTGGGTGTGGTTTTTCAAACGGCCATAAGATGGAGCCAGAAACCTGGGTTGTTTGAGTCTCAGAAGAGAGTGTGAGTGTATCTTTGTTTCCTTCTGTTGGAAAGTATTGCCGTTGTTCCATTTTTCCTAATTGACTGATATTTCTGGATTTAATGTAAGTCTGATACTGAACTGGTTTTGGCACTGGAATTTGATATTTGGATTATCCCTGGATGAAAACTGACTGATTTTACCTGTGAATGACTTTGGACTGCCTATTTTGGACTCTGCTTAACATTTCTGGAAGTTAAAACCTACATTTACTGTACAGTATATCTGTGTACTGTGTGTGTATTATTCAAACACTTCTCTCAAATACATCTCCCTGTATGCGCTCATTCTCCTAATGGGAATTACCTCAACAACAACGATGATGATGATGATGATGATGATGATGATGATGATGATGATGACAATATTACAATTTGTCAGGATATTTTTGTAAGTTATAAAATTTATAACTTTGTAAGTTTATAAGTTGACTAAGCCAGCTGTTTCTTAAGAAATTGAAACATAACTTCTAGAGTTTGATTTAGGATCCTATTTTATAGCCATCTGATAACATCAAGAATGAAAGCTTCAAATTACTCTTCCAATACTCAACCCTTTTTAACTAGCAGTTGCTAGTTAAAATTGTAGTAAAATTGTTGGTAAATTTTTCCCCACATTATGGAAGAAGGGTCCTCTCTGCTCAGTAATATAACAACCTGATAGAGGAATTTTCAGCTGTTATATCTACAGCTGTAGTAGCCAGATAAAAGAAGGAAGGGGAGGGATGATTGGACAAATGCATCAGAGTTGAAACAAAAACAATTCTCCTGAAGACTGGTTTATTATCTAAGCCAGAAAACCAACCTGAAAGTCCCAATAGTTCATTAAGATTCAAAATGAGCTTTATCAGTCACTGTGGTTGATGTTCCCAGCCAAGAAGTTGGAACTTGGGTGATATCATTCATTTCAAGGTTTTGGCTTGTTTTTGCATAGAGCTGGAACACAGAACAAGAACCATAGCAAAAAGTAGCTTAAGCCAAAGCTGCATTATTAAATGCTTAAACATTTTTGGCATGTTGAACAGTTCACAGGATTATGCCCTGGTGATTAACAGGACCTCCCAGAGTGTTTATATTTTTCTCTTTAACCATTAATTTGCTAGAAATTTTTAGCTGAGACTGATTGGTGTGCAAATGAATCGACACCTAGATGTAATATGCTATAATATATAACAAACATACAAAGACCTAAATAATGTTGCAGAAACAGAATGGAACATAGATCCAAGCTCACATGTAAAGCTCACATTTTAAACAATATATGTTCAGTAATTCTTGGTGTAGGCCTTGGTGTGGGGCATAGGGAAGAAATTTAAGACATATGCCAGTTATGGTAACATGTATTGATCAGCCAATATGCAACATATATATAGTGCATATGAAAAAGGTGTAGCTTTTGGGAAAAAAACAATTAAGGATACATTAAGGATATATTTGTGATAGCTACACACAAAGCTATGTTTCAGATAGTCCTTGACTTAAAACAGTTCATTTAGTAAACATTTGAAGTTACAATGGCACTGAAAAAAGAGACTTATGACTATTTTTCACACTTTCAACCCTTACAGCATCCCTATGGTCATGTGATCAAAAGTCAGATGTTTGGCAACTGACTCATATTTATGATGGATGTACTGTACTGGGATCATGTGATCCCCATTTGCAACCTTCTGACAAGCAAAATCAATGGGGAAACTAGATTCAGTTAATAAGTGGGTTACTAACTTAACAACTGCAGTGATTTGCTTAAAAGCAAGAAAAGTCATAAAATGGAGCAAAATTCACTTAGCAATTGTCTTGCTTAGCAACAAAATTTTTTGGATCAATTGCGGCTGTAAATCTAGGATTGCCTGTATTAAATAGTTTTGCTCTACCTAAATGCTCATCCTATCATCTAAGCAGGGGTGTCAAACTGGCGGCCTGTGGGCTGGTTGCATCATGTGCAGACCAGACCCATCCCAGCTCTGCGAATGGGAAAAAATGTAATGAAACGTCATGTGAAAGCAACGTGATGCAGTGAGTTTGACACCTGTGATCCTACCCTTCAGTTAAAATTTTGTTAAGTCTTCCTTTCATTGAAATAGCACTTGCTTCTACATTCAAGATAATACAGTTACTGAAATGAATACATCATTTCAGCAGATAAGAGCAGCCTTAGACCTGAGTAAGGACTTCCACAGATATGCACTTTCATCAGTCTAAGATTGACTGGACAAACCATCATATAGGTTAAAAATTGAGGGAAAATTCATCTTGTCCCAATGTACAAGAAACAAAGCATCTCTACAAAGTAGAACTGATGTAACCTGTCTCCATTAAATTATCCCCTCCTCGATAAAACTATTATGAAACTGGTGTGATAGGGTTATGGTACAAATCATAACTTCCCAGGAGGATGCTACATGTAAAATAGAGGAAGAGTGATAGTATCAAGGCTAGGATAAATTTTAGAAGATGAATCATGGAACATTCAGACAAGGCTGCAGAGTAAGATGGATTTTGTGGAACTTTCTCTAGATCTTACAGCATGATGGCACTTGAAAGTATAAACTATGAGGCATAGTATTCATTTAAATGAGAAAACTAGAGCTATTATAGGTTATTCAATTTTTCTGAAATTACAAACAAGACACTTCTCTATTCAATATACAATCTTTGAAGAATCTGGTTTACTGCAGACCTGAACCTTGAGCTCTTGTTGTACAATCCCTGCTTGCTCTGCTAAAAACTTCCCTGGTTCTCATCCCTTTCAACTATTCCTAGTCCATCCTCTTGTGTAAATACCAGGACTTGTTAAAATGGACTGCATTTGGATTGAATGACAGACAATTAACTGACTCTCAGTCTTCTTTTGCATTTGTTCCTCAGAAGTGTTGATTGCTGGTCTGAACCATAATAGAACATTAGGCCCTTTTCCATGTCTAGTATGTAACTCTCAAACTGCTTTCTTTCAGGAAAGAAGTTGCAGAATTGCTGAAAATCAGTGGTATAGTTGTCCTTCATTAAAAACCCCTTTTATGACTCTAGGTACAATCAGAACAACTGGATGGAACTGAGCATTGGTCAGATGCCCTTTCTGACACCATGAAAAGTTCACAGCAGACATTTTTGATTTGCACCCTAGGAGAGAAACATTTGGGAAAAGGTGTGTGTGTGTGTGTGTGTGTGTGTAAAATAAGCAGAAAAAATACATCCTTGACTAGATGTATGATACTGCTCCAGCCAACTGGACTTGTTACATGAGGGTCTTCCCTGCCCCAAAGTTAACAAATAATTAAAAAATTGCTTACCTTTTTGTAAGAGAAAGAAACTTTCAAGAAATCAAACACTGCTAAAAATGGGCTCTTAAATTGCATCCTTTTTTTCAGCAATGTGTTCAGAATACAAATGAATTGTCCACCAATATAAGGATCATATTCTGCCAAGGCGGTAGAACAACTTTTCAAAGTTTTTCCTACTATGTTCTGCTCTTCCAGAACAAATGGTAGCAGCAGCAGCATTAAATTGGCTGGTTAAATTGGCTAATTAGCTGGTTAAATTGGCTATCAGAGCATTGAGAATTTACAGTAGTGGCTGTCACACAACAGCAAGTAATAATAGTAGTAATAAGAGTATAATATTAATAGTGTTGCTATTAGTAGAGATACTAATAATCTCAAAGAATTATTTTTCTAAAAGTTGGATAAAATTATTAAAAAAAGAGTGAACTTGCAGGAAAAAATATATTCTGAAACACTTTGGCTTAATTGTATTCCTTTGCTATATTGGGTGATCATTTGCTTTAAGATGGCAGTTTCGAATCCTTGAGGCTATGAAAAAGATGCTTCTGTTTCTATTGTACATAAAACCAATTTTCCTAAGATAATAAAAAGATGTCTACACTACTGAATTACAGTATAGTGTTGAGGTGGCTTGATTATTATCTGAGACTTAAATTAAACTTTTACATATGGATTTAAATGAAGCAAATGCATTGACGTTTCTAAAATGGCTTTTTAAGACATAAAACACAAATTCAATAATGTCCCAGTGTTGTTAAGACTGTGCTGGTTATTGTTGCTCAACAGTGGGTCTCTATTAAGTCACAGAATAGTTTTTATTAGCTCAATATATTCTCAGTGAAGATTAGATTCTATTGGATTTTGATGGCTTTCACATTAAACAATAAAGATTTGTCAGCCCAGAAATCAAATTTAAGTGCCAAGCTAAACTGTGCCCAAAGTGTTACAATGCCATTATTAGCTTCTGCAAACATTTCAGTTTAGATAATCCAAGAGATATTCTAAAGTTTGTTTCATGTAGAATTTTTGGAAACTCATCATTTTTTTTCCCTATCTTCCTCTTTTCTCTGCTGTGAAAAAGCAGACAGATTAATAATTGGAGAGGAAGAAAAAATACACACCAAGTAATTCAGAGGATAATATAATATACTACATAATATACTCAGGAATATTGTTTGTCATCTCCTCTGCTTTAAAAGGCACATGCATTTGCTAATTACTAGTCTAAGTGTTTCTTACTCAGTTTGTATGTAGTTAGCTAAATGAACACATAATTACATTGGGGTAATTTCACAGCATTCATCAAATTTTTTTAAATGAAAATCAAATATTTTGCAGGTGATTCTCAACTTACTTTTGAGCCATTGTATAATGTAAAATAAGGATTCATTAGTGGATAATACATAAAAATCCTTATTATCCTCCAAAAGAGCACAGCACAGGGTATGTTTTTAAAGGTTCACATACCAATATTTATCACTGAGCCCACCATTACTATTCCATTTTTATCTTCACAACAATACTGTAAATTAGGCTTAAAGAAGATTGGTAAACACTTTAAGAATAGGGTTGCCACATCTGGGCTACAGAATGAGTAGATCATGGTAAGAAGTTTAGAAGTTTAATATATATAGTCAGTTATCTAGTAATTTTCCAGACTTTCAAAGCCCAGCTGCTGTTAGTCTTAATCAGAAATATGCTCTGAACCACATAATTGAATGGGAATCTGAAAATTCTACGACCTGAGTTAACATAGAAGAGCAAAATATTAACCAGCCTGGCTAAGAAACCTCTTGGAATACAGGATGCTATAGAAAAAGAAATGTAAATATAATCACAAATACATTGTAGATTTTAGGACATCCACAAGGTTACAAAAGTATAGTGGAATGGGAATCCATTGACAAAAATCTAATACTCAGAGGGATAGTAGAAGGATTAGAAACCTTAAATGTAAGGTACTGAAAGAGCAATCATACGATTTTCATACAAAAATAATGGGAAAAATAGTAAACGTATCAATTTTTAAACAAGTTAAAGCCCATGTCACACTGCACCAACGGATGGAAAGAGTATGTAAAATGGAGAGAAACACTGGCCATCCATTGCTTAACGCAATTCATCTGTACTCACTGTACTCACGGCCTCCGTTTTTCATCCTCTCTATCCGTCCAGCATCCAATGACTGAGGTTCCATCTGCTCAAAAAGTTTTGAGCTGCTCAAAACCTTTTGACCAGAAAATGTATCCAACGCGTCCGTTCTGCATCTGCAACGCATATGGGGAACATCCGTTCTACATCTGTCGTTATCCATTATGCATCCGCTATATCCGCTAGGCATCCGCTGCACATCCGTGCAACTCAAATCCGCTCCAGCGGAAAATGGACACAGGGAGGAAGCGAAAAGGATGTGGAACGGACGCGCTGCGTTAGTAGCACGGATGGAGAAAGGATGAAAGTGGATGCAGCTCACAAATAAAGCATTTAAAACGGAAAAAACGTTCACAGAGGGGACCTATCTCGGATATTAAGGATGTTTAGAGGATGCCTAGAGGATGCAAAAGGACACCTAATGGAAAACCTATATTGCCAATAAAAAGGGGGAGGAAATCACCTGCATCTCACTCTCAGTCCAGCAGCCCTGCGATGCAGACCTTTTCAGCCTTCATCTGGCTCTCATACTTCCACAGCATCCAGTCATATCCACTATGGATCATCACACACTCCTTTTGGTAGCCACCATCGTTCTACAACAGTGCAAAGCCATCTACAGGCTCTTTCAACTGTTCTACGGGAAGAAAAGGAGGCGGCCAAGAAGTGTCTGGGTCCGAAGATGGATCGGGAGAAGAGCAGAGGACGGACTGTACAACAAGCTGATGGTGGAGCTGAGGAACGAAGACCCTCATGTATTCCAGAACTTCATGAGGATGCCACCAGCCATGTTTGATGAAGTTGTGGAGCAGCTGACACCCAGGTTGACCAAGCAAAGCATCAACTTCCGGCCCAGCCTGGATCCTGGGCTCAAGGTGGCACTGACTCTGTGCCACCTGGCCTCAGGGACCACCTATAGGAGCATGCAGTATGGCTGGAGGGTGCCAAACAACACCATCAGCATTGTGGTCAGAGAAGTGGTGCAGGCCATCATCGAAGAATACCTGGAGGAGCTCCTCCAGTGCCCCTCCACTGAAGAAGGCTGAAAGAAAGTTGCAGAGCAGTGGTATCAGAAGTGGAACTTCCCCCACACCATTGGAGCCATACATGGGAAGCACGTGACCTGCAAAGCTCCAGCCAAGTCAGGGTCCACTTATTTCAATTACAAGGGCTTCTTCAGCATCATCCTCTTCGCCATGGTCGATGCTGACTTCAAGTTCATGTACATTGATGCTTCAGGCAATGGCTCATCTTCAGATGCCCAGGTACACAACACCAGTGACCTCACGGAGGGGCTGGAATGCAACCTCATCATGGGCTTCCCAGATCCAGACCCCCTGCCCAATGACACGAAAGATGTGCCCTACTTCATTGTGGGGGATGATGCCTTCTCCCTCAGAACCTACCTCATGAAGCCCTACACTTCCACACTCCTCACCCGTGGAGAGAGGATCTTCAACTACAGGCTGTCCAGGGCAAGGCAGGTGGTGGAGAATGCCTTTGGCATCCTGGCCAACATGTTCCAGGTACTTCTCACCACCATGCAGCATCGCCCACAGACCGTGAGGAGCATCGTGGAAGCTTGCTGCATCCTGCACAATCTCATGCGCACCCGCTACCCGGTGTTGCAGAACAGGTTCGTGGACCTCCAACAAGGCAATGGGGACATGGAGCCTGGTGGCAAGGGTGAAACCTGATAGACACTAAGGATGTGCAAGCCCCCAACAGAGCTTCACATGAAGGGAAGAAGCAGCGCAACCTCCTGAGACACTGGTGCAACTCCCCAGCTGGAGCAGTGGAGTGGCAAGACAGGATGATAGATGCTTGATGGATGCTTCCTTCAAGCTGTCTCATCACACTGATGAGATTGGGCCATGTATGTTGGGTGGGCCTACAGTGAACAGGACATTTAATAAAGAGTTATGTTTATGTTGACATGTGTGGAAGATTGATTACACTATTATTGATAATAAAGGGCCATAGGTGTGGCACCTGGGAGGGTGGACCAGACAGTCCCACTATGCTTGCACTGGAGGTTTATCTATCCCACAGCTATTACCCATCCCACAGGTATCCCTGCCCATCCCACTGCTATCTTTACCCATCCCACAAGCATGAAAAGGCTTAAACCATTTCTAAAAGTTTCCACCACGACTTTATTGACAAAAATAAATGAAGCCTGTGTGAAGCAAAGATAATCTTTATTAATAACAAGCTGTAAAAGAAAAATGACCCAAGTCAAGTGTCCAAAGCAAAAATAAAGTCAACAGGTAGCCACCCAGTCTCTTACACTCTTCTTGGTCACTCTGAGGTGTGCCCAGTCTCAGGGGTGAAGGGTCCAGGTGCTGTGGAGGTGGCTGCTGCTGGAGTGCTGGTCTGAGGCTCCAATGGGGTGCCTGGCCCTGAGAGGACAACAGGGGACGGTGTGTCGAGGAAGCTCTCAGACAGCTGGCTCAGCCCCATGATGTTGAGAGCCCCTTCCTCCATGACATGAGGTGTCAGCCCCAATACCGATGACAGATGTACTGAGGCCGGGCTTGGCTGTGTGGTGGAGGAAGGAGCAGTGTAGTGGGGCTTTCTGGTCTGCAGCTAGGTGATGACTGGCATCGGTGGCATCAGTGGTGTGGGTGGCATCTGTGGCGTGGCTGGCATTGATGGCATGGGTGGCATCGGTGGCATCAGTGGCACCGGTGGCGTCCGATGTACCTGTGCCTGGACTGGGAAGGGCTGCCTGTGCTGCTGGATCTCCTGGTAGCCATAGCCTTGGTAGGGGAGGGCCTGTGGAAAGCCTTGGAAGGGCAGTGATATCACCTGAGGTGGAGGAGCAGGCCTGGACTGGGTGGGAGCAGGTTCATCTTGGTCTGGAGGGTTGTGAAGAAGATCGGTGATCCAGTTCTTCACCACCTGGTACTGGGGTTCCAACATGTTCATGAGGGTCTGGTTGACGTAGGTGAGGAAGGGCTTGTGGTTGGAGGATGGGGCGTTGGTGTGTACAAGCTGAGAGAGGAGATCTACACTGCTCCTGATGGTGTCTCTTATCTCCAGCAGGACAGTGTGGCTCTGCCCCTCCGGTCTGCCTCTCTACCTTTTGGTGGAGGTGGAGCTGGGGGTGGATGCGGATTGGGTTGTGGTGGAAGTGCCCTCTCCTTGTTCCCACTGTGTCAGGAGGTCCTCCACATGCTCCACCAGGGGTAGTACAGCTGTCGGGGGGTCTCCGTCATGGCACGCTCCACAGATACCTGCCTGGACACAGGAGCTGACTCTTTGCCAGAAGAGAACTGGCTCTCAGCAGGCTGCCTGAGAGAGAGGGTTGTGAGAGGGGCTGCTCCTCAGTGGCGGATCTCACCCTCCAAAAAACTGCACTTGGCCATCACGTAGGTCTCTCTGTCCGTCAGCTTGACCATGGGCTGGCCAGAATTCTTGAGGTGCAGCTTCCTGTACCAGGTGTGCATGTGCTTCCACCAGCCGAGGAGCACCTCTGAAGTGTATCCCAGGCTCTCCTCCTTCTCCCTCCAAGCAGCCTGCTTCCTCTTGGTGTCTCGATAGAGCCTATGTCCCTTCCGCCAAAAATATTCATTCTCTCTCAGCCACTCCAGCACCTCCTTCTCATGTTCCTCTTCTATGGTTTATTGCCTCCACTCCCATTCACGCGTCTGCCTCTTTCTTCCTTTTGCAGGCCATATGGACCCTCATCAGAAGGGCTTTGAGGTTGTAGGGGCTGCTCCTCCACACCACCACCACCAGCAGCAGCAGCAACAACAACAGTAGCAGCAAAAGCAGGACCAGGAGGACCAGGAGGACCAGCAGCACCAGCAGCACCAGCAGCACCAGCAGCACCAGCAGCACCAGCACCAGCACCAGCACCAGCACCAGCACCAGCACCAGCACCAGCAGGATCAGGAGCACCAGCAGCACCAGCAGCACCACGAGCAGGACCAGGAGGACCAGGAGGACCAGCAGGACAAGGAGCAGAGTAAGCACCAGCAGGACCAGCAGGACCAGGAGCAGCACCAGCAGAGTAAGCCCCAGCAGAAGCCCCAGCACCAGGAGCAGCGCCAGCAGAGTAAGCACCATCAGAAGCCCCAGCACCAGAAGCAGTGCCAGCAGAGTAAGCACCAGCAGAAGCACCAGCACCAGGAGCAGTGCCAGCAGAGTAAGCACCAGTAGAGTCAGCCCGAGCAGCAGAAGCCCCAGCAGAAGCAGAGTCAGGGCCAGGGGGTGGGATGGTGGCCCTGTCCTTCTTGCCAGGGCTGGGAGCAGATGGCAGAGGCTTCCTCTTCTTCCCTATGGTTGTTGGCTGGAGCTGTGTCTGGCAGCAGGTCTTTCCTCTCAATGGTGACCTGCTTGCAAGCTGCATTCTTTTATATCCAGAGGGCTGATGCAAAGCATCCACCCCGCATGTGCAGTGAATGCTTTGCATCCGCTAGGCATCCGCTAGGCATCCGTGATGCATCTGCTGTATCCGCTCGGCATCCACTCTGCATCCACTCCTTCCGCTAGGCGTCCATGATGCATCTGCTGTATCTGCTTGGCATCCACTCTGCATCCACTCCTTCTGCTGCTCCCCCAGAAGCCCTGCGGATGTGCCATCCACTTCTATCTGCTTCCATTTGCTAGGCTTCCGTGGAGCATTCGCTTAACATCCTCGCTACATCCTCTCCCCGTCCGTTCCTTTCCATTGTTATCCGGTCTGTTTATGCAAATTTGGGGCACTTTTGAGAGCGGATAAACGGATGGAACATTTTCTCATCCTCTGTGTCCTTTTTACATACTTTTTTCATCCATCGGCCTTTGTGACAGGCCCTTAAGAATCTTAAAAGAACTTGCGTATTTCTTCTTGAAGCCCTATTATGTGATTTTTGAGAATTCATGGTCGAAAAATTCAGGGCCAAAACACTGGAAAGGGAAAAGATTGTTGCCTTTTTAATAGAATGAGCTTAATAGTTTAAAATAATCCAGTATAAGAAATTTTAGTAAAAAAGTTGGGGAAATGTAGGGTAGGATCCAATCTGGGTCGATCACTAGGACCAGAGGTTTACTCTTCCAGGTTTTCAGACTTGTTGGAGTCCATTCTCAGGGAACTTCTTTCTAGCAGAGTGTATGTTTGGGGCTATTCTCTGTGTGGAACTTATGTGTTGCCTGGTTGTGGGTGGTTTTTTAGTTGTGGGTCCCTATTCTGCCCAAATTGTTAATGTAATTGTTCACATATATGTACACATACAATAGGCATAACAATTCAGAAAGAATGGGTACCCACAAGTATTTGTTGAAAAATGCCTGTGGGGAGAGAAAGGAAGAAACAAGAAGACCAACTACATGGCACACCCTGCCACATATCAAAAACATTTTGAAAGCAGTAAAATGCAGCTACTGAAATCTGAAAATGGGCATTGCACACCACCCAGAGCTACAATATGAGGACAAATTATGCATTGTAAAGACTGCTTGGAGGTGAGAGATACTTCCAATGTAATCTACTGTATTCCCTGCATGGATTGCCTCTATAACTATTTTGGTCAGATGGGGAGGAAGCTAACCATCAGACTACAAGAACACAAGCTAGCAATCAGACGAGGAGACCCAAACTCATTGGTGGCCTCACATATCAATAAAAAAGGACATACATTCAATTTTGCAACTACTAAGATTATTGGACAAACAGGTATAAAAAAAACTAGGGAAGTGACTGAAGCCTGGGAAATGGGTCCCTCATCAGTCAACAGGAGTGCTGATTTACCATTAGCTTATGAAGTACTTAAGAAGTGAAGGCTTGGCAGCACAAGGAAACAACAGCCAACAATTTAATAGCCAGCCATCAACACCCCAGTTAACAACTAAAAAGCCACACAGAGCCAGGCACCATATACCACACAGAGAATAGCCCAAAGCACACAATCTGCTAGAGAGAAGTTCCCTGAAGATGGGCTCCAGCATGAGTCTGAAAGCTCAGAAGACTAAACCTCTGGTCCTGAGGACTGACTCAGATTGGATCCTGCAACATTATCCTGGGACATGTATATTCACTTTCATTTCTAAATGTAAGTTGGACTGTGAAACCATTAATGTTCCCAGAGCTAGTTAAATAATCATACTCAATGACTGTATATCAAGTGGCATAACAAGCCCCTGTTCTGGGCCTTGAGTTATTCGATATGGTATAAACAATGTTTAAACATATGATTATCAACTATGAGGATGATGCAAAGGTCAGAGGGACAACAAATATCACAGAGGACACTGTCATTGTCCCAGATTGCCTGGTTGCCCACTTCTGTGCAGAAAACTCTCCAACACATTAATCCAAGGATATAATGAAGTGTGCATCTTAATCCTCATCCTTTAATTCTCTGTGTCAACTCATAAAACATTCTTATGCTTCTTTTAGTAGTTGCCATAAAAAAGGGGGAGGGGAGGAAGGAAATCTGGAAGAGCAGTTGAAAGTGAAAGTACATTCCAAATCTTATCTTTTAAAGATTGTTACTAAAATACCAGATATATTATATTTAATTGTAGGACATGAATGATGACACCCAACCTGTAAACATGCTCAGTTAGAGAATCTGGTTTATGAGACACCCAGGGGGAGGGGGGAAACAAGGTCACAGGTGACTGCAAATTACATATGCCAGAGTTGGCTTCATACAGGGCAGTACCCGTATGTCACCTCTAATGAATCCTTTGAAGTTTTTTGAAGTTTGGCTCCAGAGTCATGATTTAATTAGAGCAATTGCTGGAATCCTGACACTTTGCCTATCAAATTTTAAAGCTTAATCAGTTCATGAATTTTTTTTTTCAAATATACAATTTTGCTTTCTTTGAAAGAGATAATATTTCCTCTAATAATGTTGAAATTGAAATAAAAACCTAAGTTTAGTTTTATAACAGACACAACAGTCCAAGAATTGTTAGTCAAACTTAGGTTATTCCACTGAATTGATTCTGTTAAGCCTGGGTTCCCCAACCAGGGTTAGGTATACAAGCTAAACAGAATGTGCAGCGTTAGTCAGATAGGCACACAGATAAAGGAGTGAGCTAAGCTTGTATGTTTATTAACATACAGTAAAAATAACAGATACGCTTGTGCTATCAAGAATATAGTTTATTCCATTATAAGTTCATGGCATAGTCAAATATCAGTCCAATAGTCATTTACCATGTAGTCAGTCCATTCAGGGGTATTCATTTAGCAAAGTCCATGTAGAATATCCTATCTCAGTTCACTTACAAAATCAGTCCTTTGTTGTCTCTCCCGTTTGAGCAATGCAGTCTTGATTCCAAGCAGTAATCAGGGATCATCAAAGCCAGAGAGAGAGAGAGCAAGCCGTAGTCTTGCTACTTTTATATTGTTTTCTTAACCACTCCTTTAATTGCTATTTCACAGTTAAAGCTGTATACACTCTAACATACACTAACTATGATTTATAGTTATTATTTCACCTAAACCAGTTAGGGTAAACAATGTTATCCCTAACAGATTCAATGAGGCAACTTGATTGCAACCAATTTAAGTGCCACTGATTCCACTGTGGTTGGCATCTGAGAAAAAAAAAGTTTAATAATTCAGAAAGAAAAGTGTTTGCTTTCATTCAGATTTCTTGGGTTGTACAGTTCTTTAACTGCCTGTGAGGCTTGTGTTGTATTTTGTCTCCACTGGATAGCGTGACCAGATTCATATTCTTATTATACCATTTTAACAGCTTATTTTTCAAGATTCTGAAAGATGGGTTTTATAAATGTATTCTAATGTATAGACTTAGTTAAAAAGAGACTATATTTGACACCACGGTTTCATTTCTCATTTCATAAAGCCCAAAAATTTAACAGTCTGACAAAGTGTAATTTTAATATTTGCTTCAGAAAGTCATGCGTAAAATAGTGAATGCTAGGTTTTCTGCCTTCAAATTTTGACTTTGTGTTAAGTTTTAACTCTAAGAACAGTTTGAAAATACCTTGGAAATTTTGAGGTGAATATTAATGCTTGCTTTTGAAGAAACACTTTCTGCATATGAAACTCTGCTTAGCTGTTTTTTTTTCCCCACCAGTGAAAATAAGTGCTAGGCAAATTTGCATTTGAATACCATCATTTGTTATAAACGTGAGACTGGGACTTTTTGATGGCTCACTTACATATTAAAAAAAAATCACAGAAGAAGGGAGTCTAATAACCTCACCCAAAAATAAATTAGAGCAACATATATTAGAAATAATCTAGGGCACAGTGGTGATCTCTGGTTTTTAGCGGAGGGAACCAATATTCTCTGAAGACATTTCCATGGCCATGTGACCAGCATGGCTAAATGTTGAGATGCAAGGAACACTGCTATCTTCCCATAAAAGTAGTACCTATTTATCTACTTGTATTTGCATGCTTTTGAAGTGCTAGGTGGACAGGAGGTGTGACAGCAAACAGGAGAACAGCCTATCACACAGTGCTTGGTTCTCAAATCTGGGATGTCAGCTTTTATGTTCACTGTCTTTAACAGCTGAGCTATTGCAGCCCCTACATTATTATATATAAATGCTAAAAGATAAGTGTATCAGAAGAATACCTAGGTCATCTGTCACCAAAAACTATACTGTAAACTAATGAGCTTGCATATCAGGAAAACTGATGTAATGTGGTTAAGGTGATCGTATGGGGTGAGATGGGACAGCTCTTGTTCAAAGTCTTCTTTTAGGCATAGAATCAACTAGGTGTCCTTGGTCTAGCTGCTGTCTTTCATTCCAAATCAGTGGCAGCTTTTGTGACAGCCCCTTGTCGTATCACGCATGGATAGCTTTGCTGGTTGACCTACAAAAGTGTTGTGCAAAAACAAGCAGACCCTGGAACTTTACAACAGAAATGTTAAGGACAACAAAGAGACTTTTAAGAAAAACAAGAGGATTAGGAAGAGTTAGCTACTGTATTCTGCTGGCTTTGCTTAACTCCTAACACAATGGTAGGAAATAAAAACTTACTTGTCCTCTGTGGCATATTGGTTATGTGTGAGCCACCATCACCATTATCTCCTTGGCTTCTTTTATGTATAAATGGTGACTGAAAAAAAAATCAGTAAAAATCAGTATGTACATTAGATGACTAGAGATCATGTCTTCTCAAGGTAGTTTGGAAGCATTAATATTACTGTATAATTCCATACCAAATGATAAAAAGTTTTGAAATTTAAATAATCCTAAGATACATTTAAAACAAACGGAAAACATTTTTGGTTTTGGCACCAAATAGGGATGTGTAAAAGATTTTGAACACAATATGTTTTCAATTTGAAATGTTTTGTGTGTTATGAGCTTGAATTAAAAGCTTTATAGCCATTTGGAGCAGTATTGTTTTGACTTTGTGGTTTGATGTTAGGTAATTATTTTTTTAAAACCCAGTCTAGACAATACAGTAGAAAATACTGGTCATACTCTTATTGTTATTGGCTTAGATTTGATGCCATGATATAGAGAAGTCTTGGAGTAGCTAATTAAAGCATGATGGATTCGAACTCTGAAGTGCCAACATCTTGCAACTGCATGCCTGATCATCATAAGTAGGAAGATTTCTCTTATTTTTACAAGTAAATGGATGTGTGTGTATACACATGCACTCTTTCCTCACATGTGCATCAGATGCTAGTTCTGCTGAAGTTGTAAGTCTTAAATGCAAATAGTATTATTATGCTGCTGGTTTGGGAATAATTCACTATGAGTTGGAAGAGCTCACTTATCCCTTCCCTTGTAATTTAACTGAATCCCAGGGATCCAGGAGAATACAGCTCTTGAGAGAAAAGTACAGGCACTTGCAAGGAGCCCATAGCCATCTACCTCATAAATTCCATCCCTATCTTGAAAAAGATAAATAAAGTGCCCTTTGCTTCCAAACAAAATTATAAAGCTTTTTTTGTTCCATTTAACTGAATGACAAGAGGTGAGTTTGAAAAAAAAATATTTGGCACAGTACAGGTTTCCCACAGTTTAGCCATATAAATGTGGAAAACGTTATCTTCTATCTTACATCACAGAATCCTTGAAGACATTTATCTTGTTATTTTGATGGTATTTGTATATTCTCTCTCTCTCTCTCTCTCTCTCTCTCTCTCTCTCTCTCTCTCTCTGTAAGCTATGTTTCTTGAACTCAAAACAGATAAGATACACATATTGTGAAGAAAATTATCTATATATACTTAACATTGTGGAGCCTGTATGTGAATGTGTGTGTCTTGCATCAGACAGAAATGAATTAATGATTGGTAATATGATTAATAGTAGTAGTCATTATTTTTTGCAGGACTTTATTACTAAATTAGTCAGATTTATAGCCATATATATAAAAAATCAGAATGTCATCTTTCTTTTCTTTTCTTTTAACAGGAAACATCATAAAGGGTCTATTCTGGAGGCTAAGGTTTACAGCACTGAAAGTTCTTAAAGATCCTTCAAGAGACTAGCTGTCCAAGAAATTGAAATAAGATGCTGTATTCTTATATTTTTAAGTATTATTTTTCCAAGGTGGAAAAAATATCCAGGTTGCCTAGGTACCTATATACACTGCTCAAAAAAATAAAGGGAACACAAAAATAAGACATCCTAGATCTGAATGAATGAAATATTCTCATAAAATACTTTGTTCATTACATAGATGAATAGAATATTTGAATACAACATGAATGAATACACATGAATACAAATGAATATAATAGTTGAATTTGCTGACAACAAAATCACACAAAAATTATCAATGGAAATCAAATTTAACAACCCATGGAGGTCTGGATTTGGAGTTACACTCAAAATTAAAGTGGAAAAAAACACTACAGGCTGATCCAACTTTGATGTAATGTCCTTAAAACAAGTCAAAATGAGGCTCAGTAGTGTGTATGGCCTCCACATTCCTGTATGACCTCCCTACAACACCTGGGTATGCTCCTGATGAGGTGGTGGATGGTCTCCTGAGGGGTCTTCTCCCACACCTGGACTAAAGCATTCCCCAACTCCTGGACAGTCTGTGATGCAATGTGGCATTGGTGGATGGAGTGAGACATGATGTCCCAGATGTGCTCAATTGGATACAGGTCTGAGGCACAGGCGGCCAGTCCATAGCATCAATGTCTTTGTCTTGCAGAAACTTCTGACACACTCCGGCCACATGAGGTCTAGCATTGTCTTGCATTAGGAGGAACCCGGGGCCAACCGCACTAGCATATGGTCTCACAAGGGGTCTGAGGATCTCATCTCTGTACCTAATGGCAGTCAGGCTACCTCTGGCGAGCAAATGGAGAGCTGTGCGGACCCCTAAAGAAATGCCACCCTACACCATTACTGACCCACTGCCAAACCAGTCATGCTGGAGGATGTTACAGGCAGCAGAACGTTCTCCATGGCATCTCCAGACCCTGTCATGTCTGCCACATGTGGTGTTCAGTGTGAAGCTGCTTTCATCTGTGAAAAGCACAGGGTGCCAGTGGCGAGTCTGCCAATCGTGGTGTTCTCTGGTAAATGTCAAATGTCCTGCACAGTGTTGGGCTGTAACCATATCCCCCACCTGTGGACATCAGGCCCTCATACCATCCTCATGGAGTCTGTTTCTGACCATTTGAGCAGCTACATACACATTTGTGGCCCGCTGGGGGTCATTCTGCATGGCTCTGGCAGTGCTCCTCCTGTCCCTCCTTGCACAAAGGCAGAGGTAGCGGTCCTGATGCTGGGTTGTTGCCCTCCTACAGCCTCCTCCACATCTCCTGATGTACTGGCCTGTCTCCTAGTAGCACCTCCATGCTCTGGACACTATGCTTACAGACACAGCAAACCTTCTTGCCACAGCTCGCATTGATGTGCCATCCTGGATGAGCTGCAATACCTGAGCCACTTGTGTGGGTTGTAGACTCCATCTCATGCTACCACGAGAGTGAAAGCACTGCCAGCATTCAAAAGTGACCAAACCATCAGCCAGAAAGCATAGGAACTGAGAAGTGGTCTATGGTCACCACCTTCAGAACCACTCCTTTATTGGGGATGTCTTGCTAACTGCCTATGCTTTCCACCTGTTGTTTATTCCATTTGCAGAACAGCACGTGAAATTGATTGTCAATCAGTGTTGCTACCTCAGTGGACAGTTTGATTTCACAGAAGTGTGACTGACTTGGAGTTACATTATGTTGTTAAGTGTAACCTTTATTTTTTTGAGCAGTGTATATTTGAGGACTGCAGTTTTTTTAAAAAAAATGCATCCTAAAATTCAAAATGAGTTTGGAATGCTGCATTGATACATCTTAGCATCAAAACATTTTTATTAACCAGTATACATCCTTAACTCATTAGTGTGTCTGAAAGGAAAAGGTAGTAATTTTTCTTTTATTGCAGTAAAGTAAAATTACCCAGCATGAGTAAATGTATATAAAGGTGTTAAAAATAACTGCATTATTTCTTGTCCTAGCTTTGTGAGTATGAATAAACAGCAAGAGAGTGTATTTAGTCATTCATGAAAGGTTTTCAGTCATTTCATGATTCAATTAAAGCTGTTCAACAGAAACAGTAATCAAGCCTCAGCAAGTTGCTTAAAGAGTGTATTTATTTTTCTGGTATGCCATTTATAAAATTCCTTCATGCTTTGAATTTTTTAATGGTGTCTGAGAGTAAATAAATATTTTAGAAGTTAAAGGCCGTGTCACACTGCCCAACGGATGCAAAGAGGACACAACGGAAGGGGAAAATGTTCCTTCCGTTGTATCCGCGCTCAAAAGAGGCAAAAATTTGCATAATTGGAGCGGATGAAACGGACATGGGGAGGACGCAGGGAGGATGCAAAGCAGATGCGAAACGGAAGCACAGCTGATGCAGAACGGATGGCATGTTCACAGGGCTTCGGGGGTCTCAGGAGAGCGGGCACAGAAAGTAAAAAACGGATGCAGAACGGATGCACAGCGGATGAAGCGGATGCACAGCGGAAGCCTAGCGGATGCCCAGCGGAAGCGGAACGGATGTCACGCGTTAATTGCGCATGCGGGGGGGATGCATTGCGCAAGCCCCCCGGATATAAAGGGAGCAGCTCGCACATGGCCAGCATTCCGAGGGAAGACCTGCTGCCGGACACTTCGAGTTCCTTGCCTGCCCTGCCTCCAAGCCTGCCTTCAAGCCTGCCTCCCAGCCTGCCACCCAGCCTCCTGGGCAGCCTCCTTGCCAACCTGCCTTCCAGCCTGTGTTCCAGCCTTGCTGCCAGCCTGCCTTCCAGCCTCCCTGCCAGCCTGCCTTCCAGCCTCCCTGCCAGCATTGCTGCCAGCCTGCCTTCCAGCCTCCCTGCCAGCCAGTCTGCCTGCCAGCCTTGGTGCCTGCTTTCCTGCCAGGCTTCCTAACAGGCTTCCTGCCAACCCCACAACCATGGGGAAGAAGCGAAAGGCTCAGCAACCTGCTGCCATCCCTGGCAAGAGGGACAGGGCCACCCTCCCGCCCCATGTCCATGACTCTGCTTCTGCTGGGGCTTCTGCTGCTTGGGCTCGCTCTTCTCTTGCTGGAGCTTCTGATGTGGCTGCTCCTGGCAGTGGTGCTTCTGCTGCATACTCTGCTGAAGCTGCTCCTAGCGGTGGTGCTTCTGCTGCTGTGCACTCTGCTGAAGCTGCTCCTGGTCCTGCTGGTCCTGCTCGTTCTGCTCGTGCTCCTGGTCTTGCTGGTCCTGCTCGTTCTGCTCGTGCTCCTAGTCTTGCTGGTCCTGCTGCTGGTGCTTTCTCTGCTGCTGCTCATCCTGGTCTTGCTGCTGCTGCTGCTGCTGCTGCTGATTCTGATTCTGATTCTGATTCTGATCCTGCTGGTGATTCTGCTGCTGCTGCTGCTGATGATGATGATGATGCTGATTATGATCCTGCTGGTGATGTTTCTGATGATTCTGCTGCTGCTGCTGCTGCTGCTGCTGCTGCTGCTGCTGTTGGTGTGGAGGAGCAGCCCCTACAACCTCGAAGTCCCTCTGATGAGGGCCTATATGGCCCTGCCAAAGGGAGGAAGAGTCATTCGCATCAACGGGAGAGGAGGCAGTACTTTATTGAGGAGGCGCACGAGGATGAGGTGCTGGAGTGGTTGAGAGAGAACGACTATCTGTGGTGGAAGGGACACCGGCTGTACAGGGACACCAAGCGTAAGCAGGCTGCCTGGAGAGAGAGGGCGGAGTGTCTGGGCTACACTTCGGAGGTGCTACTCGGCTGGTGGAAACATATGCACACCTGGTACGGGAAGCTGCACCTCAAAAAATCTGGCCAGGCCGCCGTCAAGCTGACAGACAGAGAGAACTACGTCATGGCCAGGTGCAGCTTCCTGGAGGGTGAGATCTGCCACCGAGCAGCACCAGGAGCCCATCTGTCTACCCTCACTCTCAGGCAGCCTGCTGCGACCTAGTCCTCTTCCGGCCGAGAGTCAGTCCCTGTCTCCAGGCAGGTTTCGGGGGAGCGTGCCACGGTGGAGAACCCCCAGGCAGGTGTTGAAAGCTTGGTGGAGAGCGATGAGGACTCCCTGGTGCGGTGGGAGAAAAGTAACATCGAGTCCACTGCTGCCAAAGTCCCATCCACCCACACCGCCGCCTCCAGAGGAAGGCAGAGAGCCAGACCGCAGGAGGGGGAGAGCCACAAGGTCCTGGTGGAGATCAGGGACACCATCCGCACCAGCATAAGTCTCCTCTTTCAGCTAGTCCCCATCGACTCCTCCTGCTCCAACCGCAAGCCCTTCCTCAATTATTTAAACCAGACCCTCAAGGAGATGCCGGATCCCCAGTACCAGCTGGTGAAGGAGAGGATCTGCATGCTGCTTAACAACCCTCCAGACCCAGAGGCACCTGCTTCCACCCAGTCCAGGTCTGCTCCTCCACCCCAGGTGATGTCCCTCCCATACCAAGGCTTCCAACAGCCCCTCACCTACCAGGGCTACAGCTACCCGGAGGTCCAGCAGCACAGGCAGCAGCCCTTCCCAGGCCAGGCGCAGAGTCATCGGGCAGCACCGTTGCCACCAGTTCCACTGATGCCACCGATGCCACCCACGCCAATGATGCCACCGACAACATCGATGCCAGCCACGCCACTCCTCAGCTCGCTGTACAGCAGGCAGTCCCACTACACTACTCCTTCCTCCATCCCACAGCCAAGCCCGGCCTCAGTACATCTGTCCTCGGTACTGGGGCTGACACCCCATGGCATGGAGGAAGGACCTCTCAGCATCACGGGGATGAGCCAGCTGTCCGACACCTTTCTGAACAAACCGTCCCCTGTTGTCTTCTCGGGGCCAGGCACTCCATCAGCACCTCAGACCAGCACAGCAGCAGCACCCACCTCCAGAGCACCTGCACCCTAAAAATTAGACTGGGCACACACCTCCGAGTGACCAAGCGGAGTAGCAGAGACTGGCTGCCTGGATATTTTTGGACTTTATTTGGACACTTTACTTGGTTCATGTTTACTTTTCAGGTTGTTATTAATAAAGTTTATCTTTGTTTCACACACTTGCTTCATTATTTTTTTTCTAAAAAGTCTGGGTGGAAACTTTTAGAAATGGTTTAGCCTTTGCATGCTTGTGGGATGGGTTGAGATACCTGTGGGATGGGCAGGGATACCTGTGGGTTAAGATAGCTGTGGGATGGGCAGGGATACCTTTGGGTTAAGATAGCTGTGGGATGGGCAGGGATACCTTTGGGATGGGTTAAGATAGCTATGGGATGGGCAGGGATACCTTTGGGTTAAGATAGCTGTGGGATGGGCAGGGATACCTTTGGGTTAAGA
>BLBF01000052.1:20737705-20774931 GCA_015471245.1 Laticauda colubrina
GGAATGGGCAGGGATACCTTTGGGATGGGTTAAGATAGCTGTGGGATAGATAAATCTCCAGTGCAAGCATAGTGGGACTGTATGGTCCACCCTCCCAGCTGCCACCCCTATGGCCCTTATCAATTACAATTTAAGCATTGATCCACACATGTCAACATAAACACAACTCTTTATTAAACGCCCTGTTCATTGTAGGCCAACCAAACATACATGGCCCAAACTCATCCGTGTGATGAGACAGGCTGAAGGAAGCATCCATTAAGCATCTACCATCCTGTCTTGCCACTCCACCGCTCCAGCTGGGGAGTTGCACCAGTCTTTCAGAAGGTTGCGCTGCTTCTTCGCCTCATGTGAGACTCTGTTGGGGCCTTGCACATCCTCAGTGTCGATCAGGTTTCGCCTTTGCCTCCATTCCCCAGGCTCCATGTCCCCATTGCCTTGCTGGAGGTCCACGAGCCTGTTCTGCAAGACTGGGTAGCGGGTGCGCATGAGATTGTGCAGGATGCAGCAAACTTCCATGATCCTCCGCATGCTCTTTGGCGATGCTGCATGGTGTTGAGAAGTACCTGGAACCTTTCGGCCAGGTTGCCAAAGGCGTTCTCCACCACCCGCCTTGCCATGGACAGCCTGTAGTTGAAGATCCTCTCTTCACGGGTGTGGTATTTGGAGGTGTAGGGCTTCATGAGGTAGGTTGAGAGGGAGAAGGCGTCATCCCCCACAATGAAGTAGGGCACATCTTGCGTGTCGTTGGGCAGGGGTTCTGGATCTGGGAAGCCCACGATAAGGTTGCTTTCCAGCCCCTCCTTGAGGTGACTGGCGTTGTATACCTGGGCATCGGAAGATGAGCCGTTGCCTGAAACATCGATGTACATGAACTTGTAGTCAGCATCGACCATGGCAAAGAGGATGATGCTGAAGAAGCCTTTGTAGTTGAAATAAGTGGACCCCGAGTTGGCTGGAACCTTGCAGGCTACGTGCTTCCCATCGATGGCTCCAACGGTGTGGGGTAAGTTCCACTTCTGATACCACTGCTCTCCAACTTTCTTCCAGCCTTCTTCAGTGGTGGGGCACTGGAGGAGCTCCTCCTTGTATTCTTCAAGGATGGTCCACACCACTTCTCTGACCACAAAGCTGATGGTGCTGGGTGGCACCCTCCAGCCGTACTGCATGCTCCTGTAGGGGGTCCCTGAGGCCAGGTGGCACAGAGTGAGTGCCACTCTGAGCCCAGGTTCCAGGCTGGGTGGGAAGTTGTTTTTTGTCTTGCTCAGCCTGGGTGTCAGGCGCTGCAGAAGTTCATCAAACATGGCTGGAGGCATATTCATGAAGTTCTGGAACGCCCGAGTGTCTTCGCTCCAGAGCTCCACCATCAGCTTGTCGTAAAGTTGGTACTGTGCTCTTCTGGCTAACCATCTTTGGACCCAGACTTTTTTTGGGTGCCTCCTTTTCTTGCCATAGTAGAGTTCACAGAGACTGTTGATGGTTTTGCAGTGATGCAGAAGGATGTTGGCTGCCAAAACGATTTTGTCGCAATCCATGCTGGAGATGACTGGATGCTGTGGAAGAGGAAGAGGAAGGCTTTAGAGGTCTGCACCGCTGGGCTGCTGGGCTGAAAGTGCAAAGCAGGCGAGTTGCTCCCCCTTTTTATACGCAGTATAGGTGTGCATCCTCTAGGCATCCTCTAGGCATCCTCTAGGCATCGTTAATATCTGAGATAGGTCCCCTCTGAGAACGTTTTTTTTCCGTTTTAAACGCTTTGTTTCTGTTCTGCATCCGTTCTGCTTCCTCCCTGCATCCGGGCGGATGCGAGTTGCGCAGATGTGCAGCGGATGCCTAGCGGATATAGCGGATGCGTAATGAATGCAGAACGGATGCGTAGCGGATGCAGAACGGATGCAGAACGGATGAATTGGATACATTTTCCACGCAAAAGTTTTAGGCAGCCTAAAACTTTTGGAGCGGATGAAACGTCAATAAACGGATGCTGGACAGATTGAGAGGAAGCCAAACGGAGGCAGTGAGTACATCGCGTTTTGCAACGGATGGCAAGATTTTTTTTCCGTTTTGCTTCCTCTTTGCATCCGTTTTTGCAGTGTGACACAGGCTTAAAATGTCATGTATGCACATACTTGAGACTCAGCCAAAAAGGCAGTAGATTCCTACATTTTGAATTACATTTTAGAATTGGTCCACTGGGAAGAAAGTATAAAATGAAAGTGTCTATGGAGGAGATATCATCAGGGGTGAGATTCTATTAGTTCAGATGGGTTCTATAGAACCGGTGATTATGATTATGCACAGTTCGGAGAACCGGAAAATTGTGCCCTTGGCTGGCCCTGTCTCTCTCCGCCAGCCCCTCTCCTCCCTGCCTTGTCAGTCCTTATCGCACATGTGTGACATTGCATGCATGCCTGACATCACTGACTGTGTTCTCCCCTACCTAGTCACTCCTCAAGGTATTTCTTTTTTCCCCTCCTGATGATCAGCTGTGTCTTACTGCTTCACCCAGGAGGCTTCCCTAAAACCCAGGAGGCAAAAAGGAGTGCGGGGTGGGAGAGTGCTCTGCCCCCCCAGCTCCATATTTTGCCTTCATGGGCCCCAGGGAAACCTTCTGGGAGCAAAAACGCCCTCCAGGAGGCTTCTGAGGCCCAGGAGGCAAAAAAAGGGGAAGGGTACTGCAAAAAAAAAAGAAACCACACCCACCCAATCACATGGCCATGCCCACCAAGCCATACCCACCTAGCCACACCCACAAAATTGATTGTTAAAAAATTGGAATCCCACCCCTGGACATCATGTTTAGTTGTATAGAGAGAAGATTGTTCTAGAATCTAGATCCAAATAAAGCAGAGATTGTATTTATTAAATTACACTCCATAAAATGGAATGGTGAATCTTCTACTGACCATGATGGAAGAATTAGTAAATCAGAAATTTGAGAATTGAGTTTTATTTTTATTGGAATAACTTTTTTTTTCTGCTGCTCAAGAACAAAATCCTATCTGCTTAGTGTGCTTTTGCTCGTCTCACTATAGAAAGGAGGGAGAAAATAATAATACAATTATTCCACTCGATTGTCTGAAAATTAGCATGGTTCCACTATCAGCTACTCATAATTAATACTGGAAACAATGCAGCTATTTACATATTTTTAAAAATTGTAATAGATTTGCTTTTTTGAATGCCATTTGTCCCTGGTATTCCTAACTAACGCTGCAATATTAACTCAGCCAAGATAATGGTTGTATAATGTATAGCTGTATACATTGCTGTTTTTCAATTTTAAAATGTAATAAGGAAAAAATCCTCCAAGGTGATTAAAATATGAGGTTTGATTTAATTTTGAGTCTTTAAAAGGAGCTATACTAACTCTCAGAGGAAATCGGGATGAAATCCATGTTTCCTGTCTAATTGAAAGTGGCTGCAAAAACATTCATTGATGCTGTTGAATCAGGAAAAAAAAGCCTTGTCTGGAATATAGAGGGATGGGTCTCAAGATCTTTCTTTAATCCAGAGAGAATTATCTGCAATCTGTATTGCATCCAGCTGCCTTTCTGCTACACTCTCTGTCCTCTACAAAGTATGGGGTGTCCATTTGCCTGCAACACCAGAAGCATTCTAGCTTCAAAATATCCTGTTTTAATACAGTATTCATACTAAGCCCAATAGTGTCATGACATACCTGTCTAGACTTTTATCCATTTTAATGTATATTTTTCTTTAAACAACAGACACATTTCCTGATTTCATTCATTTTCCCCAAGTTGGGAAGACAGAATTGTTGGGAAGTTGGGAAGACAGAATTGTTCTTGTCTACATATACAGAGAATCAGATAACCTACTCCCTTTCTTTACTGTAATTTTTAAAGTTCTTTAAAAACTAAAGGCAGGGCTCCATGCAAATTTGTTAACCTAGGTGGCGGGGAACTGAGTTCTATTATCATTTTGCTTAATCTCAGATTAAAGTGTAAATATTTCCAAAAAATAGGAACAGTATAGAGAATTAAATCATGGAGCTATTTCTTTCATGACTCTTTTTATTTTAGTAGGAATAGGTAAATATAATCTAGTCAGATAGCTGCATCAGATTTAATTTAATTTCTGCATAGTGCTAAGTCAAATGTCAAAGTCTAAATTTTCTTTACTTCCTATGAAAGCTAGTAAATTATAAGTAATTTCAGCCTTTACAAATTTCTTATACTGGACACGAGAATATTGCTTTTATTTATAATTTTACAATCTGGAATAATTTAAAATCTGCTAAAAATACTTTACAAGTGGTCTTTTGTTATTTAAATCTAACAATAACTTTATTATTTTTAATGATTTTGTTTTTGTTTAAGTTACCAGTGTTGTACTACTAAGAAAGGGGCACAATGGTTCTACATGTGCCTCAATAGCCAACAAGCCACCTTTTCTCAGACATCTTCTTGATGAGTTGCTGATTCTTTCTGAATAGTGTTGTCTCAGTGTCTTCAGTCATTTGCTGTACCTACAGATGTACCTTGTATGTTCATGACATTGAAATTGTTTTATTTTCTTCATATTCAGTTCTCAGAGGATGCCTGACCAATTCCTGCAATTTTCTTGGCTTGGTTCTTCAGAAGTTTCTAGACCGAAGCCTTAATCACTACACCGAGCTAGCTAAGGACATATTAATCTTCCTTTGCTCTCCAAACAAAGAATTAGCATTTTCTGTTCTGTTTTTGCTGTCATCGAACAGTCATCTGGATTTTTGTAGTCCATATCTGGTATAGAATATCTTACAATATGGGAAATGATTTCTCTTGCTGGTGTTCACATCACCTAAAGTACTTTCTCCTTTCGCCCTTCCTGAGTGCCTTATCTCTGGTCAATAGAGACCCTAACTGATTTGGCTGGGAAGTAAGAATCACAGATGGAATTGCCAGCTACAAAATTTTGGCTTCAAGCAATAGACAGGAAAAGGGAGTGGAGATGACCACAACTTTGGAAACACTTCATTTGCATTCAGCACAGGCATATTAATTTTTCCTAGGGTACTGATTACAGCTGTTATCTCAACAGCACTGAGGGAAGCATGTCCCTTTGTCTCATAGAATGAAAACAGTGCAATTAGTGGTAACCATGTATTGGCTTATGACATTTTAAAAAATAGAATCTCACCTCATCTCCATCTGTACATCTGCCCCACCCATACCACCCTTCTCTCCAAGTTCTGAATTAATGCTATCTGGCCAAAGAATCATACTATTCAATAATGTGCTTAATAAAGGCACATAGATTTTCATTTATTTGTTGCAGGGAATACACTTTATAGATTAGGAATGTTCTTTGCACTAATTTGATCTGGGCAATAAGTGTATGGTTGTACTGGTTATTTTGAGAAGCTGTTGATATGACCTTTCCACTCTGGTCACTGTTCATTGCTCTTCATGACCATGTTCAGAATATAAACATCCCAGGAAAGGAGTATCATCACTCAAAACATGAATCCCGTAGTACTTTGTTAGGCAATTCTCAAGCATAACTTTGATTCCAGATCTTTATGGTCTGAAATACCAGTTCATTTCATACCAGAGGTGGTATTCAGCAGGTCCTCACCAGTCCTGGAGAACTGGTAGTGGAAATTTTGAGCAGTTCAGAGAACTGGTAAATACCACCTCTGACTGGCCCCTCCACCATCTATTCTCTGCCTCTTGAGTCCCAGCTAGTTGGCTGAGTCTTCTGCTGTTGCCCTGCACAGGAGAACGGAGCTTGAAAGCAGGTTAGTGGGGTGGAAGGGAATGGGGATTTTGCAGTAACCTTCTGCTGCCACACCCACAAAGTACACCCACAGAACCAGTAGTAAAAAACTTTTAATCCCACTACTGATCTATACAGGCAGGTGGTATATCAAAGATTAAATCAAATGACAACTAATCAGGGAGGAATGGTGAATTACCAGACATTTCTCCCCAAACACGCACACTGTGAAATGTTTCACATTAGCAGATTTGCTGGTCGAAAGGAGAAATATTGGAGCTTTGTTTCCTTTCTTTTTTTAACCAAGCAAATTTGACTATAGTTATGTGAGTTTCCCCTTCTTTCCCAAGTCACAAGAAGAAATGTGAAAGAATGCTATTCCTATTCCCCACCAATCACAGTGAGCTTGCTAACAACAATGAGAAAAGTGTAGAGGGAATAAATGGAAGGAGGGAGATAATACAAAAGATTTGTCAATGGAACCATAACTTCTCAAAGACCCCTCTATGAAATAGAAAGTGATTTGTGTTTTTTTCCTATTGAGTGGGAAAGAAGAATCCATCAATTGGCAGATGTGGTAATCACAATAAAAGTATAATACCTCACCAGCATAATTCCCAATGCTCAAGAAAGGACTGAAATCCAGACTAAATTTAAGTTACATTATTTTTTAAGCAAACAGTTAAGACTACCAGAAGTGCCCTTAGTATAAATAAGCCATGTCAGTATGTATATTTCTATGGAGAAAAAGTACCTGCTCACTATTAACACCTTGATGTTTTGGTATACTGCCATTTGGTAGAGCAGAAATTTAGGCCAGTGAGTAGGAGGAAGTAATTTCAGAATCTATTTCATCCCACTATTTTTTTTTTCCCATCAGATTTCTCACTAGGAAGCGCACTCTTGGTTAAAATTCAGTTTCAGACTTCAAATTATAGTCAATAATGCCTTAAAAAAAAAAAACAGACTTTCTCAGCTAATGCCAGCCTGAATTTGCATTATAATTGGATCAATAAAATCTATGTAGATAAGAAAGCTTTACCATTTTTCAACCAAAGAACTACAAATATCCTTGACCAGGAGAGAAAGTATTGGAGGAAGTATCTCCATCATCAGTATCTATCAACTGGAGGCTGTGGTAATGGATATATGCAAATAGAGGAAGGAAAGAAGGATTACTGTCTTTGTGTATTTTTTTTTTCTATTTCATAGTTTACTTGGTTGAAATCTAGTGTAGAATGTGAAGAAAAAAAGCATAAATGACTTATGTTATTTAATTTCCTAATTTCAGTTGCTTTCTGCCTGCTGTCTGTCAAAAGGAGAAAATAAATAGAATGTGGAGGATAATAGGAAAAAATTGCTGAATAAAAGTATAACTTTAGTGAGTGTATAGGTTAAGGCCCTGTCGCACTGCCCAACGGATACAAAACATTTGTAAAAAAGACACAGCGGACGGGCAAAATGTTCCATCCGTTGTTATCCGCTCTCAAAAGGGGCAAAAATTTGCATAACCAGAGTGGAAAAAACAGAAAGGAACGGACGTGGGGAGACACAGAGTGGATGGAAAGTGGATGCAGAATGGAAGCCTAGCGGATGGAAGCGGATGAGAGTGGATGGTGCATCCGCTAGGCTTCCGGGGGGCCTCAGCAAAGTGGACGCGGAACGGAAAGAGTGGATGCAGAGCGGACATCGAGCGGATGAAGCGGATGAAGCGGATGAAGCGGATGCACAGCAGATGAAGTGGATGCACAGCGGAAGCCTAGCGGATGCCTGGCGTTAATTGCGCATGCGGGGGATATTTATTGCATCAGCCCCACGGATATAAAGGGAAGCAGCTCGGAAGCAGGTCACCATTCAGAGGAAAGACCTGCTGCTGGACGCATTGAGTGCCTTGCTGCCTGCCTTGCTGCCTGCCTTACTGCCTGCCTTGCAGCCTGCCTTGCTGCTTGTCAGCCTGCCAGCCGTGGTGCCTGCCATCCTGCCAGCCTTGGTGCCTGCCATTCTGCCAGCCTTGCTGCCTGCCTTGCTGCCTGCCATCCTGCCATCCTTGCTGCCTTGCTGCCTGCCAGCCTTTCTGCCTGCCTGCCTACCAGCCCCCTGCCAGCATCCCTGCCAGCCTCCCTGCCAGCCAGCAACCCCACAACCATGGGGAAAAAGAGGAAGCCTCAGCCATCTGCTGCCAGCCCTTACAAGAGGGACAGGGCCAACCTCCCGCCCTCTGGCCCTCACTCTGCTTCTGCTGGGGCTTCTGCAGCATGGGCTTGCTCTTCTGTGGCTGGGGCTTCAGCTGCTTCTGCTTCTGGAGGAGCTAATGATGCCGGTGGTGCTTTTGCTCGTGCTTACTCTGCTGAGGCTGCTCTTGGCGGTGGTGCTTCTGCTGGTGCTTACTCTTCTGAAGCTGCTCCTTGTCCTGCTGGTCCTGTTCATCCTGCTCGTGCTCCTGGACTTGCTCGTCCTGCTTGTTCTGCTCGTGCTCCTGGTCTTGCTCGTCCTGCTCTTACTGCTGGTCCTGCTCGTGCTGCTGCTGCTGATGATGATGATGATGATGATCCTGCTGGTGCTGCTGGTGCTGCTGGTGCTGCTGCTGCTGATTATGATCCTGCTGGTGATGCTGCTGCTGCTGCTGCTGATGATGATGATGATGATGCTGATGATCCTGCTGCTGCTGCTGGCGTGGAGCAGCAGCCCCTACAAACTGGAAACCCCTCTGATGAGGGCCCATCTGGTCCTGGCAAAGGGAGGAAGAGGCATATGCGGGAACGGGAGAGGAGGCAATACTCCATTGAGGAGGAACACGAGGATGAGGTGCTGGAGTGGCTGAGAGAGAATGACTATCAGTGGTGGAAGGGACACCGGCTCTACAGGGACACCAAAAGGAAGCAGGCTGCTTGGAGAGAGAAGGCAGAGAGTCTGGGCTACACATCTGATGTGCTCCTCAGCTGGTGGAAGCACATGCACACCTGGTACGGGAAGCTGCACCTCAAGAAATCTGGCGAGGCCACGGTTAAGCTGATGGACAGAGAGACCTACGTCATGGCCAGGTGCAGCTTCCTGGAGGGTGAGATCCACCACCGAGGAGCAGCAGCAGCCCCTCTCATGACCCTCTCTCTCCGGCAGCCCGCTGAGAGCCAGTCTTCTTCCAGCCGAGAGTCAGCTCCTGTCTCCAGGCAGGTTTCTGTGGAGCGTGCCATGGTGGAGAACCCGTGGACAGGTGTTTTAACCATGGTGGAGCACGTGGAGGACTCTCTGGTGCGGTGGGAGAAAGGAGACGGCACTTCCACCACAGCCCTCCCCGCATCCACCCACAGCTCCACCTCCACAGAAAGGCAGAGAGCCAGGTCTGCTCCTCCACCCCAGGTGATTTCCCTCCCATTCCAAGGCTTTCCACAGGCCCTCATCTACCATGGCTATGGCTACCAGGAGGTCCAGCAGCACAGGCAGCAGCCCTTCCCAGTCCAGGCACAGAGTCATCGGATGACACCGTTGCCACCAGTTCCACTGATGCCACCAATGCCACCCGTGCCAATGATGCCACAGATGCCACAGATGCCACCCATGCCACAGATGCCACTAATGCCAGTCCTCACACAGCTGCAGACCAGACAGCCCCACTACACTGCTCCTTCCTCCACCCCACAGCCAAGCCCGGCCTCAGTACATCTGTCCTCGGTACTGGGGCTGACACCACATGGCATGGAGGAAGGAGCTCTCAACATCACGGGGCTGAGCCAGCTGTCCGAGAGCTTCCTCAACACACTGTCACCTGTGGTCCTCTCAGGGCCAGGCACACCAATGATGCCGCAGACCAGCACTCCAGCACCAGCCACCTCCACAGCACTTGGACCCTTCACCCCTGAGACTGGGCACACCTCAGAGTGACCAAGAGTAGTGCCAGAGACTGGGTGGCTACCTGTAGTCTTTATTTAGACACTTCACTTGGGTCATTTTTCTTTTACAGTTTGTGATTAATAAAGTTTATCTTTGCTTCACACACTTGCTTCATTTATTTTAGTAAGTAAAGTCTTGGTGGAAACTTTTAGAAATTGTTTAAGCCTTTGCATGCTTGTGGGATGGGTTAAGATAACAGTGGGATGGGCAGGGATACCTGTGGGATGGGTAATATCTGTGGGAAGGGCAGGGATACCTTTGGGATGGGTAAGAATAGCAGTGGAAAGGGCAGGGATACCTGTGGGATGGGTAATAGCTGTGGGATGGGCAGGGATACCTTGATGGATGAGGCAGATGAAGGCTGCAGAGGTCTGCACAGCAGGGCTGCTGGTCTGAAAGTGAGATCCAGGTGAGTTGCTCCCCCTTTTTACAGGCAGTTTAGGTTTTCCACTATGTGTCCCTTTGCATCCTCTAGGCATCCTCTAGACATCCTTAATATCCGAGATAGGTCCCCTCTGCGAACGTTTTTTCTGTTTTAAATTCTTTCTTTGCATGCTGCATCTGCTTTCAAACTTTCTCCGTCCATGATACTAACGTTGCACATCCATTCCACTTCCTCCTTGCATCCGTTTACCGCTGGAGCAGATTGAGCTGTGCGGATGCGTAACGGATGCCTTGAGGATATAACGGATGCATAACGGATGCAGAATGGATTTCCACCATATGCCTTGCGGATGCAGAACGGACGCATTGGATACATTTTCCGCTCAAAAGTTTGAAGTGGATGAAACGTCCATAGATGGATGCTGGACGGATAGAGAGATGCAAAACGGAGGCAATGAGTACAGAACAGAAGCATTGCATTAACCAATGGATGGCAAGTGTTTTTCTCCATTTTACATCCTCTTTCCTTCCGTTGGTGCAGTGTGACAGGGGCTTAAGGCACAAATTTAAATGCAGATAAACAAAGTTGGAATTTTTGATAGAAAAACAAATTTTGCTAGAAATATTCAAACATTTTTGTTGTCTTGATACATTAATGGCCTGGTAGGAAAAAAACAACATGTTTGGGTATTTTATGAAAATGCTTGCCTTTGAAAATATTGTTAATATGGATTTTCGGTGAAACCTAGGCTGTATTACAGAGCATAATTTTATTGTAGAAATTTCTTATGATCCATATTCTTGGAATCCTTTCAGTAGTTGCAGTAGCCATTCTTCCCAGAAGTCCATATTTCTTGAACTCTAAATATTAAAAGTTTACATGCTAACTATGCAGAGAGAATCAAAATATGCTGATTGGAAGATAACTGTTCACAAGTTTGTGCACTTCTCTGGATGCTGAAATGCAGTAATCTCAAAATAATGATCAAATAGGGTTTATAAATCTTCATTTTTAGATGTATAAATTATGCCTATTCAAATGAGAATTTTTGAGCATTTATCTTTTCATTCACAGGTGAATAAAAAAGTTAGTATAATGCATATATGAATGGAAATCACATCCATTCTGAAAGCCCCTGTCACACTGCACCAACGGATGCAAAGAGGATGTAAAACAGACAAAAAAGCTTGCCATCCATTGGTTAACGCGATGTACTCACTGCCTCCGTTTTGCCTCCTCTCTATCCGTCCAGCATCCGTTTATGGATGTTTCATCTGCTCAGAAAGTTTTGAGCTGCTCAAAACTTTTGCGCGGAAAATGTATCCAATTTGTACATTCTGTATCTGCTACGCATCCGTTCTGCATCTGTTCTCCATCCGCAATATCCGCTAGGCATCCATTCCGCATCCACGCAACTCGCATCCGCTTGGACTCAGGGAGGAAGCAGAACGGACGCGGAACGGATGCAGAACGGATGCCTAGCAGATGCAGCACGGAAACAAAGCATTTAAAACTGAAAAAACGTTCGCAGAGGGGACCTATCTCGGATATTAAGGATGTCTACAGGATGCCTAGAGGATGCAAAGGGACACCTATGCTGCCTATAAAAAGGGGGAGCAACACATTTGGATCTCATTTTCATACCAGCAGCCCTGCTGAAGACCTCTGCAGCCTTCATCTGACTTTTCCTCTTCCAGAGCATCCAGACATGTCCATCGTGGATCGTAACACAGTCCTTTTGGCAGCCATCATCCACAGTGTGAAGCCATCTACAGGCTCTGTGAACTCTACTACGGGAAGAAAAAGGGACGGCCAAGAAGCGTCTGGGTACGAAGATGGTTCGCCAGAAGAGCACAGGATGGACTGTACAACAAGCTGATGGTGGAGCTCAGGAACGAAGACACTCGTGCATTCCAAAACTTCATGAGGATGCCTCCAGCCATGTTTGAGGAAGTTCTGCAGTGCCTGCCACCCAGGTTGACCAAGGCAAACACCAACTTCCGGCCAAGCCTGGACCCTGGGCTCAAGGTGGCACTGACTCTGCGCCACCTGGCCTCAGGGACCACCTATACAAGCATGCAGTATGGCTGGAGGGTGCCACACAACACCATCAGCATTGTGGTCAGAGAAGTGGTGCAGGCCATCATCAAAGAATACAAGGAGGAGCTCCTCCAGTGCCCCTCCACTGAAGAGGGATGGAAGAAAGTTGCAGAGCAGTGGTATCAGAGGTGGAACTTCCCCCACACCGTTGGCGCCATAGATGGCAAGCACGTGGCCAGCAAAGCTCCAGCCAAGTCGGGGTCCACTTATTTCAATTACAAGGGCTTCTTCAGCATCATCCTCTTCGCCATGGTCGATGCTGACTACAAGTTCATGTACATCGATGCTTCAGGCAACGGCTCATCTTCAGATGCCCAGGTATACAATGCCAGTCACCTCAAGGAGGAGCTGGAACGCAACCTCATCATGGGCTTCCCAGATCCAGAACCCCTGCCCAACGACACACAAGATGTGCCCTACTTCATTGTGGGGGATGATGCCTTCTCCCTCACAACCTACCTCATGAAGCCCGTGAAGAGAGGATCTCCAACTACAGGCTGTCCAGGGCAAGGCGGGTAGTAGAGAACGCCTTTGGCATCCTGGCCAACAGGTTCCAAGTACTTCTCACCACCATGCAGCATCGCCCAGAGACCGTGAGGAGGATAATGGAAGCTTGCTGCATCCTGCACAATCTCATGCGCACCCGCTACCCAGTCTTGCAGAACAGGCTCGTGGACCTCCAACAAGGCAATGGGGACATGGAGCCTGGGGAATGGAGGCAAGGGCGAAACCTGATAGACACTGAGGATGTTCAAGGCTCCAATAGAGCCTCACATGAAGGGAAGAAGCAGCACAACCTCCTGAAACACTGGTGCAACTGCCCAGCTGGAGCAGTGGATTGGCAAGACAGGATGATAGATGCTTAATGGATGCTTCCTTCAGCCTGTCTCATCACACTGATGAGATTGGGCCATGTATGTTGGGTGGGCCTACAATGAACAGGGCATTTAATAAAGAGTTGTTTTTATGTTCAAATGTGTGGATCAATGCTTACATTGTTATTGATAATAAAGGGCCAAAGGTGTGGCACCTGGGAGGGTGGACCATACAGTCCCACTATGCTTGCACTGGAGGTTTATCTATCCCACAGCTATTAGCCATCCCAAAGGTATCCTTGCCCATTCCACTGCTATCTTAACCCATCCCACAAGCATGCAAAGGCTTAAACCATTTCTAAAAGTTTCCACCAAGACTTTATTAAAAAAAAGAAACGAAGCAAGTGTATGACTCAAAAATAGAGTTTATTAACAACAAGCTATAAAACAAAAATGAGTCTCTGGCATTCCTCTTGGTCGCTCAGTCTCAAGGGTGAAGGGTCCAGGTGCTGTGGAGGTGGCTCGTGCTGGAGTGCTTTTCATCAGCTCCTCCAAAAGCAGAAGCAACAGAAGCCCCAGTCCCAGAAGAGCGAGCCCGTGCTGCAGAAGCCCCAGCAGAACCAGAGTGAGGGCCAAGGGGCGGGATGGTAGCCCTGTCCCTCTTGCAAGGGCTGGCAGCAGATGGCTGAGGCTTGCTGTGCTTCCGCATGGTTGTGGGGTTGCTGGCTGGCAGGGAGTCTGGCAAGGAGGCAGGCACCAAGGCTGGCAGGAAGGCTGGCAGGCAGGCAGGCACCAAGGCTGGCAGGAAGGCTGTCAGGGAGGCAGGCACCAAGGCTGGCAGGAAGGCTGGCTGGCAGGCAGGCAGGCACCAAGGCTTGCAGGCAGCTATGAACCAAGGCTGGCAGGCAGGCAAGCACCAAGGCTGGCAGGCAGACTGGTGGCAGCAAGGCTGGCAGGCAGGCAGATAGCAAGGCTGTCATGGAGGCTGGCAGCAAGGCTGGCAGGCAGGCAGACAGAAAGGCTGTCAGGGAGGCTGGCAGCAAGGCTGGCAGGCAGGCAGACAGCAAGGCTGTCTGGGAGTCTGGCAGCAAGGCTGGCAGGCAGACATGCAGGCAGGACAGGCAAGGCAGTCGATGTTTCTGGAAGCAGGTCTTTCCTCTGAATGGCAACCTGCTTCCGAGCTGCTTCCGTTATATCCGTGGGGCTGACGCAATGCATCCTCCCCGCATGCGCAATTAACGCTGTGCATCCGCTAGGCTTCTGCTGTGCCTCCGCTGTGCCTCCGCTGTGCCTCCGCTGTGCCTCCGCTCTGCCTCCGCTCTGCATCCGCTCTGCATCCGTTCCGCATCCGCTTTGCTGCGGCCCCCCAGAAGCCTAGCGGATGTCCCATCTGCTTCCATCCGCTGGGCTTCCGTTCCGCATCCGCTTTCCATCCGCCCTGCGTCCTCCCCGCATCCGTGTTATCCACTTCGGTTATGCAAATTTTTTCCCCTTCTGAGAGCGGATAACAACGAATGGAACATTTTTCTCGTCCATTGTGTCCGTTTTGCATCCATTGGGCAGTGTGACAGGGCCTTTGGATTTAAATTAAAAGCTATGTTTTAGGGTTCCAAGATAAGGTAATACCCACAACAGCTGTATTGCTTTTTAAAGTTTATTAGGATAACTTTCCCAAATGTGGATTATAAACCCTGTTATAAAACAAGAGATGTCTGATTGTTAGAATGAGCTTTTTTCCTTCCTGAACAGACTTACCAATTTTGTTCAAAATGCTGAATTAAAAAATATATGAAACATCTTCCTTCCTTCCTTCCTTCCTTCCTTCCTTCCTTCCTTCCTTCCTTCCTTCCTTCCTTCCTTCCTTCCTTCCTTCCTGCCTTTCTTCTTTCCTTCCTTCTTTTCTTCCTAACAATCATTCCCAAAACACACAAAGGTTCTGTGCAAAGTTGTGATCATTTGACCTGATACTCACTTTCCATAAAAAAAATTGCAGAGTAGGAAAGGATTTATAAGCACCAAGGTGGAAGTAAGTTAGGATTAAGGATAGTTGTGACTAATAACTCACTGAGGTTATGTTAGAAGACAGAGCAATTCTCAACTTGCTAGTGCTTTGCAAGCTGTAGTAAATTAACAGTAGTTGATTCAAGGCAAGATAATGCCTTTTTTTCCCTCTGTCTCCCCAAATTTAACGAAAGGGTCAATCAATCAGAACAGAGCCAGAAGGGACCTTGGAGGTCTTCGAGTCCAACCCCCATCTCAAGCAGGAAACCTATCGTTTCAGACAGATGGCTGTCCAGTATTTTCTTAAAAACCTCCACTGAAGCACAAACAACTTCTGAAAGCAAGCTGTTCCACTGCTTAATTGTCCTCACTGTTAGAAAGTTTCTTCTTAATTGCAGGTCTCTCTTTGATTAGTTTCTATCCATTGTTTCTTGTCTTGCCTTCTGGTGCTTTGGAAAATAAGTTGACTCCCTTTTTCTTTGTGGCAGCCCTTCACATATTGTAATATTACTACCACGTCATCCATAGTCCTTCTTTTCTCTAGAATGGCCATACCCAATTCTTGCAACTATTCTTCATATGATTTTGTCTCCTAGCCCTTAATTATTTTAGCTGCTCTTCTTTGTATTTTTACCAAAGTTTTTCCAAAGTCTCTCTTTTTTGTAATTTGACTAAAACTGGATACAGTATTCCATAGGTGGTCTTATTGACAATCTATGGTACTAATGGTACTAATACTAAAGTGGTACTAATACTTCATGTGATTTTGATTCTATACCTATGAAAATGACTGTCTTCAAAATAAACCTAGATTTCAAGGATTAAGCAAAAATAAGGATGCTTATTTATCTCAATAAAACATGGGTTTTAGTGAGATGTATATTGCATGATTGTTATATTATTTTGTCTCACAGATTGATTAAAACATAACAAAAAGTTATATTTTTGTTTCTTACCCAACTATAAATCATTAATATTTATCATGGAGATGAGGGTAATGAGATGTTACATTTCACCATAGAATCACCCAGATTAAGAATCTTAAATCCAATATGAAGGTCCTTGTCACCGATATATAAAAGAGAATGCCTTACTGATTTCATGATAGGACACAATACTTCTTTAGCATCTCTTATTTCCAAGATTTGAAATTTTGGAAGCCAAACTGAAAATCAGGCTACATTTCAGAAAATTCTCACAATTTGTAGGCTTTTTGGTAGAATTATAGATGACAAAGATGCACAGAATAAATTGATTGTGTATTGAGCTACTCTTTTCCTAATTTTGAGATGCATACAAATGTGGAAATGTAACTACATAAGCATTTATTTACAAGCAATTGATAGCATCACCCAGCCATCATTGTGGTAATATATCACCAATGAAGATACATTTTTATTGCAATAGCAAAGGCAAACTGACATTATGAATCACTGGCATGCAAATATTCAACAACCTTAACTGATTTGACTGGCAAAATTGAGCATTTTTGGCCACAAATTGAGAGTCATAATCTCTGTTAAAGTTCCTTAAACAAGTTAAAACTCCTTACTTATTTTGTATCAGATTATACTTTGAGTTCTTTTCAAGTACATATAATTCTGCAGTTACTATTTCGTATAAATTCAGCAACAACACTTCTATAAAAGATAAATCTTTTTTAGGTGGACACCAATGTGATTTTACATCTTCTCCTGATGGTTTGTAATCAAAACCCACAGGAATGAAAACAGCAACACAGACTGCAATTTTAGACTGGGGAAAAGTGATATTTGAATATTTAAATTGTGATCAATTGTAGCCATCATAGCCCATAGCAAAGTTTATTAGGAATTTTGTTCAGTGCAGCTGGTGGACACCAGGTTGATTACTTTGTTCTATGACTTGAATATATGATGCTTCACCTACATCAATTTTTCATATATATTTTTTTCTTTACTAAACAGCAATTGTGGATGGCGGGAGATCTGGCTTGGATTAGGGTGTGGAAAATAGTTCATTCTTTGCCTTTGCTGTGTTCAGCAAGTGGATCAACTCATCCTCCATGATTTGCATTTACTCTGGAAAAAAAGCTATGATTCATGCCAAGAGTCCAAGGAGAGCCAAAAAATTGAATTTCCTTTCAAAATCCATATTAACTTGCAAAGAAATCTTGAAGAACAGCATTATTTTTATGACATTTCTAATTTAATCTTTCATTAACCTTGAGCCATTCACAGTATTCCATTCTTCTTGCAAGCATGCTGAAATTCAAAATAAATTCACATTTGTTTTGGAGCTTAAAAGTGTTGGACACTTTTGCACAACTTTATTGTAGTATTACTACCAATATACAGATGTAAATATAGTCTCAGTCTAACTAGGTGAGCTTAATTTTATCATTCTAAAATTGGCACTTGCTATTTCATCTTTTGACTTGTCAAGGGATTCCATTACATGAAGTCTAATAAATAAACAAGAGGGAGGATTATACTGACTTTGGAGCAATCCTGCATGACATGAAATGTGTGTGTGTGTGTGTGTTTGCATGTGTGTGTGCATATATAATTTCATGTCATGCAGTATGTCATGTCAACATGTCATGCAATTATTTATTTTACAAGGCATATTACTCACACTATTTTGTCCTATGAAATATATGATGGATCTGTCTGTCTGTCTGTCTATCTATCTATCTATCTATCTATCTATCTATCTATCTATCTATCTATCTATCTTTCATTAATATAGTAAAGATGTGTGTGTATGTGCGTGTGTGTATGTGTTTGGTTTGGAAATGAAAAAAATGACACTGGTTAAAAAAAACTATTTTTAAAAATTACTTAAAATAACTCTGCTGGAAGTGAAATCATAAACTGCCTGTCTTCAGGTAGGAATCAGGTTACCAATCAGTCACTTTCTGTTTATTTGACATTTGCTTAGAAAAAATGTGTTATCTTGTATAACCAATATTATCAAAGCTATTTACTTAATATTTTATCATGCAAGATAGATTTGCATAATTCAGTTTATATAAATTAAACAATTCTGAAACACTAACACTTCAAATTCAATAGAAATACATTATGTGTCACCATAATAGGGAAGTTGTATCTCTTTACTTCATTTATTATCCATTTGTTTGCTGTTGCTAGTCCCGGTCATTAATTTGGTCATTCTTTTCCTTGAGGTTAAACCTATATTGCATAATTGTTTGGCCAGAAGATCTCTTCAAATTTAGGATTATGATTTACAAATAGGACCAATGACAATTTTAATCCATTTGGCAAGTGAAAAATTGTGGCACAGACAAAATAAGTGAATGCAGTTGAGAGGGAGCTTCCCAGAAGAAGACATTAAGTAACAGTAAGGACCTGGTTTGTGAGGCACAGCAAGTATGTTTTGTGAACTATGATTTGGAGATCAGCCATTCTCATTCATTCTCACCTACCAATTGGATTAGGATTAGGGTTTTTGATTGGTAGTTGTAAGTTACCTCAGTAAATGAATCTACCCATACCATAGTCACAACAAGGATGTCACATCAATTTGATTACATCACTAGAAGGGAAAAAGTGGGGACAAAAAGTTGATATTTTAGTGCTGGTGACAAGCAAAAAAGGAATAAAACCAGCTGTCTCTCAAGATATTATGCAGAAAATGGCAGCCACCACATTCAAATAGATCTCAAGTTATGATGTTAATTGACCCTGGAATTAGAGTCATAAGGTGTTACAGTTGGAAATTGAGACACCTATGGGACTGGAAGTAAATTTTCAATTTTCTTCACAGTGGTCATTAAGAAAATACATGGTCATTAAGTGAACACTGCAGTCATTAAGCAAACATATTCTGAATGAGTGTTTATTCTGGAAACCAGCAAAAAACATGAATTGTGGAAACATGATCATGGTTGTAAAAATGACCCAACAGACATGCAGTCATGTGATTGTGAGAAGGGCAGTACAATGGTTTATGATGGCTAGGGATGCTTAACAGGTTGTAAAGCATTTATCGCTGCCATAACTTTGAACAATCATAAAACAACCAGTCATTAACCAAGGACTAAGATATTTCTCATTTTGTACACATACAGTTGTGTACAGAACAGTATCCAGGATTCTTTTCCTCCTGAGAAAAACAGAGGGACATTTTGTACACATGTTGTTCTGCCCACCAGCAATCTTAGAGATGATAGTATCACAGAACTTTGTAACCATCCCTTCTGCTTGGGTTCAGTTTGTTTTCTTTTAACTTTAAAGTTGCAAAGTGGCATCAAAGAAATGCAGAATATTATTTTCTTGTTCATCTTTTAAAATGAACTATTTTAACTATTTAACTATTAACTTACCATATTAACTTAAATATTAACTACTGTTTAACTATTATTGGTACTTTATAGTTTAAGATTATCCTGGTTAGGTCAAATTTGTCTGTTGAATCATTAACTACTCCACTCACACACCTTTCCTTACAATTCTTTTACTTGTTTCCTCTCTCTCATCTTATTATCATTAGCACAATCTTTCCTGAATGTCAAGGTCCTGTTTGAAGCATTTTTTTTCTGCCCTTTGTCTTGTCTTTCTGTTTTAAAGAAAGATTCTCTCCTTCTTTATGAATTCCAATGCACTTTCCTTTAGGTAATCCTTAAAGCAGATGTGTACAAAAGAGACCACATTTGAATAAACTCAGCAAGATACCTTTGGATATTGAAGTATTGAATATGAATCCTTTTATTACAGTCACTGACCAGAATTGCAGACAAAAACACATTACAAATATAGATCAAGTGAAAACAAAAGATAAAACATAATTGAAATATTGAAGACTAGAATGTTCCTTGACCTGGATTAGTGGTCTCTCCCCCCAACTTGGCAACTTTAAGATAGATGGACTTCAATTCCCATTTGGCTGAATAATTATGGGAGTTGAACTCTATATACCTTAAAGTTGCCAAATTTGAAAAATACTGGCCTAGACCATTGTCTCTAATTGGAATAACGGAATTTCCATTCTTGTTTTGGTCATTTACTTAAAGGAATATTGGTTTCTTTTCTGCAAAACAAAACAAACTTGAAAACAGCCAAGGTAAAATAAATTAATAAAAAAACTTCATACCAATATCCTGAAAAATCCTGGGGTATCTTTAACTAAAACAGTGCGTGGTCAAAGGAAACTGCTGGTTTTATTTCTGCTGCATTATAAATGCAATGGTGATCGTATGGAGCTAATAAAGTGTTGTTTGGCTTCCAAAAGTTTCTTATTAGGCCTACTCTTATTACTCATGACACAGGCTGAGCTGCCCTACAAATGATTTATCCCTGCTTGATTGCCTGCTGTGCTGCTGAATTATTTCCATTCATTTGGGCCATCAGAGTTTGTTATATCTCACAAGGAATGCAAGTATTTTTACAAAAAATAAGTTACATCAGAAAAACTAAAACAAAACCACCCTCTGTGCTCCATTGAAAACATAATCAAACCTAGCAACTGGGGCCAAGAGGCTGTAAAAGCCCCAGAGAAAATGGCAGCACCGTGCTCTACTCACCCTCAAAATTTGGTCAAAATAGGACAGCTTTTAATGTTTTCTAAAAAAGATAAGATTGCTCCTATAAAACATAGATTAAGTTGGTATAATTCAATGTATGAATAATAATTTCTAAAGCCCTGCATAGGTTGGATATCTTACTAGTCCATATAGAAACTATGCTCTAGAATGGTGTTCTATAATCCTTGTCCCCAGAAACAATGACAGAAAAAGACTTGCAACTGGCTAGTCTCTGCTATAGCTCCCTTCTGTGAGTTCATTTCCCTCACCCCATAAGATCAGCATCTAATTGTTTAGAAGGTTAGTAAAAACTTGATTATTTAAGTAGGTATTGGAGATTGTTATAGAGAATATAGGGGTCTAGGATGTATGTCATTACACTTTTTTTATTATTATTATAATATATTAATCTCTACCAACATAGTGAAGACATAATATGGCTCAGTTCTTGGGCAATATGCTTTAAGTGCAAACAAGGATTATTTTATTTCAAGCAATGCAGTGTAGAACCTCTCTTCTAAATATGTTGGTTTCAAGAGGACCTCAGAATGAAGAAGTGTGAATGGAGAAAAGTCATCTAGAATATTGCTGAGGAACACATCTGACTAAAGATAATCTAGCATCCCTGTTAATGCTTTTGTCATTGCTGTAAGGGTAATAAAATGCTTTTCTGCCTTGTTGGATTCTAGAGACAGCCAGTTGGAATCTTATTTTAGTTGATTCAATTTATTTTAGGAAATTGGGGGCAGAGATCCATTTATTAGAAACATGATAAATATTTTGTGACTAAAGTTGCTTGGATTCACTTCAAATTGGACTCTGTATTGGTGCAGGTCCCATGGGGCTGACCAAAACACAGTTTGTGTTACCTGGGATAAGTTTATTCCTGTTAGTCGCAAGGAAATGGAAGAGTTCTCAGGACTATTAGTTCAGCCACCCCCATGTTAGATACATGTCCCTCCTACTGTAGCTACCAAGACTACACTGTAGAGGTAGATCTGAATAAAGAGATGGATCCACTGTAGAGGTGGATCTCATCACTTCTGAACTGGATCATCTGCCCCTTTGGGTAGCCATGCCTAGAGCTGACAATTCTGAACAACTTTAATCTGTCTTCAATCTTTCCCTTTTAGGGAAGATAATTGCATTGCAGTTCCAGGGGGCCTTAAATTAAACATATTATCTGGATCCCATATAGTTGGATTTCAGCCTAGTTATGGGACTCCAAGGGCATTGGTTATACTTGTGGATGACTTGTGGAGGAATATTCCCAATCATGTTTTAGTTGATCTCCCACTGAATTTTGATACCATCAATCATAGTATTCTTCTACACAAGCTCCAGACATTAGGATTTGGGACTATAGTGTTACAGTAATTTTCCTCCTTCTTCCATAGTTGGTTCAAGTCAATGTTTATGTGAGGCAGAAGTGTACTTCATGGCCTCTCTTGCATAGGGTACCTCAGGGCTTGATGTTCTCTCACTCCAACTGATCATGGAGTCACTGGTTAGATAATTTAATGGCATGGGATAAATTATTTTCAATATTGTTCTATTTCATGCATACATGGTTAGTAGATGATAATAGTAACTAATTTAAGGCCAAGAGCAGGTGGCAGTCGTGGTTGGGATGGCCTTCATGTAGTTTTGTGTTGTGCGCCAGTGGTGCTCGTTCCTAGATCAAGAGACTATTGTTACAGTCATTCATATTCTGACACCTCCCAAATGGACAACTGCAATGTACTCTACATGGAACTGCTCTTGAATAGTATCTCATCAAAATGAGGAGTCCATAAAATAGTTGCATTTTATATGAGATTTTAATATATTCTCCCATTATTTTATTTATATTTTGTTAATTATTTCAATTGTTGTTTAACACTAGTTTTTTTTAATTGTTTAAGGCCCTGTCAAACTGCCCAACGGATGCAAAACGTTTGTAAAAAGGACACAGCGGACGAGAAAAATGTTCCATCCGTTGTTATCCGCTCTCAAAAGGGGCAAAAATTTGCATAAGCAGAGCGGATAAAACAGAAAGGAACGGACAGGGGGAGGACACAGAGCGGATGGAAAGCGGATGTGGAACGGAAGCCAAGCGGATGGAAGCGGATGGAAGCGGATTCAGAGCGGATGCAGAGCGGATGCTAGAGGATCCATAGAGGATGCAGAGCGGATGCAGAGCGGATGTGTAGTGGATGCAGAGTGGATGCAGAGCGGATGCGTAGCGGATGACGCAGATGCGTAGCTGCATCCGCTTTCATCGTTTCTCCATCTGTGCTACTAATGCTGTGCATCCGTTCCGCTTCCTCCCTGCATCTGTTTAGCATTGGAACGGATTTGAGTTGCGCGGATGCGCAGCGGATGCCTAGCGAATATAGCAGATGCGTAATAGATGAAGAACGGATGCCCCCCGTATGCCTAGAGGATGCAGAACGGATGCATTGGATACATTTTCCACTCAAAAGTTTTGAGCAGCTCAAAATCTTCTGAGCGGATGAAATGTCAATAGACGGATGCTGGACGGATAGAGAGGAAGGAAAATGGAGGCAGTGAGTACAGAACGGAAGCATTGCATTAACCAACAGATGGCAAGTGTTTTTCTCTGTTTTATATCCTCTTTCCATCCATTGGTGCAGTGTGACAGGGGCTTTACAATGTTCTATTCCATACAGAATCAGGTTAGTGAGCAGGACAGTATAAATTTGACAAATAACCAACAAAACAAATATGGCTATGCCTATGTTATGCATTTGCTCTAAAAGTTTCACTGACTCCCAAAAGGCAATTCAAGGTACATTTCAAAATACTGATTATCACCTGTAAAGACTTAAGCCCATGTCACACTGCACCAACAGATGCAAAGAGGGTGTAAATTGGACAAAAAAGCTTGCCATCCATTGGAAAACGTGATGTATCTGTTGTGTACTCACTGCGTACATCTTTCATATGCTCTATCCGTCGAGCATCCATCTACTGCTATTTCATCTGCTCAAAAAGTTTTGATCTGCAAAAAACTTTTTGAGCAGATGAAATTTCCACCGCGTATGATCTACATCCACGACACATATGGGCAAAAAATGTTCTACGTCCATTGTCATCTGTTACACATCTGATGTATTCTCTCAGCATCCTCTGGCAACCGTGCAACTCACATCCGCTCCAGCAGAAAGAGGGAGGAAACTAAAGGTACACGGAACATCCACACAGCGTTAGTAGCACAGACATAGAAAGGATGAAAGCGGATGCAGCTCAGATATAAAGCATTAAAACAGACAAAATGTTTGTATATGGGACATATCTCAGATATTTAGGATGTCTGGAGGATGTCTAGAGTATGTGGAAGGACACCTAGTGGAAAACTGACATTTCCTATAAAAAGGGGGTGGAAATCACCTGGATCTCACTATCAGTCCAGCAGCCCTGGTGTGCAGACCTCTTCAGCCTTGCTCTTGCTCTTCCACATCATCCATTGATGTCCACCATGGATCATCACACAGTCCTTTTAGTAGTTGTCATCATTCAACACCAGAACCAGGCCCTCTTCACACTGTTTCACCTTTTCTACGCAAGGAGAAGGAGAGGTCCAAGAGCTGTCTGGGTCCGAAGATGGATCAGGAGAAGAGTGAAGTTTGGACTCTATGACAAGCTGATGGTGGAGCTGAGGAATGAAGACCCTCGTGCATTCCAGAACTTCATGAGGATGCCACCAGCCATGTTTGACGAAGTTGTAGAGCGTCTGAGACCCAGGTTGACCAAGGCAAACACCAACTTCCATCCCAGCTTGGACCATGGACTGAAGGTGGCATTGACTCTGCGCCACCTGGCCTCTGGGACCACATACAGAACATGCAGTATGCCTGGAGGGTGCCACACAACACCATCAGCATTGTGGTCAGAGAAGTGGTAGAGGCCATCAATGAAGAATACATGGAGGAGCTCCTCCAGTGTCCCACCACTGAAGAAGGCTGGATGAAAGTTGCAGAGCAGTGGTATCAGAGGTGGAACTTTCCCCACACCGTTGGAGCCATAGATGGGAAGCACGTGGCCTGCAAAGCTCCAGCCAACTCAGGGTCCACTTATTTCAACTACAAGGGCTTCTTCAGCATCATCCTTTTTGCCATGCTTGATGCTGACTACAAGTTCATGGACATCGATGCTTCAGGCAATGGGTCAGCTTCAGATGGCCAGATATACAACGCCAGTGACCTCAAGAATGGGCTGGAACGCAACCTCATCATGGGCTTCCCAGATCCAGACCCCCTACCCAACGACACACAAGATGTTCCCTACTTCATCGTGGGAGATGACGCCTTCTCCCTCAGAACCTACCTCATGAAGCCCTACACTTCCAGATACCTCACCCGTGAAGAGAGGATCTTCAACTACAGGCTGTCAAGGGTAAGACGGGTGGTGGAGAACGCCTTTGGCATCCTGGCCAACAGGTTCCAGGTACTTCTCACCACCATGCAGCATCGCCCACAGACCGTGAGGAGCATCGTGGAAGCTTGCTGCATCCTGCACAATCTCATGCACACCCACTACCCAGTGTTGCAGAACAGGCTTGTGGACTGTCAAAAAGGGAATTGCGACAGGGAGCCTGGTGAATGGAGGCAAGGACGAAACCTGATAGACACTGTGGATATACAAGGCCCCAACAGAGCTTCACATGAAGGGAAGAAGCAGAGCAACCTCCTGAAACACTAGTGCAACTCCCCAGCTGGAGCAGTGGAGTGGCAAGACAGGATGATCGATGGTTAATGGATGCTTCCTTCAACCTGTCTCATCACACTGATGAGATTGTGCCATGTATGTTGAGTGGCCCTAAAATGAATAGGCATCAATAAAGAGTTTTGTTTTTGTTGAAATGTGTGTATCAATGATTAAATTGTTATTGATAATTAAGGGCCATATGTGTGGCACCTGGGAGGTTGGACCATACAGTCCCACTATGATTGCACTGAAGGTTTATCTATCCCACAGCTATTCTAACCCATCCCACAGCTATCCATCCCACAGCTATCCTTACCCATCCCACAGCTATCCGTCCCACAGCTACCTTTACCAATCCCACAAGTATGCAAAGGCTTAACCCTTTTTTCAAAGTTTTCTCCAACACTTTATTAAGTAAAAAAAATGAACGAAGTATGTGAAGCAAAGATAACCTTTATTAATAACAAACTGTATGACTTTATTAAAAAGCAAAATGACCCAAGTAAAGTGTCTTAAGCAAAGATAAAGTGAACAAGTAGCAACTCAGTCTCTGGCACTCTTCTCAGACACCCTGCGGCATGCCCATGGTCTCAGATGTAAAGGGGCCAGGGACTGTGGAGGTGGCTGTTGCTGGAGTGCTGGTCTGAGGCGCCATTGGGGTGACTGGCCCCAAGAGTACAGCAGGAGATGGTGTGTGCAGGAATCTCTCAGAGAGCTGACTCAGTCCCGTGAGGTTGAGAGGCACTTCCTCAAGTACCTGGGATGTGAGGCCCAAGACTGATGACAGATGTTCTGAGGAAGGGCTTGGCTGTGCGGTGGAGGAAGGAGGAGTGTAGTGGGACTGTCTGGTCTGCAGCTGGATCAGGTGAGGCATCTCTGGCATCTGTGGCGTCCGAGGAACCTGGGTGTGGACTGGGAAGGGCTGCCTCTGCTGTGGGAAGTTCTGGTAGTGGTAGGCTTGGTAGGCAAGGGGCTGTTGAAATCCATGGAAGGGCTGTGTCATCACCTGGGGTGGAGGAGCAGACCTGGAGTGGTTAGGAGCAGGTTCAGCTGGGCCTGGATGGTGGTGCAGAAGAGCTGTGATCCTCTCCTTCATCGCCTGGTACTGGGCCTCGGGCATGTCCATGAGGGTCTGGCTCATGTACGTGATGAAGGGCTTGCGGTTAGAGGATGGTATGTCGAAGTGTGTGGAGAAACATTACTGCAATGATCAGGTAGTTTTGCCTTGCATTAGCCATATAATCTTTTGAATAAGCTATAGCTATATTGTTTGTCCATATCCTGTTCCAACCATGAACTACCCCGCTGCATATGACATTCTGCAACAGAAAAGCTCTGTAGAAATATGACCACACCTGCTGTTGCAAATTGCTCAGGAACGCTAACCACAGGGGCCTGTCCGAAAAATACTGGACATGATGTAGAAACTGCTTTTTGCACATAGAAGACACCCAAATATGGATATCCATCCCACTCAACTGTGTTTGCAAAACATAGTTGCCATATATGTGTATTCAACCCAATGTGTCAGTTTGAGTATGGATAATCAGGATCACATGCTTGCCTTCTGATATTTTGTAACCCACCCAAACCTCAACAAAAGAGCTTGTCTTGAGCTAGTTCGAGGCTCGCTCACCCCGAGGAGAAAACGTGTGTCGTGTCTTTCCTCAAACCCATTTGGCAGTTTGTGGGGAGCCCTCCAGGAGAGCAACGCCTCAGAAGTGGACCAGCTGGGAGAGGAGATCTATGCTGGCTTTGATTGTGTCCCTGATCTCCAAGAGGACAGTGTGGCTCTGTCCCTCCGGTCTGCCTCTCTGCCTGCTTTCTGTGGAGGTGGAGCTGGGGGTGGGGGTGGGTTGGTCTCTGGTGGCTGCTTCTTCTTGCTCCATCTGAGACAGGGGATCCTCCATGCTTTCTGGCATGGGGAGTGCAGCTGTCGGGGGGGTCTCTGTCATGAGGCCCTCCAAAGACACCTGCCTGGACAGGGTAGCTGTCTCCTGGCTGGAAAAGGAGTGGCTCTCTGTGGGTTATCTGAGGGAGAGGGTTGACAGAGGGGCTGCTCCTCAGTGGAGGATCTCACCCTCCAGGAAGCTGCACCTGGCCATGACATAGGTCTCCCGGTCAGTGAGCTTGACAGCGGCCTGCCCGGATTTCTTCAGGTGCAGCTTGCCATACCAGGTGTGCATGTGCTTCCACCACCCAAGGAGTACATCTGAAGTGTAGCCCAGGCTCTCCGCCTTCTCTCTCCATGCTGCCTCTTTCCTCTTGGTATCACGATAGAGCTTGTGGCCCTTCTTCCAGAGGTATTTGTTCTCCCTCAGCCATTCCAGCACCTCCTCCTCATGGTCTTCGGAAATGGAGTACTGTTTCCTCTCCCTCTTCTCCTTGCCATGCCTCTTCCTTCCTTTGAGGGCTTTGGGGCTGGTCCACCATAGCAGCAGCAGCAGGAGAAGCACCAGCAGCACCAGCAGAAGCACCAGCAGGAGAAGCACCAGCAGGAGAAGCACCAGCAGCACCAGCAGGAGAAGCACCACCAGCAGCAACATCAGGAGCACCACCACCACCAGCAGCAGAAGCACCAGCAGCTTCAGAATCAGCGCCAGAGGGTGGGATGGTGGTTCTGTCCTTCTTGCCAGGGCTGGCAGGAGTAGGCACAGGCTTCCTCTTCTTCCCCATGGTGGTCTCTCAAGATGTCTCTGGCAGCAGGTCTTTCCTCTGAATGGTGACTGCTTGCGAGCTGCATCCTTTTATATCCGTGGAGCTTACGCAATTCATCCTCCCTGCATGTGCAGTGAATGCTTTGCATCTGCTATGCATCCGCTATGTATCCGCTACTCATCCGCTCCTTCCGCTACGCGTCCGCTTCGCTGTTCTCCCCCGGAAGCCCTGCGGATGTGTCATCCGCTTCCATCCACTTCCGTCCGCTTCCATCTGCTAGGCTTCCTACAAACATCCGCTTTACATCCCCGCTACATCCTCCCCACGTCCGTTCTTTTCCGTTGTTGTCCGCTCTGTTTATGCAGATTTGGGGCACTTTTGAGAGCGGATAACAGCGGATGGAAAATTTGCTCATCCGCTGTGTCCTTTTTGCATACGTTTTGCATCCGTCGGCCAGTGTGACCTAGCCTTTACATGGCATAACACCAGGGTATTTGGAGAAGCTGGGAATAATGCCTTTCCATTGCTTCACTTGTTCTCTGGATATCTCGTCACGTGAGGTTAGATTGATTCTAGTCACCTGTCAGAAAGCCACAAAGACCTGGCTTTTTGCCCAGAAATTGGAGATGAAAGAGTAATTGAGCCCATTGTTAAGTATACAGTATCTTGAGCAGCTAATTTGTCTTTTAGTTGATCATCATTTGTATTTTTAAATTTATAAATTTTTGATAGCCTCAGTGTGCCATTAAGTGAAATGGAGGAAGGAAGGAATTACAGGTCTACTTTCTGTTTTCCATATTGTTGAAAATGATTATTTCATATATATTAAGAATTTATAAAGGTTAAATTCTAGATTTCCTCTAATACGGGAGTGTCAAATTCAACACCTGGGGGCTTGATCTGGCCTATGGGGTGCTTAAATCTGGCCCATGGGATTGCTCTAGAAACAGTGAAAGATTGGCTCGCAGTGTCTCTGCCAGTGAAAATGGAGCTTGGGTTGCATGCATCCCTCCTGAGCTCTATTTTCACTAGCAGAAGATTGCAGGATGCCATCATAGCAAAAAACAACCCAGGAGCCCATTTTCACTGGCAGAACAATCAGACCAAAACAGGCATCCCCAACATGAGTGACATCAAGATGGCCATTCCCACCTTGGCCACGCCTCCCTGCTCCCCCAGGACAAACACAACCCTGATGCAGCCCTCAATGAAATTGAGTTTGACACCCCTGCTGTAATACATCCATAGTTATTCAGTCTAAACTATTTGTTTTTGTCTTTTAATTTGAGATTAAATCCTCAAGAACCACTTTCTCATGTATGAAACCTAATTATCTGGGTATAACAAATGAATGAAATCTAGACTTAGTCCAACTAAAGTAGACTTCCTGAAATTAATGAGATTTATGTTAGTTACTAACTGGATCTATTCTAAGTAGAACTAAATTTGAATTTTCCAAATGAATATAAATGATAAGGCTGAAAGTTCAACTAAAACTCTGGAATGTTTTCATTCTCCCACAAATAACACATTCGTCTTTGTTTGACTACTTTATGGACTATTTTTTATTTCAGTAGTGACTGCTTCTTGAATTACTTTAGCACTTTGTTAAAACTATAATATTTTAATTTTGCAATTATGTTTTAATACCATTATGGTTTACTTTTGTAACATATTTAGCAATTGTTTTAAAGGTTTTAATTTATTGTTTTTTATGTAACCTGCTTTGGGCCTTGTAAAAATGAATACATGTTATAAAAAAATAACAAGCTTTAATTGTTATTGTCATTATTAGCATGTCAATGTCATTAGTATTGAAGCCAAAGTGGTGTCAGTGAAAAATACAAACGATGTGTCACACATTTAGATCACCCTCCAATATTTGCAATGTACAAAATATGTGTAAAAATATCCCTTTCCCCCCAATAATAGCCAAAACAGAACAGAGCATGCTCTCTGTGTAGTTAAAAAATTAGAACTTAAATATGAGTGGAATAGAGGAGCCTTCAGGAATGTATTACTAGATGGCTGCCAGCTTTAAATAGAACAGCTCATGTTAGAAATCTGCAAATGTGTACTGCGGTGCCAATTTGTTATAATGATTCAGTTTGTGTACTTGTGTGAGTATGTTTTTGCATTGTTGTTGCAGACATTCAAAGTTCCCTTCTTTTGAATTAAGATTGGGTATGAAATTGGTAGATGTGCAAAATGATTAAGTGATAGTGAAAAGGGGCAAAAGCATGTGGATGGGAAACAAGGATCACAAATTATCTAGTGGAATTGTATGTCAGTTAAAATGGAGAGAGCAGCTGGAGGCATGTTGAGAGCAAAAACAAACAGACTTTTTGATTCTAGCCAGCTATATTTGGCAGGTAAGGAAAAGCCAAAAACAATCAGGAAGATTGGGCAACAAGAAATGTAATGGAGGGCCATGTTTTGGTGGGAAGGAGAATTAGCAGAATAACAGAGTTGGAAGGGACTTTGGAAGTTTTTTAGTCCAAACCCCTGCTGAAGCAGGAAGCCCTGTATAATTTCAGATGAATGGTTGTCCAATCTCTTCTTAAAACTCTCCAGTATTGGAGCACCCACAGCTTCTGGAGGCAAGTTGTCCCACCGATCTCTCCTTGATTAGTTTTCTTCCATTGCTTCTTGTCCTGCCTTCAGACACTTTTGAGAACAGATTGACCCTCTTTTTTTGTGGCAACCCCTCAGATATTGGAACACTATCATATCACCCCAGCCCTTCTTCACATTAAACTACCCATACCCAATTCTTTCAACTGTTCTTTGTATGTTTTAACCTCTACTCCCCAACAATCATCTTTGTTGCTCTTTTTTTTTTTGAAGAAAATTTTATTGATTTTTAGAAACAAACATAAACAAACACAACACAGCACATGAAAAACATAAAACCTCTTTTCTGAAAGCAGCCTGATCCCAGGTTACATCTCTTTGTACAGACACCAATTCAAATTCATGCTCATTTTTATATACCATTCCATATCTTATTACCATTCTACATTTTCTACATAGCATCTCCCCTCTTTTAACTTTCTTAATTTTATTTTTATTTGTTTCATCTCAAATCAGATCATGATATTTATATTCTTTGTCTGTCCTATTCAACTGTCTATTATCTTTTCTCATTAAACAAAATTCCTCCTGTGGTCACTGATTGGATTATGACATCTTTATATCTTTCCCCTAAAATTATAACACTTAATATAGAACATAACTTCCATTCAGATTCTGTGTAGTACATTAAAGCTACACGCTACATTTTAAAAAGAAAAAGAAAAGAAAAATTTATATATATAATATAATTAAAACAACGATCCATACCAATTCAATTCTATCATTAATGTTAATATTCTTTTAAATTTTAAACATTTAACATGTTACTTTTCAAGTAGTAAATTCAAGTAGTAAGTTCCCATGCTTCTATGGGAACGCTTATACACTTTCCATAATTACTTCCCCCCCACTTCACTTACATTTTAAAACATTGTCATTAAAATGTTCCCATTCCTTTCTAAATTAATTCTCTCATTTAATTCATTCCATTTATTTTATTCACAAATGTTTCACTAAAACATACGTTGTTTCTAATTTTCTAACATTATTTCTAAATACAAATATAACAATACAATCATATGTACCTTTGCAGAATCACTTTTTCAATTAAATTTTTACCCATTATCTCTAAATAAATCCTGTTTCTTTACATCTTGCTTCATACCCTTGTAGCTTCTCTTCCCTTCCCTCCTCCTTTGCTTCTTCTCTCTGCCCTTTTTACCCCCTTGTCTCTCCATCTCAATTTCCCTTTTCTGTATTCCCTTTTTCTGTTGCTTTCTCACATTGTATCCACTTTTCACCTTAATTTTCCCTTTTTTGGTTGTTTTTTTAGGTCTCAAATTCTCCATTCTCTTTCCCCTCTTTCCCCTTTCTTCCCCAAGTAGAGTTACTTGTTCATTTAAAATGGCTTCTTCTTTATCCCAATCTTCTTGTTGCATAGTCTTTTCTTGTAATTTCTCGTAGGTAGAGATCGCCATTTCTAAGAATTGAAAAACAGAACCAAGAGAGCCCTTCGCTTCTTGTTCCTCTTCTTTAAGTTTTTTAAATTCTATTTTCAGTTCATCCACAAGTGATGCCATTGTAGATTTTTTTTTCTTTTAAAACAACCACCCAAGTGTTTTTAATCCTTCAAATATTATTCCAAAAGTCCCAAAGTCAGCAAGCAATCCAAATACACACAAGCTGTTTCTTTTGACACCTTCTTCCTTTTTTCACTTTCTCTTCCTGGGGTTAGTATTTAATTACAAAGTTCCAGTTAAAATGTATCTTTTAGAAGTCCTGTTAAAATTTAAGTTTAGATTCTTTAGATTCCAGGCTATCTCCTCCTTCCAAATCCTGTTCTTATTCTCTTCCTCTCCCTTCCCACTTACAGCAAAAAAATAATAAATCCCTTCTCTTTTTTTTTTCCTTTTATATTCAGAAATCTTTATTATCTCCTTGGCATTAAGTTTTCCAGCTTAAATACCTGTTGATGCCAAAGAAGATTTTTCCGATTTCTCATTCATCTCTGTTCACTGTCAACATAAGGAAGGAGAGTGACATTTTTTTTTCCTTTTTCACTTTCATTCGCTGCTTCCGAATCTTCTTTAGGAGAGATGTTTCCTTTTTTAAAATTTGAGTTCCAGGATGCCTTAATTGTTGTTTCTTATTCCAGTCAGCCAAAACTTTCACTTCAGCACTTTCTTCCTCCTGCACATTCTTTTCCGGATGAGGGCTTCTTTGAGGTGGCCATTTTTGACCGCTGCTCTACCACCTTTGGGAAAGGGAGTTTAGCCAGTTGGGGAGGAAAGATGAGGCTTTCCTCGACCCTGCTGGAATCTTCCCCATCTTCACCGACCTGTACGGGGTGGCTTAGCCCCGAAGCCAGCTGGCTCAGGGCGCTCCGGCGGCACACCCAGGCAGAAACCGTGCACGATCACGGATTCCTCTCTTCTGCCAAAGCCCTGAAAACCAGAAGTCCATTTTTATTGCTCTTCTCTGCACTCTTTTTAGAATCTCAACATCTTTTTAATATTGTGATGACCAAAGTTGGATGCAATGTTCCAAGTGTGGTCTTACCAGGACATAAAGTAGTATTAAACACTTCATGTGATCAGAGACTAGTTAATGATCAGTTTGGAACCAAAACAGACCAGAAAAGAATAGCAAAAGAGGTGAAACAGAGATTTATGTAGACAAAGACCCAACTAGAAGCTCCATGCAATGGTGGAATGTCACACTAAATGCAGTAGTGAAAATTCTGTGTACAACTGAAAGATAATAATGGTGAAAGTTGCCTTGTGACAATATGGATAGTGAATTAAAATAAAATAAGATAAAGTAAAATAAAATAAAATAAATAAGGAGAGAGCTAAGCATCTGGTCTGCTCTTAGAAAAGGAGAACAATTGAAGGAGCAGATAGTCAGGCAATGAAGATTTAGTGTGTTAAAGAAGAACTGACATTTTGAAGAATAGAAAACTGCAGCACAGGGAAGGATACTGAATCACAAGTGATCTATAATTGTAGGCTGCCAGAGGTTTGGACAATATGAAACTTGGCAATGTTGACAAATCAGGCTAAGGTGCAAAAGAAGCTATCATTTGAATTATTTGCATACCATAATCATCTTTGGAAGCCAGGAAAAAGACTGTTTTGGGTGGGAGATAATGAATATTGATGTACACCATCCCTGAAATAGAAAACTATGGGGTAGACTTAGCCTCTTTTTTGCCGATGTGAAAATGGAATATGTGAGGCAGAAAGAAATGAGGGGAAGGATTTTCTTGGAAGCTACAAAGTGGTCTTGTCTACAATGCATATAGGAGCATAGAGCGATTAAGATTAATTCTCCAACATCTTTTGTGCTATTTTTTTTTGTGTGTGTGTGCTATTTCTTAAGAAATGTACAAAATCTGAAAAATGTACAAAATCTTATTAAAAGAAATCTGAATAAAGTTGTAATTCCTTTTCATTCCAGCCTAAATTTATTTGAGAGAAGATTATTTTATATAATGTGTGAATTATTCCAGCCACATATATAAAACTATATCCCTAAAACTGTAAGAGATATTGGAGGCCAAAACAGATTCATCCAATTCCACATTTCTCTGCTTTAGGCTATTTGGACAAGTCAATGACTAGTTTTCCAATACATTATTAAATATTTAATTATGATTGGAAAAAATAAGTAACTCGGTATTAGTGCCTTTCCCAGTGCACTGCTAAATTTTTTACAGCAGAACGATTAAACCCTGTAGGAATGGTATTCAACAAAGTACTTACATTTTTATTATTTTCATACTTAAGTTATTCATTTAATATCCTGGATGCCAAGCTTTTTAAAATTTATTTCCTGGCTCAGGATACAAGAATGTTATGAGTAGTAAGGCAAATGCAATTCAGGATTTAAAATTCAGTACAGGTAAATCCTGTTTATCAGAACATAGCAATAAAAATGCAGATTGCAAAGAATGGGCAAATAATAAAGCATCTGGCAACTATTTAATTGTAGTCACTACTGTAGCCACAAACTTGTTTTGCAGGGGCAGAATACTATGTTTCTATGAATATATTTACCAGGCTGAAGATTCCACTCTGAGAACTATGGATCACATACTAAAATTCTCTTCGAGGTGTTAGTAGAAGAGGAAGGAGATAAGAAGGAGAAAGCTACAGATTTGAGACTATTATTGTCATTCTGTACAAATGACTAATGACTTATAGCAATTCTCTTGGCCTTCTTCTCCTTTCAGTTTCTGTAGTAATTCATTGAGATTTTTTTTCATTCAAGCACATTCCTAAAGGACTAATAAATCCTCTATTGAAGAACCCATTCCTTGATTCAGAAGTCATATATAGTTAGAAAACAGTTTCAAACATGCAGTTGCTTAGAAAAGTGATGGAGAAGGGAGTGGCTTTTCAGCATCACATTTACCTGAAAATACAGGTGAAACTTGAAAAATTAGAATATTGTGCAAAAGTTCATTTATTTCAGTAATGCAACTTAAAAGGAGAAACTAATATATGAGATAGACTCATTACATGCAAAACAAGATAGTTCAAGCCATGATTTGTCATAATTAAGATGATTATGGCTTACAACTCATGAAAACCCAAAATCTACAATCTCAGAAAATTAAAATATTACATGCAATCAATAAAACAAGGATTGTACATAGAACAATATCGAACCTCTGAAAAGTATATAAGCATGCATATGTATTCAGTACTTGGTTTGGGCCCCTTTTGCAGCAATTACTGCCTCAATGCGGTGTCGCATGGAAGCTATCAGCCTGTGGCACTGCTGAGGTGTTATGGAAGACCAGGATGCTTCAATAGCGGCCTTCAGCTCTTCTGCATTATTCAATCTCATGTCTCTCATCTTTCTCTTGGCATTGCCCCCTAGATTCTCTATGGGGTTTAGGTCAGGTGAGTTGCTAGCCAATCAAGCACAGTAATCCCATGGTCATTGAACCAGGTTTTGGTGCTTTGGGCAGTGTGGGCAGGTGCCAAATCCTGCTGGAAAATGAAGTCAGCATCCCCATAAAGCTCATCTGCCGAAGGAAGCATGAAGTGCTCCAAAATATCCTGGTAGATGGCTGCATTGACCCTAGACTTAAAGAAGTACAGTGGACCAACACTAGCAGATGACATAGCACTCCAAATCAACACAGACTGTGGAAATTTCACACTGGACTTCAAGCATCTTGCAGTGTGTGCCTCTCCATTCTTCCTCCAGACTCTGGGTCCTTGGTTTCCAAGTGAGATGCAAAAGTTGCTCTCATCAGAAAAGACGACTTTGGACCACTGAGCAATAGACCAGTTCTGTTTTTCTTTAGCCCAGGTAAGACGCTTGTGACATTTGTTGTTCAGGAGCAGCTTGACAAGAGGAATATGACATTTGAAGCCCATGTCCAGGATCCATCTATGTGTGGTGGCTCTTGATGCACTGACTCCAGCCTCAGTCCATTCCTTGTGAAAGTCCCCAACACTTTTGAAGGGCCTTTTTGTGACAATCCTCTCCAGGCTGCGGTCATCCCTGCTGCTTGTACACCTTTTTCTTCCACACTTTTCCCTTCCACATAACTTTCTATTAATGTGCTTTGATACAGCACTTTGGGAACATCCAACTTCTTTTGCAATTACCTTTTGATGCTTTCCCTCCTTATGGAGGGTGCCAATGATGGTTTTCTGCACAACTGTCAGGTCAGCAGTCTTTCCCATGATTGTGCTTCCTACTGAACCAGACTGAGAGATCATTTAAAGGCTCAGGAACCCTTTGCAGGTGTTATGGCTTAATTAGCTGATTAGAGTGGGACACTTTGAGCCTAGAACATTGCACCTTTTCACAATATTCTAATTTTCTGAGATTGTTGATTTGGGGTTTTCATGAGCTGTAAGCCATAATCATCACAATTATGACAAATCATGGCTTGAACTTTCTTGCTCTGGATGTAATATTATATATTACATATTAGTTTCACCTTTTAAGTTGCATTACTTAAATAAATGAACTTTTGCATGATATTCTAATTTTTTGAGTTTCACCTGTATATTGATTATCTGGAACAATTTCAACCTGGCTGAAGCCTGGCACTAATAATGGTGTGAGAAGTCCCTCACCACCACCCCAGAAGAATGAAATATTTTGGAAATTATTAAAAAGGCAGATTATATTTCCCCAAAAGGAGAAATGGAGAAGTATGCTCTTTAAGGCAAAAAGCAGATTCAGTCTTTCTTAATAGCCCCTCCCCTTCAGCAGATATTTTGTGCCTATTAAGAAAGACTGGGTCAGCTTATCTCCAAAATAAAATACCTTCAGCTCCCGGTGATTGGATTAAGAACAGGACATGACCCTTCAAAACAAAATTGGATTAACCCACTACTGTTTAGCAGAAGACACAGATCTCACTACATTGAACAATTTCTGAAGGGCATTTCAGACACTGCACAAACCCCCTAGTAGCATTTCTGAAACTTATAAAAATGCTTGTACTCATCAAACCAATTATTCAGCTGACCGAGAACCACAAACCATGGTGGCTCTGTTCATTAATAAATGTTCTTATTTCAAAAAACTAATCAGCTTCCATGTTGTTTCCAATGTCTTTCTCCCAGCTTGGAACTGAATTAGATGGATTTTCCTTCCAACAGTGGGTTGAGTATCTTGGTGTTAGATCTATCTAGGAAACTGGATTGGGCCTCAGAAATGTTGTCTTCTAGCACTGGTTATTATTTCCTTTGAGCCATGTCCAAGTGTTGGTGTTTGGGTGTTTGGCATTTGTTCAGCTTTGACATGAAGACATTGGAGCAATATTTTGAACATTGGAATAGGATGTCATTAGTATTACAAAGCCAATTGTGTA